>VXBV01003102.1:9327-54456 GCA_013400355.1 Certhia brachydactyla | reverse complement strand
GCCACTAAGGAGGGGGAGATAACCACCGTGAATATGCAAATGTGAAAGACACAAGAGCCCATTTCACACCAAATGCCTCTAAAACAACGAGCCTACGTGACCTCTCGAAAAACCAACAACACACTGCACCTGAGAAAAGGCTGAGCAATCCCCCACGGCACTTTTCAGTTTGGAATGTGGTCACCATAACCTGAATGGGAGTCGACTAGAGTGACACCCCTGGACTGCGAGCGAGTCATCGTCTTCCCAAGGCCTCTCGTGAGGATGGAAGTCTCAGCTCTGTCCTGAGGCAAAACTGCAAAATTCTTCCTTCTCCGCGTCGTCTACGGGTCTACGGGAGCAGCAGCGGGCGGTGTGCGCAGCCCCTCGGGCTTCCCGCCCCGATTTCAAAAGAGCTGATTTCAATAGAGGCCATTTCAAAGGAGCTGCTCTCATGGCCGTTTTTCTTATTTGCATTTCAGTTAATAAAGCTTTATTTCTTTCAAGCTGAAGCCTGCTTTCCCCTTGATTGAGAAATTTCAAATTGACCAACCAAAACTACAACAAAATGAAAATACACGGTAACTTTGTGTTACAAATTTTGTGCTCCTCCTGCTCTCAGAAAGTGCTCAGAGGCACAGGCAATGAAAACTCAGCTTCCAATTTGTCAAATCCATCCTTATGGATTCTTAATCACATAGAACCACAGCATGGTTTGGGTTGGAAGGGAAGGTAAAGTTCATCCAGCGCCATCCCCGCCATGAGCAGGACACCTTCCACTGCCCCAGGCTGCTTCAAGGCCCAATGTCCAGCCTGGTCTTGGACACTGACAGGGATCCAGGGGCAGCCACAGCTGCTCTGGGCACCTTGTGCCAGGGCCTGCCCACCTTCACAGTGAAGAATTTCTGTCTATCTGATGTAAATTTCCCCTTATCCGATTTGGGTGATCAACATATCATATCATTATTTAAAATATTTATTTCTAACCCCTTCTAAACCACGCAGAGTCTTACTTACAGCGTGCCTGTCAGCCTCCTCTTACTTCTATGTATTACAGATCTTTTGCAGCCTTTCAAAGATGATTGTCTTCTGCGGGACACCTTCCCTTCAACTTGACCATTTGCACTCTGCCACAAGAGATCCCTGTCCCCATCCCTCCTGTTGGCATTTCCCAGCTCAGGTGTCTCCTCACAGATGTGGAGGAAAAGTTATACAGTTACACCTCCTACTAGATTAGTCCAAGTAAAGTGAAGTCTGGTTAATTTTCGTTCCCAGATTTGCTATATATCCTGTTCACGTGAGACTCTGAAACAAAACTGCAAGTTAGGCATTGAGCCATCATATTTATAGAAATATGCTGCAACAACATCAGGTTGTAAAATCAGGTTGGGAAATTGCCATTTTTAATGGCAGTTGGGGTGAATAGTAGGTAAGGTGAATATTAATTCTTCATCAGACTTACACAAAGCTACTGTGATCATTAAAGATATTTTATACTCTCTGGTCCCCAGAAAGAAAGAATTTTTTCCTAAACTTGGAGTACCAGGAGAGGGAGAATGTGAGAAACATATTTGCTCTTTTAAACTCAGAGAGGAATGCATTGTTTATTTTTAAAAAAGTCATTTTCATAGCCTCTGCTAATCCTGTAGCCAAAACATTTCATTTATTACCTATCTGTATTTCTTATTTATCTCTCCATAGCAAATAAGCTCTTCTTCATTTCTTTGTACAAATAAGAAGTCTCTTTTTCTACTAGGATTTGGGGAATCAAGTGTTGATTATTTTAAATATAAATACCAGTTGATGTCATATTTTAAGTTTATTCTATTAGATTAATTTTACATGTATTTCATGGATTTAATTACATTAAAAGAATTCCATTTAATTCCATTTCTATTAATGGAAAGATGTACTGATAAAATGGAAGCTGAATTTTATAACACTTAGATCACAAACACAATCACTATTGTAGTTCTCCATAAATTCACATGAATCAATTTTACTTTCTGAATCAATTCTGGAGAATGCAGTCCTTCCTATCAATACCTATGTTTTCTTCAGAGGAAAAGTATCTCTACAAAGATATTCATTATTTGCTTATGGTTTACTGTGATCACTTTCTTGTTCCTCTTCTATTAAAAGCTCTGATCATTACCAAGAAGAAAACTTTACCTGTTCTGTTACAAATCAAGCAACAGTGAGAGTGAACAAAAAAACGATTCAGAAAGTGATTCATGCATCCCCCTGCATGGCAAGTAAACTATTTGCTGCAATACATAAACTCCTTGGCAAATACTTGATAAAACAATGCCCATCTGGGATCAGTCTGAGATCTGCATGCATAAGGGACAAGACCAGGAACATCATCCAAAGCTGTGTAAAAGGCAGGATTATTTTTAAGTAAACCTCAATGGGCTTTCAATTAAACCCTAAAAACTGAATGATAAATTTAGGACACTGTGCTCAAAGGTGAACCTTAAAATAAAATATTAGGTCTGCTGTTGTGGAGAGGCTTTCCCTATGTTAAGAAGACATAAGAGGCTTCTCTCACAGGATACCCTGTTCTGTTATGCCACTGTACCCCTTCTCTGCTCCCTCAGTCAGCCCTGTTAATCCTCTCTCTGTCCCTGTGTCCCTCAGTCATTCCTTCCCAATTTCCCCATTGGCTCCCATACCCCAACCCTGTTTTTGCACTGCTCCATGCCCCCTGATAATTGGTCCCTGATGCTCTCCCAGCCCCCAGCACCCATATCCCTGAACCTGGACCGTCTCCATGAACCTTGCCTTTGACTCTGAACTGTCTGCATGCATGGCTGGAATGAACATCTCTGTGAGCCCATCCAAAGGCCCTTCCTGCTTCTCTTTACCATTATCACAACAACAGATATCTTGGTCACAACAAATGGCACTCCGAACTTGGAAATGTACTCCTTGAAAGTGTCTCCAGCAAGCTTTCACTGCTGGAATTCAAGTCGCTCTCAGAGCAGCCACCCCCCTGAAGAAACCTCTGAATCTGAGCAGTCAGCCGGCACCCCTTCCAGACTGAAGGACTTCTTGAAACCAGATTAACAACCCTGAGAGTTTTTATTGATCCCAGTGTGGTGAGTTTGAAATTTGGTGTGATTCTTCAGTGCTTTTCTTTTCTCTTTTACTCTTGGGTGTTGGGAAGAGAGTTGGGGTGAGATGGAAGCAAAACTCGCCCAAACGGAGCAGGAAGTTTACCTCCATGTTAGAAAACTCTTCTTCTAGAAAATTTTCATTTTTCAGAGGGGGATTTGAAGAGTTTTGTACACTGGTTATTTAAGCATTTTCCTTATGTTTCACCAGACTCACTTATATCGATGAATTTTTGGAGCAAGTTTGTAGAAAATTATCAAAGAGGATATCTAAGAGGGAATTTTTTCATTTATTCGGTATGATTTCTACATGTGTTCCAGAGCTTGAGGAACGCTCAGGAAATGCTAAACCCCAGTTGGAAACGGTAACTCTCCGTGTTACCCTCTTCGTGCCCCTGTACCCCCTCCCCTGTCGCAGGAAGTCTCCTTGTTTTCCAAGTGTTCCCGTCCTCAGCCCTGCTGCACAAGATGGCTCCACCGCACGGTCACGGCCTCATGTGCTCAAGATGGTGGAGACCGCATGGCTGGGGCTACGGGGTTTCCCCTTCAGCCCCTGCCTGCGCACGGTACCGCGGCGGGTCCCTCCCCTCCTGCCCTGGACCCTCCCCTCAGGCACGGCCCCGGTCCCAGGAGTGAGGGCGGTGGAGTTGGAGGAGTTACCCCTAGCTGGCAAACTACAGCTGCAGCAATTACTTTCAACCAAAAGGAAAGTAACCCCAGGTGGGAGCTCGCTGCAAACGCAGAGTTTAGGAGGCGTTGCCGACCCAGCAAGGGCGGCGGGTAAGGGAGCAGACGTGTTCACCTCGGCTGCCGGGACAACGCGAGACGGAGCGCGGGCAGTGGGCGCAGCCACCCTCCGTGCCAAACAGCTCCCGCCGCGGAAAACCCGCTGCTGCCCGGACCAGGGCAGCCCCGGGGCGGCCCCCAGCAACCCCGCCGGATCCCAGCTGAACGGAGAAACGGGCGCCGGGGGCAGTGGTCTGACCTCAGAGGTGCTGTATAGTGCATGGCAGCAGCGGCAGCGCTCGGCCGCACCTTGCCAGCTGCCCTGCCAGCACCTGCGCTCTGTCGTGTCCACGCTGCCACAGCCCCGCCAGCGCATGCAGCAGCAGCGCAGCTGCAGCTGACGGCATTCTAGCCAACCACACATCCAGCAGCAGCACAGCCACAAGCTCAAATTCACTGACAGAAGTAACAAAGTCATTGCCACGAAAGTTCTTGGAACAGTCAAATAGTTTATTTTGAAAAACAGGTACGGTTTTATCACCCAGAATGATACCAAGGAAGGTGTGTTTGTCCATCCGAGTGCTATAAACAGGAACAACCCTAGGAAATACTCCCCAGTGTAGGAGATGGAGAGACTGTACAATTTGATATTGTACAAGGTAAAAAGGGCCCCCAAGCAGCTAATGTCACAGGACCTGGTGAATTCCTGTGCAAGGTAGCAAACATGCACCAAACCGCAATCATCCAAAATATTATCCATGCTACAAAGGTTCACCGCACAACTACCAAGGAAATGCAGCGTAAAGCCAGCATCCATCAAGCCTCAGAAGTAGCCTAAAAGCAAGGACAGAACGCCAACCAACCATCCTGCAACCAGAAGCTCATCCCTGTGATTACAGGAACCCTCAAATGGATAAGTCATACTCCTTCGGGTGCCCTCCCCCAATCTTTAATTCCTCCTTGCCTCCTTCCCACCTTCCCGTTATCCCCTCTACTAGATAAGTCAAAATCCTTTTAGGATTTCCCCAAATCCTATTACGCCTTCTTTATGTTCCCCCAAATCCTTACCTCCCTTTCCCCTCAATGGTCTCTCTCCCAAAGTCACACTTCTCCATAACTTTACTATCCCTTTTCCTACAGTTCCTTCTTAATACAAGAGTGGGGATGAAACGAGGGAAGGAAAGAAAAGAAAACCCCTAAAGTAACAACTTTTTAAAAAAATTAACCACCTCTGTTTGAGGTTCCAACAGGCACAGTGCCTCTCTATCTCATACAGACACAATCACAGCTGATCACATTGCTAACAGCCAGCCGAGAACCAGCCTCTGCTGAGGAACCCCTCTCCTGACTCAGTTTCCTGATAAGCCGTGCCATGAAAACCCTGCCTCCCTCCTGCCAGCTTGAAGACACTCCAGAACATCTTTTCAGACACTGAGAACTCAAGAAAAGGTTGCATTTTGAAAAATTGTCATATAATTGTTTTTGATTGTTCTTATAATTTTGTGTTCATTCAGTTGCCTAAAATGTTCAATTTTAAAATTCTTGAGAAAAGTCTTCTTAACAAATACAGAAAAGGGGGAGTTGTGGAGAGGCTTTGCTTATGTTAAGGAGGCATAAGAGGCTTCTCTCACAGGATACCCTGTTCTGTTATGCCAATGTACTCCTGTTCTGCTCCCTCAGTCAGCCCTGTTAATCCTCTCTCTGTCCCTGTGTCCCTCAGTCATTCCTTCCCAATTTCCACATTGGCTCCCATACCCCAACCCTGCCTTTGTAGCCCGATGCCCCCTGACAATTGGTCCCTGATGCTCTCCCAGCCCCTAGCACCCATATCCCTGAACCTGGACCCTCCCCATGAACCTTGCCTTTGACCCTGGACAGTCTGCAAGTGTGCCTGGAATGAACATCTCTGTGAGCCCATCCAAAGGCCCTTCCTGCTTCTCTTTACCATTGCCACATCAACAGCTATCTCGGCTGCAACATGCTGTGCCAAGAAAAACCCAGCAGCCCCCACTGCAAGCTTAATACATTGCAGATGAAAGAAAAATAGATTTGAAAGGGGGCTCTGAAGAATAATTACCAAATCAATTGTATAAAATGCAAGTGCATTCTGGTGATCAGCAATAACTGCACTCTAGAAGATTAATATAACTTGAAATATCTAATTAACGTCTATGCAAATACCAGGCATTGTCAACAAAAGCGCCAGCTGCAGCTGGGCAAATTCCTTGATAATCTCCAAAGACCTTGTGAAGTTGTGGGCACAGAAAGTACATAAACATCAGAGATATGAGTGGAAAACTGAGCTAAGAAGTTCCACATTTGATGTGAAGGTGCATGGATATCTACCCTTGCTTTCCACATTTGTTATCTTCAATGAATATGGATTAGCAATTAACCAGTGCTCCTCTAGAAGTTAAGATGTATTACAGGAATAAATTCAATATGGATTATAGGATGTGAACTTCTTATTGATCAACTTGCAGAAAATTACCTCCAAACTGCTGCCAGGCCTTTATGATTGGAACTACTTGTTTTATTGTTGTATCCAATTGTGTGAGAGGCATCATTATAGATGTACCAGTGTTGCTAGGAAGTAATCAGGATTAAAATGATTCCAGTAGTTCCACACATTCCTCACTCCCCAACAGGCACTTCATTTTTTTGGCTCTTCTGCATGGAGTACCTGAGAGAGGAAGATGAGTGCAGCTTGTACAGCTCAGTTATTTCAGCACAAAACTCATCACGCAATTGCAAATAAAATAAAACACAGGTGCATTTACTGGAGTTTGCATAACTTGGGAGTGAGAAACACATATATCAGTTAGATGTGGGTGTTCTGTAGAAAAAATAACAAAACCAAAAGCTTTTCCTTGCTGTGGATGAACCATGAAGCTCCATGTACCATGATACCATTAGGAAAAGTGCAAATCTCTGATTCCATAGTTGTGGATGGACCTGAGCCACACTGAACCAATAAAATACTGCCAAAGAAACTAAACCACAACCAAGCACAAGAAAGGAATTACAAAAACAATTATACCTCATTTCAAGCTGTAGCACACTGAACAGCTGAAAGGTTTTAGTAGCACATTGCACCGAGGGGTAAATACCAGGGAAAGAAAGATAAAATTGTCAAAACAGTTCCTTGTCACTGACAAAGCAGATACTAAACTCTTACTGGTAAGTAAACTTTAGGCAGAGTGGGAGAATTACAAATCCAAATTATAAACCCCCAAGTGGAAGAAACACACGCATAAAAATTTGCAGTCCCCATCTAAAAAGGTAGAGAATTATTTGCAACAAAACATAATCATTTGGTTAATCTCTTAGAAACTGGACACGCTTAAAAGGACTAACCCTTAACCATATTTGTGACAAAACATAAGAGAACTACAAGCCCCAAAACAAATCCTTGACAACAGAATCAGAGATGTTTAAATAAATGAAGTTACCAATGTCAGAATGAAGCTTAAGTGCCAAAATCATTTGATCCTTTCAAAGCCACACTACAGCATATATTGTCAGTCTGACATTTAGAAAAAGCCATTATGATGCTGGTTTAACCTCATTTTCAGGATCACCAATAGAGTAAGCACAGCAAAGATGGGAACAGAAGCAGTACGGATTCAAAAGAATACTCAGATGGACCAGTAAGAACTCTATCAAATTCATACAGAAGGGAGAAAAAGGAAAAGTCAGGGTACAAACAATTCACATGACTCCCAGAAAAAAAGGAAAGGGCACAAATATTTCTGGCTTTTGTCATGGGAATGAGGAGTGGCCTAAGTTCATGCAGGAGGGAGCAGCTTCTGTCTCACAGTGAGCTCACAGTGCTGCCCAGGGAAACCTGGCGAGCTCAAAGGCAAAGCAAACCTGGTAATCCAAGCAAATAAAGGCAGGATTAAATTACACTGAGAGAACAATAACTACAACATAATTTAGGGTCCAAGAACTGTCATCAATTTACATATCAAAAAACAATAAATAGAAGAATCTGAAAGGAAAGTCCCAGCACTAAAGGAAGTGATGACCCAGATGGGCAAATTCTGCTCTGTTTTTTAAAATCATTCCTTTATCTCAGCAAGTTTAGGACTTGCACTACTTCATGCAGGACTTCATTGATCCTTGTGAGTCAGTCACAACTCAGGATATCCTATGATCATATGAATTTTAACAGCAGTATCAATATCAATGAGTTTAAATTTTTATTTGCAGTGCAGAATTTTGGAATTTGTCCTCAGCAGCATCTCATCTTATCTATTAACCAGCTAATGTCGCTTTAGAGTGATCCTTGAAGTGGCTGCTTCCTCAGGTATCTTTAAAGACTTGGCTGCATGATCATGAACACTGTTATTTATGTTCATAGAGTAATGGAACTGTGAATACACAGCTGTGAGCAAATGTCGGTCTGTGATCAATAGCTGCTAATACCTTGAAGAAGGGCTGTTTAAAAATGTCATTATAAATCAGAGAGGAATTGTTGAGTGAACCAGTCAGACAGAAAATCTTGATCGGAACTTTCTATGGTACAAGAATTGAATTCTGACAATTTTCCACTGAAAAAGGCTCTAATTCTAAGGCACTGCTGGTCAAAGCACCTGCAACTCTAGAACTGCTTGAGTTTCTTCTAAATTATTCAGATATCATAAATTAAACAGCTGGACACTGAGCCAACCTGCTCTGAGCTGGTTATATAAAATGGCACCATATAGCTACTCGAGCATTCCCAGGTATGTCACAGAGGTCAGATACTGAAGGAGCCAGGGAATGCTGATCTGAAACACTGAAATCATCTTGGCTGCTCACAAGGCTGCCTTTTGTCAAAGGAGGGTCATGGCAGGTCTCCCCAAACCTGAAGCCACCCTTCATTCTTTCACAAAGAGTGACATTTTCATAATAATTAAAAAAGTGAAAAGAGCAAAGTCATACATTAATCATCACTACAATAATACCAGACAGCAAAGTTTATTTTTATGAATTTGATTTATTGGTTCAACAAACCTGAGATCTCTCAAATGGCATTCAACTATTTTCACTCATAAAAATATTTTAACTGTGGCATTTGTTAGAACTTAAGATAAAAACAGCTGCTGAAATACTGTAATGTGGAGACAGAATACGTTTTTTTCACTTCATTCTAACAACAGAGTTCAAACAAGTAAATGCATTAGGGGGTAAAATCATCCCAGTTCAGAAAACTGGGGAGAATACTGAAGGATTTATTTAAAATGACACCAAAACACTTTTTCTAACCAAAGCCATTGCACCTCAATTTCCGCTGATCATCTTCCTCTTTCAGGACATTAGTAAACCTAACCTGTTGATTATTTAAAACTCAAAGCAATTCACATGGTATCACTTCTAAGGTCAGCCTTACCAAAAAAAAAAAAAAAAAAAGGAAAAAAAAGAGAAAAAATCTCAAGTATTTCTTACCAATTTTTTCTCAGATGAGTTATTTTTAAAGGATCAGTAATTTCTGTATATCCAGGAAGTTAATCACTTTGTTTTAGTTAAGCTATTAGGTCTTCCTTTGCTCCATCTCCTGTGTTTCCTTCACTAATTTTTGACACTATTTCATGAAAAAACACATTGATTTCTTCCATAATAACGAACAGAAGTGCAAACATAATCACATAGTCACATCAACACATCAAAATTAGACAGAATTTGAATATGACATTATAGTTTATCATCCTTCCATGCCCTCATGAAAATATAATTTGAATGTTGGCATTCCTATTATTTTTACTTTTTTTTTTTAATCACAGTGAAAAATATCTTTTAATCTGAAGAAGCAGCAGAGTACACCACAGAGCAAAGGCCTCAAAGCTGAGTTATGGGGTGCAGCCGAAGGACCATAACACATGAAAACTCCACCAAAAAAGTTTATGAGAAAGAATGAAAAATACTCTAAAACCAAACTCCTATTTTCAGAAATAAGCTAGAGGTATTTCCTTCCTGCTGTTCGTCTTACCCTGTCTAAACATGCTGAACCTTCTCCACTACGAAGCTTAACATTTTATTTATTATTATTTATAGAAATATGGATTTATATAAATATGTATTTATCATTATCAACAGTTCTTACAAAAAAAAAAAAAAAAAAAAATCAGTGCCCACATTGCTTTTAACTTCATTGCTGTAGCTGTTGGAAGATCAAATTAAAAGTATATGTCTTTCAGAGAAATTATTTCAGTGTTACCTCACCAAAAAAAATCTTCAGAAAAATAAAAAATCACATGACTTTGTGACTATTTTTCAAATTTTAAGGGCATGTTTTTAAAGGGAAAAGATTCTTTAACTGTTATTGATAGTCTTCAAATCAGTGATTTCTGAGAGGCTGAAAGTTTAAGCAACTTACACTGTCCAATGGTCAAGAGGAGTGGTTGCAAAAATGACAGTAATTCAACAGTCTTTTTGCATTAGTTTTCATTCTATTTTTTGTATTTTTATTTATTTTTTAAACTTCCTTAGCAGGAATAAGTCATTATACAAGGATCAGTCTTTTGCATAGATGATCCCAGTTTCCTTTTATCCATATTAAACGTTCATTTAAGGAAGCTCAAGATCTGTATGGATTTTTAAGATACTTGAACTTGGCCAAAGGATTCCTTTGTCATTGGTTAAGAGAAGAGGATGGAAAGACTGAATGATCACCAAGTCCCTAATTCCTTAACAATAAAATAAAAATAGAGAAATGATGATGTAGAATATATGAACTATTGTCTCAGCTGCATGCCCAGTCCCCTGACTGTTCTCTTATCCTGCTGGAGTTCCTTCTGGTGATATCTTACCCAGGATTTTACTCAGTCTTTGGCAATTCTCTTCATTCCTATTCAAAAATTTCAGCGCTGGAAACTATCAGGCAGCTGTTGGAGGTACTGTTGGAAGAAAAATAACTTCAGTCCAATTTTTTGTGATGTTCCACATAAAACATCTTCTTTTGCCCCTAAACATACATCAGTATATATTAAAATATAAGAATTTTGTTACTTTACTTCAGAATAAAGAGTCCTTAAACATTGACTTTATTCAGTATTTACCAACTACTTTTTGATTTAAAAAAAATAGATTATTTGAAACTTATTTATACTAAAAAATTAAAGCAAGTCATATAAGCATTTCAAATTATTAATATCCTGGTCACCCCAGAAGTGTTGTGAAACACTAATTTATTTTAATGCTCTGTAACTGCTGTGTGTTCAAACACTGACTAATTGACACTACCACAATTATACCAAATAATCTGAGAGAAATATCAACATGGAAGTGAGCAAACAGCTGTAACCATGACATCAAAGCTCTAAACACAACAATCTGAATTAAAATTAAAACAAAATCTAAATGCAGGACATGAATAAAGAGAATGGCTCTTACTGAACAGAGGAACAGGTTTCCTGGAGAAGACAAATAATCTCCATCCTGGCAGGAAAAGGACGCCATGGACCCTGAAATTTTCTACAACGTTCCTCACACACAATATGAATAATGTAATTTGTTCTTATTTACCTGGTTCAGTAGTCTTAATGAAGGTTTTCTGGGCTCAATACATACAAAAACTAAATGAAAAATGAAATTGTATTTAGCACACATATATATTTACATGAATTTGTTTTGCATTTCATTTTCATGCAAGTAGCCTGTAAACTTAAATAGGAGTACACTGTGGTCAGAAGGATAAAAATTGAAGCAGATTATTACAATTTTTCTTAGAAAAGGCTTTATACATAGAATTTCCCAGAGTTTATTGCTAATTTAGTGAGTTAGTCCACTTGATTTACTGAATTAGAGTTTGGTCTACAGTTTGCTAATAGAGTACAGCACCATACCTACCATCAAGCTGGTTTTATAATATTCACATTCAAGATTTTGAACTTCACTTTTAGTGTAGTATAAATAGTTTTTTAAACTTTTCTAAGTAGTTCCTTAATTTTTTTAGGTTCAATGTTCATAAAAAAGAACATAGAGTATTTGGGTTATGCATTGAAAGTGAGAATATGATTATTAATAAAGTAGATACAAATATGAGATATTAGATGTGTTTTTTTCATTGTTGATTACTTGATATTAAGGATGAATTCATTAAGACATTAGGTATTTTATGTGATATCAGCAAAAGCTAGCAGAGTTCCAGCATTTTCTTCTCAGAAGTGGAATATAATCCTGATTCTCACCTCTTGCATACTGCACTCTCTTTGTGGCAAGGATCAGTCTGCTGAGAAATGAAGACAGAGGCACCATGACTTGATGTTGTATTTATTTTTTAGCAGTCAAGTTGTGCATTTTCTCAGCTCCTTATATTAAAGGTGCTATTACTGAAGTCATAACTGGAAGTTTCATGTTAATTAATAATGCATTTCTGCAGTAGTACTTTAGTAGGTTGATTAGAGTTATCATTGCAGGACTACACCGACAATGGTGTTCCATTTTCCAGACTATCTGCTTGCAGTGTTGTAAGTAAATTAATAAACACAGGGGAGTTGATTATTGAATAGTGTTTTGTGGGGGAGGGAGTGGAGTTGTAAATGGGATGGGATGTTGGTCTGATGGGGTGATAGGGATTTTAACATCACTGTGGGTAGCAGGGGTGGCATGGTGAGTAAGGAATGTTCTAGAGTATGACATAGGAGTGGCGTCTGCACCCAGAAAGACAACTGGTGAAGATATCTACCAATCATTTGACTCCCTGGAGAAATGATTGGACCAGAACACACCTTGATAACAACCAATAAAAACCCTGGAAATGAGCCCATCATGGAACGGATCAAAAATGGACCTATGCCAGACTGAGGAGGGGGGGTTAAGATTTTTTGGGTGTTCTCCTGCAGAGCTGCTAGCCCAAGGGAGCACCCTGTGTGCCTGTGTGCATGTGGCATACAGAAATTTATCTCACTTGCCGTGTGGGACCTGGGCTTATCTCAAGATCCCCGTCTCTAGTGTCTTTATTTCACCAATAAATGAGTTGACTTTTTGTTAAAAAAAAAGTCTTGGCCTCATTTACAACAGGAGGAAAGGCTAGGAGAGCTTGGATTGTTCAGCCTGGAGAGAAAAAGCTTTGGGATGACCTCACTGTGGCCTTGCAGTGCCTGAAGGAGTGGCAGGAAAGATGGAGAGAGACAATTGGGATGGAGGGACAGAACCCAGGGAATGGCACCCACTGCCAGAGGACAGGGTTAGATGGGATATTGAGAAGAAATTGTTCCCTGGCAGGGTGGGCAGGCCCTGGCACAGGGTGCCCAGAGCAGCTGTGGCTGCCCCTGGATCCCCGGCAGTGTCCAAGGCCAAGCTGGACACTGGGGCTGGGAGCAGCCTGGGATAGGGGAAGGTGTCCCTGCACAGGGCGCGGGTGACACTGGATGAACTTTAAGGTTGCTTCCAGCCCAAAACCACTCTGGAATTCAATCAATATCCTAAAGATTTTGTATTTCCAGTGCCCAGCCAAGCCCCTGTACTAGCATCAGTGACAGGACCTGTTGCAATCTGAAGTCTCTATTCACAGATTTTTTCCCCAGCATTTCCTCTAATGCTACAGGATTTTCGGGTGATTTTTTCAGCTTTTAAAAAGGAAGTTCTCTGTTAATTTTTCACTGAACTTTAAAGCTCTTGCACAACGCATTTAAACTTGCACAAAAACTCTTGCACGAAACATTTAAACGCATAGAAACTTCTGATATGCTATTTATTCATATTTAATTTTAACGATATCATCTCTTTGCCCCAGCAGAACTGAAAGGATTATTCAACTGTGTGGTTTGAGTCCCTGTGTTACGTTTTAGTCAAAGCTTTTACAATTAAAAAAGCTCAGAAACACAATTAGCTGTTTGTTCCCACTTTGCATTAACCTTCAGCTTTAGGAAGCCTCCCACAAAATTCAGAATCATATCCTGATTCATAAATTATGGGCGCATTTACCACACATATAAGAACTCTGAGCATTTTGAAGTCTGGAAATTATGCAGTTGAGCAGATGCTTCCCTTATGGGAATGTGTTATTTTAAAGATTGATATATAAGCCCTTGCAAAAATTTGAACTTTCTCCATTCTGCAAGTTTCCAAAATCTACTGAAGTCATGCATGATTGATCACTCCGGGCAAAATGGTTCTTTCTCTTTGCTTTAGGTAAAGAAACAGAAAGCTAAAACAAAATTCTGTAACTTTCACAACTAATTACAATTTAGCACAAATATTTCAATTTTCAGTGAAGAGCAGCTAATGTTAACTTATACAACAAAAGCAAAACATGCCACAGAAAATTCTAGATTTCTAGATTTCCTAGCGCCATGAATTGCTTTGTATTTGATTTCAAGAAACAACTACAGTATGCTGCTCTGCCCATGGTGCTTCCATGGAATAGGAAAATCAGTACTGCAATTATATAACCAGAATTCTTCATTTACACTGGTGTATAAGGCAACAAGTATCAACATGCCTGTGATGTGCAAGGGTTTTGGAATGAGAAACTCTATAAAATAAGAGTATTTGGCATTTCTAGGAGAGTGGGAATAGACCTAACCAGAAAAATTTCTTACTGACCTTTTTTTTCAAAACGTCTGTGCTTCTTGTTGTGTTTTTCTCATGGGAAGGTAAGAATTTTGCAGGAGCACAGAGTGGGCTATAAGGAAGCAGGAGAGGCCATTTGTGATCTTCTATTGTATGAGATATGTATCTCTTATTATAGTGGGAGATGACACCTTGAAAGGAACTTTTGAGTGCTACTACACCAAAAATAATAGTTAAAAGTAAGATTTCAATAAGCCCTTCTGGAATGTTCCCTCAGCTTCTCCTCAGCTCCTTTAGCAGAACGATAATAAGGATGTCCAAATGCTTGCTCTGGAAGCCATGAAAACAAACAAAGTCATAGAATCATGGAATTATAGAAGGGACCAACAAGAATCATCCAGTCCAATTCCTGAGCCTGCACAAACACCCCAACAATCCCGTCCTGTGCCTGAGAACATTGTCCAAACGCTCCTGGAGCTCTGGCAGCCTTGGACTTTCCTGACTGAAGTTCAGCACCTCTAAAAGGTGCTCAGCATCAACAAGAATGAAGTCTCTATGCAGAGAATGGTTTATCTGAAAGTCTCAGCATATGATTTGATTGAGTTTTAAGCTTCAGTGAGGCAAAATTTGCTCTACTAAAAGATGTGTCCCAAATGACATTCAAATAGTTTGTCACGTTTAATAGATCTTTGTATTTTAATTTCATAATAAAATATCAGGGATGTTTTAAAAATCTCTAAAGCATGATGGTACAAATTTTCAAGTGCTCTTGCACTTCTATAAAACATATATGACATGTTCCTAAAACAAACCTGGGAAGAGAAAATGTTCCAAAACTCACTTTTCTTCAGGATATTGTGCAACATCTGGACAAAAATTTCTCCAGTTATGAGAGCAGTAAGAGGTTTACTAGAATGCTGCAGTAAGGGGTTTACTAGAACAAGCTCTTCACTTGAGCTGGAAAGTGTTTAGAAGTTAGTCTTTTATTAAATTCTCTTTAATGAGATTTCTGCTATATGCTGCATATTGCATTTCTTTTACTCAGCTTGAAGAAAGTTTGCACTTCTGTGCTCATTTAAATGTTTTGGGGAAAAATGAGTTGTGCTCCCCTCACCTAGAGGGAAAAATCTGTCCAGATTCCAATATATCCATAGTGTGCACAGCTGCACCTTCCTTTCCACCAGTGCTTTCCTCTGACATAGGCACTGGAATGGTTACCAGGTGTCTGCAAACAGATGGGTTAGCTTTGAAACAGAGCTAGGGCCAGCAGGGAGAGGATTCAAAGGAAGAGCGGATCACCCAGATGTTCAAACCTGCCTCTCTTAATTCATGGATTTTTTTTTGTTGGTGTCCCCCTCCCCTCTTTTTTTTTTTTTTTTTTTTTTAACATTTAAGTGATAGCAATATTTAAAAACTTGACTTTTCCACTATAGGGATCATAGAAAATATTAGCAAGAGCACCTGTTAGTGGAGATAAATCTCCTTGTTCCTTGCTACATCTGTGTGGAAAAGGCCCTCAGTTTATCCCTTTCCTGCAGCTGCAGATCAGAGCGGAAGAAAGGAGTTCTGAGTGCTGATATAGATCAGACACTTGTAAATGGACTTATTTCCCACAACTATTTCAGTTTATGTGCTGAGCTTAAAGTAAAAAATATATTAACAATTGTGACAATTGTTATATTGGTAGAATTTTTAGAGAACAGCGGGGACAGTGAGCTGGAGGAAGGACCTGGAGCATCTCTATGCCCAGGAAAGGCTGAGAGAGCTGGGGCTGCTCAGCCTGGAGAGGGGCCCTCAGCCATGTGTCTCCCTGTGTCTCCCAGTCTGTCCCTGTGTGTCCCTGTCTGTCCCTCTGTGCACTGGGGGCAGAGCAGGGCCCAGGCTCTGCTCCAGGCCCAGCAATGGCCCCAGAGCCATGGGCAGGGACTGAGCCCAGGAACTGCCCGGGCACAGGAGGCACAACTTCTGTCCTGGGCAGTGCCCAGCCCTGAGCAGAGTGTGCAGAGAGGCTGTGGGGTCTCCTCCCTGGGGATATTCCAGAGCCACAGGGACACACTGCTGTGCCCTGTGCTCTGGGATGGCCCTGCTGGAGCAGGGAGGTGGCACCAGAGCAGCCCCTGTGGGCTCCTCCAGCCTGACCCATCCTGGGATTCTGTGACATCAATGTTAAGTTTGATTCTAATTGCAACAAGGTTTTATTAGAATTTTTTGTGTACATAAATAAGTAAGAAACTTATCCCAGGAAGGAGTCAAAGTCAACGTAAAGGCTGAAAAATCTGAATAGTTGATAGAATTGAGTAAAAGTGATATGGCAAGTATGGTATCCCCAGTGGCTGAAGTAAAACAAAAGCTTCTGCCTAAGAAGAGAAAGCACTAACATCTGGCTTCATATTTAATTGAACACCCACTCTGAATCAAAGAGTTGCAGAGTGGTTTGGGTTGGAAGGGACCTTAAAGCCCATCCAGTGCCACCTCTGCCATGGGCAGGGACACCTTCCACTGTCCCAGGCTGCTCCCAGCCCCAATGTCCAGCCTGGCCTTGGACACTGCCAGGGATCCAGAGGCAGCCACAGCTGCTTTGGGCACCCTGTGCCAGGGCCTGCCCACCCTGCCAGGGAACAATTTCTTCCCAATATCCCATCTAACCCTGCTGTGTCACTGCAGTTTGAAACTGCTCCCCTTGTTGTGCCCCTCCAGGTGCTTGAAAATAATGCAGGGCACAGTTTCTATTGAAATTTTTAGACTTTCAAAGTTCCCTCATTCCCACTGCTTCCTTGAGTGACTTGCAAACACATTCTCGTATATTCTCCTTACTTATATCACAGTTTGCAACTGCAACCATGTGTTTGTTCAAAATGTAGTTTAAATTCATAACAAAGAGGATACCATGAAGACCATGGTATTGTTGTTCTCAGATACTAATTTTAATATAGTAGAGTTGGTGTGAATAAATGATACACACTAAGAAAATTATTTGAAAAGAGAAACAAACAAGAATTAAAACTGAAGGATGGAAGTTAACTAAGGTTGTTAAAAAGTTTATCAGTGTGTAAATGAAAGGAAAACAAAATAATCCCAAATCTCAAGTAATGATATTCACAAAGCTATGAATGAATTATTGTAAGCTAATTTTATGCATCTTTTATTTGTTTTGTATTACAAAGATTTGCAAAAAGTAACTCTAATTCAGCAGCCAATATAGATAATTGTAGCAATGGGAAACAAAGTGACCCCCTTATGCATCCAAATGAGATAATTTTATTGTAAAAATTGCACCCTCTTTATACCTTTATTCTCTACCCTGCATGACTGAAACCAAACTGAGACCCAACTGGACTTAACAGAAAGAAGTCACCATTGGCTGGGTCAGCTGCAGTGCTGCTGTCCATGGCTTTTGCCATCCAGTCAGCTTCCCGCTCATACACTGTCTACTCGTTCCTCCCGCCAATCACAGTCTCATTCTCAGCTGTCATTCAGCTGCCCCTCTCCTCACTCATAACTGGCTCTCACCCCTCAGCCGCCTTCCAACCATCTGGCCTGCAGCCATGCCTTCGCACAGGGCCTTCTGGGCAGCATGAGCCCTAACCACTTTAATCATTATAACCCCATATCCTACAGAGAAATAATATAAACAAACATAATCTGTTTGTTAAAATATGAACCCCCTGGCTATTCATTTCCTAGGGACTGAATGATCACATTATCGTGGTGTATATTGTTGAACATACAAATAATGCTAAAATGTAAAAAATATATATAGTGTAAAAATAACTAACATCATCCTGACCAACAAACAAGTCAAGTGCCAAGTAACTGCCTAGTAATTTTGTGCTGAAAAGCAGCAATCTGCTTTCTGGGAAGGAATAAGTTCCCAGATAGACTTAATATATTGTGATTTGCAACCACAATTTGTTTTCACCATCTTGGAATGAAAGTGAGGGATCAATCCCACTGTTCCCCTGTAGACCGAAGCCCAGCACTCAGTGTTTTCTCCAGAGAATTTGTGATGGCAAGGAAGGGGATGGGCTGCTTTCCAGAAATAATCTCTGCCTCCTCCCAGACCTTCAGTGAATGGTGCTTGTGACCAAAACACATCTCAGAATTTTGCTTCAGGTTTCTCCTGCCAGCTTCACAAAGCCTGAGGCTGCAAGAAACTACAGCAATACCCTGAAATTTAGCATAAAATCACACTGATATCAGAGCAGGATAAAATAATCTCATTGGACTGCTGTCATCTCTCAGGTCAGAACACAAACCGGGGCATAGCCAATAATGCCAGATAGAGTTGATCAATAGGACTCAAACCAGTGCATGACCAATAATGCCAAATAGAATTGATCAATATCCACAAAACAGGATTTGACAAATAATGCCAAACTGAACAGCTCAGTAAGTTGTATCTCCTGCTGCCTCAAAGCAGCTCAGTCTTATGTTATGCTTAGCCTTCCCCCAGGCATCAGGCTAATTCAGGTTCTCAGATTTCTTTAATTGCCAAAGAAAACGGACTTTCTCTCTTATTACATTTGCAGTTGATTAATTAATTAATTAAATTCTAAATTTAAAATTTCTCTTGCATTTACACTGATAAAGAGGAACAGGGATCAGTGCAGTCAATAAGAAAAGGGAAGTGCTATGAACATAACATCGTTGTTTGTTGGGAAAATCTCAAACACTCAAAAGTGACCTAGAGGATATTCCTTACTACTGCTGCAGGCTACACTTAAAATCAAAATTTGGTCTTAGCTAATTAGCACAAGCAAGTAAATGGTCCTGATCATTGCCTCCTGTAAATTACAGTCTTGTACTGTGCTACAATAAGAAGTGTTCTTTCACTTCAGTTGTTAGGGAACATTTTATAACATATTGTAAATCACAGCTAGAATTTCTTTTGCCTTATATAGCTCTCAGCACTGATAAAGTAATCTTGAAAAATTACCAGCAAAATTTCCCCAAATGCTAATTTCAAAATGTTCCTAAATTTATAGAACTTTTGGTTTAGTTAAATGTTGCTGGGAGCAACAATTAACTGAGAAGGAGAGTTTGGTCATCATCACATAGAACATGTGATGCAGATGTTGAATGATAGGAAAGTTAGAAAATACATCTGCTCAATGCATGCAATGTGATTTACTGACTGAGAAAAGATCTAGTGCTGCGTGGCCGCACTTTGGCCCATGCGACTCCAAGACTGGATCATGTGGGGAGCGTGGCAAATAAATGAAGGACAGAAATGATGGATTTGCCCAGAAAATAAAGGAACTTTAATAACATGAAAATAACAAACATGAGGAAACCGTACGTATTAAAAGGCAAGGTCCCAACAGTGGGGGAAATACAAAAATATATAGGGTAGGGTTGTGGGTACAGGGTCCAATCATAAGGGGGAATCAGAAACATAACCATATAGGAAACCAATCATTAACAAGAACTCAAAACATTACCTTGTATGGATTAGACTGTTAACCTGCAAATCTTATTAATGTGTGAACTTCCATGATTCTTTGCTTCTTGCCATAACTTGAACGATGTCTCCCATGGCCTAAATTGATGCCTCCTGGATTAGTAGCTGAGGCTGGCCTACAGTTCATCCCAGCCAGTTGGACACCCACAAAAAGATTGGCAAACCTCAGATTCCAAGGCCAGGCAGGAAGGAAAAAACTCTGCTTGAGCAGTTTTCTCTCTCTTGAGGTTGTAATTCAACAGCCTCTTGTGCTAAGGAAAAGACTCATAGTAGCCAACTGATGCTATCCTTCCAGCCAAAATGCCTCCTACATGGCTGCGTATGCCCTTTCCATGCAAATGAACTGCAACTCCCATTTCCTACCCTCAGAAAGAAGGAAATTTCTCATATTTTTTATATTATTGGTTTATTAATGCTGGAGAAGGGACTTACACCCTTGTTCCCACTGAAAATGTTCCTCTCAGCATATCAAGAACAAATTTATTTTTGCCTGTAGCAGGTGTTACTCAGAAATATCAAACAAGTGTTTGATTTGGAAGTTTTATATAGTTTTCTGCATAAATGATATTAAAATATTTTGCTCCTGCACCTGCCTACTCTTTACATTGGCATAATTATTTATATCTTAACAAACACATCGGTGGCAGTTGGTTATGAACAGAAAAATTGGAGCTTTGTCCATCTGTAAAGCATCTGCCATGACAGAAAAATTCCTAGGTTTTTATTATTAAAAAAATAGTTGAGGGTTGTTTTGTTGTTTTTCTTTGACCAGTAGGTCCTCAGTTTTATTTTCTTAACTTAATGTAGGAGCCACCAGATGTTGTCAATCTGTTTGTTCCAATGAGTATTTCCTTTAAAAATGACGTTCCAGACATGCCCACAATAATCACCAGAGCCCACTGTTGGGGTCTGCTCCATGGAGGAGGGTGAAGACCTTGCCTTTAAGCCATGGGAAAGCCCTTCTCAGCTAGGGTGATCTAAGACCCACCCCATAATACATCATTTGGTATATGAAAATTGTTGCTGGAAAGTTCTCAGTTTTCGTTATTACTATTGGTTATTTTTTGCTGCAATATTTTCCATATTCCTAATTGCTTTCCCCCATTGGACTGTCCCCTCAGATTCCCGTCTGTCGTGGGTTGTGGTTTGTTTCCGGCTAACGCACTAATTGTGTTTAAGTTTTGGTTTGACAATTTGAAATTTTCTAATTGAGAGCAGAGCAGGCTCAAACTTAAAATGAAATAAAACTTTATTAACAGAGTTAAAAGGAACATAGTAAGGAAGGAAATTTTATATAAAAAACAAACAAACAAACAAACAACACACACACACACACACACCCCAAAAAAGAAAACTCTTTAGAACACTTTCTCTCTCTTGCTCTCTTGATAATTTTCTTACTAACAACATAGAGACGGAAACTTGTAGCTTTCAGTCAGTTTGCCACTCTCGAAATAGTTTCTTTAACTCGCTTAGGGAGAAGAGTTCTACTTGCCATACTATTGGCACACACAAGAAAAACCAAAAGTTTTCTTGTGCCTTTAATACTACTGCCAACAGCTGCCCGGAACAGGAAAATTCTGTTTGCAGTGTAAAATTCCTTCCTATGTCTTGCAGCTATTCTTATAGCTGCTTTTCATAGATTATTTCAATTTATTGGGGTGCTATTTTAAGGATGAGCTGTTTTACCAGTGAGCAAAGTCCTCTTTGTCTATTTCTGGGACTAGACGTTTTTTACTACTATCTCCAAAGTAAAGTTTCTTATTTCTTTATACTCAAGTTTCTCACTTAATTCACAACATGCATTTGCTTTAGCCACTGGTGCCCTAAAACTCACAACCGAGCTAGAATGCTACATCTCCCCCAATGCATCTCAATGTGTTACAAGGAATAATAAAAGAAACCCAGTCAGACATATCTTAAGTCAAGCGTAAAACATCTCTTCAATCCCTTTTGTCTAAAATCAACTCTTTCTTTACTGACCTCAAAATCCCATGTTACCATCTCTATGTATTCACCTTTTTTTCCTTTTCTTAATCTAAGAGAAATAGTATTTGCAAAGGTATCTGTTTTATAAGCTTCACCAGTAACTGAAACAGTTTACAAAGTCTTGCAACGCCGAAAGAGAAAAAACTCATTTGGTCCAAGCTCTGTCTCAGGAACACGACTCGCCGTGCTTTCCTGCCAGCCACGTGGTTCCCACCGGCACCATGAGCCAGCTCAACTTTGTTAAAGTTGGGAAAAAAGAACAAGAGAAAACCCAAACTGTCGTTGACACTTGTATTCTCCCGTCTGCAGTAAAGCTGGCTTAAAGCGGCTGGGCACACAAAGTTCATTCCCAGCCATGCTGAAGTGTCCATGCAGGATCGCCCCAGCCCCTCCGATTTCACCATGTGGCTGCTCTCGGTCTGTAATGGCAGTGGCTGCATGGCTGCTCCTGGCCTTCGGGCTATTTTTTCCATAAGCTGCTCTTGGTGCTAATATAGTCTTTGTTTAGCATAGTCTAGCAAGCTCTGCTAAGAAAAGGCTTGTCCTCGCTGGCAAAGAGTCCCAGCCGTTTGTAGGGACAAGACCCAGTAAGCTCTTCGATAAAAGCTAGTAGCTCCTCAATAAAAAGTTCAGCAGCTTTGCTCACCACCCCTCCGGAGACAGGAAAATTTCGACTGAGCCCCCCCCCCCCAGGGGGCCAGCCTAAACCCGGCCATGTGGGCCGAGATAAGACTGGCTCCCTGGTCCAACCCGTCCTCACCTACGCCGGAAATGAACAGAGGTATTCCTAGGCTTTTGTTTTGTTTTGTTTTAAGATGTGTATTTACAAAAGGCGTATCCACTCTTTTCATTGGCCTAATCAGGAGTCAGTACTAAAAAACTGTCCAATTAGAGCCAACCTAGGACACCGTCTTTACTGCTGTACACTCTGGACCCAGCACTTTTTTGGTCCACTACTTACACTGTGCACACCATCCCATTTGTTATTTTTTCCTTATTAAAGTTCTGTTTCCAGACAACCAAATCAGTGTGGTCTCTCTCATAAAAGTCGCTGAGGTTGGGTGTCCCGAGGAAGCCACCAGTTAAATTATCTGGGCTAGAACCAGGGTGCTTCAGCCCACCACAGGCTCCACTGCCTAACACCATTCTGACCATTATATGATCTTCATTGGGAAAGAGTTCCCCATTGAAAGTATATTTATCTCAGATTTGAATCAGGAAGAGAGAATGTAATTTTTTAGAGCTTTTGGATGTGTGTAGACTTTGTGCAAAGATGACAAAATAACCCTTGGATGCAGTAATAAATCATTTGGTTGTACAGGAACTTTACACTGAGCAATTAAAAACTTTCCATATGGATAAAAATTGAAATACATGCTAAGATGTTCTTCACATTGGCTAGAAGTGTCTTCTGCCTGTGGTGGACATGGTATCAGTGATTGCTGAAAACTCTGACAGAACAGTCAGCTGCAGCAAGGACAGAAAAATGTGTCTCATATAAAATCATAGAATTACGGAATCGAACAGGTTGGAATGAACCTTAAAGGTAATCCAGTGCCACTCCTGCCATGGGCAGGACATGTCCCTAAACCTTCGACTATCCTAGGGTGTTCCAATCCCCAATGTCCAACCTGGTTTTGAACACTTCCAGGGACCCAGAGGCAGGCACAGCTTTTCTGGGAATCCCATTCCAGCACCTCACCACACTCATCACCAGCAATTTCTTCCCTATATCAAATATAAATTTTCCCTCTTTCAATGTGAATCCATTCCCCCTTGCCCTGTCACTGCAGTTCCTGATGAATTGTCCCTCTCCTCTCTTCTGACATCATCTCAGTGCTGAATCATTTCCCATATTTCTGTTTGAATGATACTTCAACTTCATCACTTTCACTGGGGATTTTTTCAAAATCCGTTATAAAGTTCTGTCTTGGAAAGGAAATGAATGCTTGGAGTTGTGTTACAAAAAGAACAATCCCTCTGTGTCTGTGACATGAGGGTATTAATTGACTTGAATGATGGCTTTGTAATACTTTGACATTTTTGGATGGCAAAAAAGATTTACAGTATGAAGCAAGAACTACTAAGTTATTTTGTGACAACAAAATTTGTACGTGTATTTTTATAATTTAAAGCATTTTAATGGAAAACTTAGGATGGGGACATTTTAATTCCAGTACGTTCAGGATTAAAAGTCAGAGTTTAGCAAAAACCTGTACTCCTTGGGCTTTTTTTCGTTGTTCTTTTTTTTTTTTTTTCTGGTATTACAGTCTGCTGTTTGAATTGTCAAAGATGTTTGTAAGTAGTTTTAAGAAATGTGTCAAGCTGACAAAAATATTTTATAAGGTTTTACTTTTCCTAGTTACAGTGTGCCTTGTTTGACAAGCCCTCTTTTGCCTGACAATGAATTTTTATTTTTTCACTCCTTCATCACTCACACAAAAATTATAACAAGAGCAAAATCTACATATGATTTGAGCAACAAATTCTGTGATAATTTCAGCTTTCAGGATGGATCAATCACCTCAATAATCAGTGGCTCTAGTCAATAATAATGCAGAGATTTTTTCAGTTAGTTTACCAATCATTTCAGCTTGATTTATAGAATGCATTTAAAACATCAAGTATTGTACATGCAGAATAATAAAAGCATGCCCCAGCCAATGTGATATTCCACAGATTTGCACAGTTTGTGTCTGAAAATGGCTGTATTCAATATCCCACAGAATCTACTTCTAAATCTCACCTAAAATAGAGTTTAAGATCTGACACCTGTTTTTTATAACTTTGCATGCAAGAGCAGAAGATTTGTAACAGAAAGAGAACTACTGTACTATAAGAAAGAGCTGCATTTCTGGTTTGAGATTGTAATCTCAACCCCCATCTGAATTCAATGTTCAATGTCCCCAGCCACATCTTATAACCATTATCTATCAAGAGCCGCAATTCTTTATCACAAATAATCTTGAAGTAAATAGAGCAAAGTCCAAAGGAAAAAAAATTCTATGTCTCTTTCTTTCATTGTTAATTAAAATGTATTTTTAGCATAAGAAAAGGAATTATTTTTTCTAATTTTCATTTAGCAGGATCAGTCATTTCAAAAGGACTAATGCCCTGACGATAGTGTGGTACCTTATTTGGGGAGTTCTCACCAGGAAATTGGAATCTGAATTGTTAAAACTTTGTTAGACACCACAAAAAACAAATGCTCATTGGGCAACAAAGTCATTTAACTAAAATAATGGAACAGTTACTATTTTATTTTGTTTCCTGCTGTCTTGTATAACCTACTAAGCTACAGTGAGCTGTTATAAAGCCATCCCTTCAGCTGGTAACCTCAGTTTCACTCCTTTATTTGTTCCTGTTGAGTCCTTGCTTCCTGAAAGCCACAATATGCAGTTGTTCCAAGGGGTTTTTTTAATCATATGATATCATATTTAATGCAGACAACACATTTTGCTATCAATTTTTATTTTGATCAGCTTCAGATCAAGCTTTGTGCAAAAATCAGAGATGATTCAGAGCATGCAGGGAAGGGCAGGATTTAATATTCCTTACATTACAAAGATAAAGTTTTAATAACCAAACTTTCAATCAGATGGCCCATAAAACCCTAGCAAGTCAGCAAGTTTGAAAGAGATGGGTAGCCCAAAGAAATGGTCGCAGTGATTCAATACTCCTGAATTTAATAAGGCTGTTATTGACATGATATTTAAAATTTCCCTCCTATGTATTCAGCCTCTCAAAAGTCAGTACTTATCCAAACTAGTCTTTCTCACAGAATTTTAAATTAAGTGGAAAACTTCACCATCAACCATTTTGTTAAAGCACTAATATAGATAAAATAGATAAACAGTAGAGAGTGCAAAATTAATTTTGAAGGCAAAGATAACTTCCCCTCCCACACAATTTCATGCAGATTTTTCTATTTACCTGCTTTGATACTTGTTTTCCACAAGCCCTGTATATTATTCAGCTGGAACTACTGTATTGTGCTCAGCTAAAGATTTCTCCTTACCATAGCCTGTATGTTTTCATATAAAGATAACTTTAGATCCAAACCAAGTCTATTTCTTTTAAGACAAATGATTTTTGCCTGGCAACAGCAACTTTCAATATAGTAACATTCCTGAATTCCAAGTGCATTCTCTGAAAAATATTTTCCTGATCTCCTGAAGATCTGGCAGTATTTATCAAATTGTTCTTACAGACATATTAATAGAGAGATGAGGTTTGTGTGTGCATACACACACTGTCCTCTGCCTCTGCATCCATAGCTTTCACTGCAGTTCAAACGGAATTTAAAGTTCCTGTATGATATGAATCAGGGCCAGATAAAAATGGCCATTAGATTTGCCAGAGCATAGCCAGGACTTCTCAATCCTTTAAACCACTTTCAATTTGTGGCACTGCATAGGGAAGCAGGGAAGTGTCACCAGGATCTAGTAGGAGATAAAGAGAGGGAAGAATTGTACAATATTGTTGGGTCCCAGGACATTAAGAGCAGCTGAGAGGGACCGGGAGAGGCAATAAATCACAGCAGATATATGGGCAGCACTGGGAATTTCTCTTCCTCTTTCCCAGTTTTCCACTCCATCTTCTGTCCTTGAACCCCTCTCATCCCCCCTCACAGCCCAGCCCACTGTCACACAAGGATCCCGGCAGGATGCTGAAAGAACCACTTTTCTTCATCCCTCACCCTGCTGTAGCCCCTCAGGGGCTAGGGAGATGGCTGGAGAAGACAGCAAAGGAGACCCTGGAGGTTTTGGGGGGGGTTCTCCAGCTATCTCTCAGGAGCAGAGGCTGGGTGTTGCTGTTCCTACTCCCCAGCTATGGCATAGGAGTTACTGTGTCACCTCCTGCCTGCTGCAGCAGCTACTCTCATTGCATTAAATTGGCTGTGCTGGAAGAGATGCCAACACTGGGCCAATCCCACTCTCGTTGGCTGAAGGATGATGCAGGGAATCATTAAAGAAAAATTAATCTTGTTATGTGAGCAATGTAACCATAGGGGAAAATGTCAGCTATAAAATGCACATAGGCAGAGATACTATTCTAAAGAGATAACCCTCCTTTAAATAAAAGTGAAGAACTGTAAAATTGTTTTATTTATCCAATCACATTTACTCAGTGTAATGTTATATAGAATACTTTGATTTTGAACAGAACAAAGAAGAAAATTAATTAGGGACCTGTTCCTGTTGGGTCCTAACCTTCCTGTGGTAGATTTGAATGCTTTTCTTTCTAAATATAATTCCATCTTTCTTTTGAACACCACTTTTTAAAATACTATTCAATTCAACAGGTAGCAATATAATAAGCATGGATATAATTTCGTGTTTCTAGTAATCAATATAAAATGACCCATACAAATCAGTTTGAATGATTGAAAACATTATATTAATTTAGACTTGGGACAAAATCTTCCCTGGCTGCCTATGTAAAGTAGGATGATAATCCAAAATGATTTAGTAACAGTCATGAATTGAAGACACAAAATTTGAAAAGCTTCAATACAGGCTTCAAACAGATTGGTTTCTTTTTCTCTGATGATTTTGCATACCTTTGACCTTGTTGTAAAACTAGTGAGCGTAGGGAAAGATACAGAAAAGATATGCCTTCAAATAAAAACAAACCCCTTTAAATTCATATTTGATAGAAGGTTAGATTCATGGCTTAAAAGCTGTATTTTTCACAGCCACCCATTAACAGAGATTTTGAAGCTCTCCCTGCTCACAAGGGGAAATGACTTTTGCTTAGAAGTCAACACAGCAGAGGAAAATTGGAGAACAACAGCATCATCCTGTAGTTCCACAGGGAAAAATTCTGACACTGCCGTCATGTTTTCAATCACATTTACCTCAAGCTGTGTTCCAAAATAACAGTGATCCTATTAATCATTCCTGATTATCATCCCAAAGCTGACACACTAATTTGTCTACAAAAGAAATCTGAAATATCATCTGTGTTTTTCCTTTGTTATGCTAATCAATATCAAAGGCCAGGTTACTTCTCCTCAGTGCCACTTGCTTGCTAACTCGAAATTAATCAGCCTGGTTATTTTTTCTCCTGGAAAAACACAAGAAGACTTTGAATATTTTTAAGACTTTTTTTATTAAATCAAAGAGACCTATCTTGTCCTGAGATGAAAGACAATTCCTTGCCTAAGTCATATCAGGAAAGTTCTCCTTTTGGAACGCATAACCTGAATTACAAAAATACCATGAGATTTCTGGGTTAGGATTCCTGCTTCCTAAACTTTCCTTTAGTTTATAAAGGTCTTTAAATTACAAATTACTTCGTGATTCTTAAATAGAAGAAAAGTTAGATTCACATTTATGATGATTTTTCCTCAGAATTCTTTGAAAATCTATTTCATTAATATTATGACAGCATGAAAGTGATACACTTGGTATATAATGTTGGATTAAATTCAAAGTCATTTCTTTAGCAGTTACTTCATTTTGTAAAGATTGATATATTTTTAAAGTGTGGGTTTGAGGCAAATATTTTTATTTTACTTAATCAGTTGGTTAAATCAAATAGTTTAAAAGTGTAGCATAATTTCATCTGGATCAATTGTAAAGTGAAACAGAGAAAAAGACTGAATGTTTTCCTAAAAGGATGTTATTGTTCATATCCATAATCCTTTAATCCTACAAGGACAATGTCTAACTCCAGTGGATATCTACTTAAGGAAGAAGGGAGGGTTTTATGCACAGTATGGGTAAATTGCCCAACATTCCTAGTAACAGTTTGTGTTGGTTATATTTATACTCAGTCAGGGCTGAAATATCCCATTTTCTTTGAAAAATGTCTATCAGAATTAGTTCATCAGTTTCTGAAAATAAATATCAGGAAAATATTTTTTCCCCTCGTTATAAAACTTATGGTGACATTATTTTCTATCGTATTTGTCATTTATAATTCTGAGATTTGGCTTAGGTTGCTGTTCATGTCAAGGATGCACTTTTTGCCATCCTCTTGGAAAATCACCCAAGTGTAACAGTTCTAGTCGTTGAAAATTGCAGCTTGCCTATGCCAAACAGATAATTATTTATTTTAAGAATTCAAAGATTATGACTCTGGATAACTGTAGGTCAAGCATTTAACTAAGGAGAAATAACATACTTTCCAACTTCTCCCAGAAAAAAAAAAAAAAAAAAAAAATGGAGGGGTTAATATCAAAATCTCGTAAGTATCAAAGGTATGAAGCCAAGGATGCCGCTTTTGGAGCAGTAAAATTGGCACAAATTGTTGGAGAGTTGCAAGGATTTGGAATAAAGGAAGTCTGGAATATTTTTTCAAGGAGATCTGTACAGCAGATTAAAGCTGATGAATTAAAAGGCAGAGAGGTACATATCACAAGGCAGCAAGGCAAAAAGAATGGGAATGGGAAGCAATAATTAGGAAATAAATCCTGTAAATTGAGGAAAAGGACTACAAAAATAGTGGAGAAACAGAGCAGTTCAAAAGCATTGTGGAAATGGGAAAGCAACTTGGAGTAGGGAAAGTTTTCTATGTACAATATAAAATTGTAAAGAGAATTAGGCACTGTGTGTAGGGTTATCAGAAGGGAGAGAGAAGCAAGGGTAGAGAAAACACAGTAGTAGCAGGTTGGATGGCATGAAACATAAGACTGAAAGTTAAAACAACAATAATACCTCCTCCTTAATTTGTTGATAAAAAATCTCCATACTAGAGCCTGGAAAACAGTCCATGGATGACTTCCACTTTTCTGTGTGTGAGATTCGTTGTCTGTGTGTGGATGACACCTTGTACTGGTGTTTTGGGGGGGTTTACATGGTGTTTTGAGATCTACTGCTTCCTCCATGGCCAGCATGGCCCTCATGCACCAAATACATTCTCTCACTGATAACAGGCCTGGGAATCCATGTGTGCTCACAGTACAACTCATTTTCCTTAAATCTAAGAATACAAATGCTGAAAATCTGTATCCCAGTACTACTGTAACACACAACAAATGCCATCATTAAACTCTGTGCATCTGGGAATGATCTACATTCAGGATTGTGGCACCCTGCATGTTTGTCCCAGTATCCCCCCCCAGGACTCATGACATGTTTTGTTGACTTGCTTGATTAAAGTGCACTGAAGGATGATGTTCATAGAACAACTGCTCCACTTGTTGTAGGAGGTGAAAAATGAATAATGAAAGAGGCAGGACATTCAGGTATCAGGAAGGTTCGTTTGCAGTCTGTATTAAAGCATCTGAATATCATCTGACTCTGTTGCCTGTGCCACAGAAGGTCTTCCCATGGCTTTTTCAGAGGATTCCTAGCTGTTCTTACAGCCTACAAGCCAAACTAGAGGCCTCACAGCTGCCACCAAAACCAATGGAAAAAATGAACAAATACATGTGCTAAATGAGTGTAGTTTCAGGTTATAGACTTCCAAAACAGACCAGCTGACTCCATCCACCTCTTAATGAGGAAAGATGGTGTCAGCTCATCTCAGGTGTTCTAAAAATCCTGTCAGACTCAGAGCTTGGACAAAGCATCATTACAGGACACAGAATCATGGGGTCATAAAACAATTCAGGTTGAAGGGACAGCAGGAGGCTGCCCAGATCATTCCTCTAGCCCTTCTAACTGGGAGTCATTCCACTGAAGTGTCATTCTGTCTCTCCCCCTGTTTGGTGCCATTGACACTGATATCAGCCCCATATTGTCCAAGTGCCACACAGGACATGACACAAACCACCTTTGTATTAAAACATATGGGACTGCATATTATTTTCCATGGACAACATTGATTTTATCTAAGTAAAATTCAGAAAATTATAATTTTCTCATCCTTCACTGTCCTTACACTGTCTAGGGCCTGAATTGGATTGTCCTGTAGGTAGGTGCCTGAAATCCATGAAACTCAGAAAATGCTTTAATGCAGAGCAAATACAATTATTTGCTTTATAAGATATAAATACTTGTTTGTCTGTTACTTTAAAAGTACCTGAACAGGGAAATATTTGATTTTGTCAAAAACACTAGGCTGTCCAAACTGAAACAAAATCATGATTGCTTTTCATTAGTGCAAATGAGACTAGCTCCAAATAAACTAAAATACTAAGCAAGGAAAATAATCTAAAACCCTAATACAAGCAAGAGAAGGCTAAACTTTAACACTTAAAAAACATTTAAACTTATAACACTTAAGAATCCACAAGTAAACTACCTGATTTTATATCATGTGTTTAAAAAACACCCTGTGTCACCATTAATCCAATCAGTTAACTTCCCAGCAGGGCCTTCATTTATTAGAGGTGACAGCAGACTGGAATGGATGGAACTTGGGAAACCTCAAGGAAATAATTAAATAACAATGCCAGCACCTGGCCATACCAATGAGCTCCAGGACCAGGCAGCACTCACAGACAGGATCAGGCTGCATCTTCCTGGAACTAATGTGTAGGACTTTTATCTCAAATGAGATTCTTGCTGAAACCCTAAGTGTGCTGGGCTGGAAATGCTGCCTTAGATCCAGGTTTTCATGTCAGAACCACTCAGGCTGAGCTCTCAGTTGCGGTAGGATTCAAGCAATCCCACTTGTAAATATTAGCCACTGGTAAAAGAGAAATGGAACGACAAAAGGAAAAGAGAAGCATCTAAAAAGAATAAATGCTGACAGGGAAAGCAAAAATAAAATAAGAAGTCTGAGTGAAAATATTGAAGGAATTGTGGAAGTTGCCAGTCTAAAAAGAATCCTGAAGGTATATGCCTGGCCAACTAGAAAAGATGATATAATGATTTTGTGAGTAAAGTTCTATGCAAACATAAAGATTTAGCAGAAAAATACATGGGAGGAGGAAAATCCATTTAAAAATATTTATTAATAACTATGTTAATATTTTTATCAACTCTGCTGGACTATGATATAAATATCTTCCTGTATCCTGTTCAAAATCCAGCCATTTTCATATTCCAACCCCATTTCTGCCTCAGTGATTTATGTATTGGATTTATATTGTTGCTTCATTATACATCCAGGTAGATGTTGATTCTTAGTACAGAATTTAAATATTGGCTTAACATACAGTCTCCAACTGTTTCTTCTTTTTTCATTTTGATTCAAGTTCCTCGTCTGTATAAAAGAACATGTTCTTTTAATTCTGAACAGTAATTAAATATTTGTTCATTTATTAATACTTAATTCATGGATGAAATAATGTCTATTTGTCTGTTACATGTGTAGCATTTGCTCCTATTGCAACTGAATTCAATGCCTTTGACCCTTTGAAGTCCTCTATAAGCACAATTAATGTAATCTTCTCCCTAGCTTTCTATTCCTGCTTTGTCTGGTTTGTTCACCTTTCAAGCAACTCTACCGAGAGTGTTATCTCAGCTCCTTAGGGGAAGCTTTTATGGGACCAAATACCTTGCCACTTAATTACATTCCAGGAAATTATTAGATTGCACTCTCCAGTTTATCTTGTTAGGGAAAATGGGGAGTCTAGATATTTTGTTTATGAATTTCATATGCACGGCATATCAACCTGTTTGATACAGGTTTACTTTATAGTAAGGAGTTCTATTAAAAGAGATTGGGAGTGATAAAACCACCTGAAGAACCCAAAGAGCACTCAAAGCCTCCCTGCTCTCACACAAATGGTTTTATTCTCCCCTCTACGAGCCCAGGATAAAAAAGTACATGAAATTTCAAAAGTGGCATCAGAAGAAAATCTGAATGGTGTTTCAGGAGCTCCTCTGAGTGAGAGTGTCAGAAGAAACACCTTATTATAAAATTAATAAATCCCCACAGACACTTCAGTGAATGCTTTGCTTTCCCCCTTCTAATAATAGGTTTTCACATTACATTTTATCAGGCATACTAGGAAATACATATATTAACATTTTCATTACGCCTTCTCATCCTGCACCACATTCTTCTGGGTGGACAGGTAAATAGCCCTTTTTATTTCTCCTGAAAAAACTGATTATTTATCAGTCTGAACAACTGCCACACTGTCCCAGAGGAAATCACTGGCCAAACTCATGGAGTCCTGTCACATTAACATAGTTTGTACAGTTTGAGGTTATGACATACCAAACAGGTTCATGTTCATAACCCTAACCCAACCTCTTTAAAAAAAGAGAGGTTGCAGCAGGAAAATCAGTTCCCCAATGTGCACATTAAAGAATTCCTGCTGTACAGTTGCCATTTCAACAGGATAAGCCAGAAGATAGCACAGACACAATCCAGAGTTCTCTCTACCTTGGCCCAATACTGAGCTGGCTGAAGGCTTCAAATGCATCACGAATCTGTCCTGCCTTTACACAGCCCTGGGGTTTCAGAAGTGAAGCACATTATTCTGTCTCTTGCAATATCTAATAAAATAAAAAACTGACCTTTACTCAAAGTACTATTTCCAACTCCTTTCCCCTACAGATAAGGGCCAGAAAAACACACAGGCATTTTTGTCTGTTTTGCTGGAGTTTGTTGAATGCAGAATTCCCATTCACTCAATCTACATTTGTGATGTTTACAGGAATCAAACAAAAGCTTCCAGCTGTTGCACGTACTTTATCAGAAGATTGAATTATCTGTCTGTAGTCTAAAATTATACATTTTTTTTCTCCGTTTTCTTACAGTTTGTCAGCTGGATTTATAAAAACACCACTCTAGTTTCTGTTGAACAAAGTGCATTTATATCAGATATTCCTCTAAATTGTGTTACTGACTATACAGCGTATGTTTTACCTCAAATTGTGGCTCCCACTGGTGCAGCAGCAATACTGAATTTTTCTTGTTTGCTATTTTTGTACTGTCTCTTCTGTGGCATTAGGGCTCACTACATAAACTGGATATAATCATTTTTTTTAGTGTAAGATGTTTATAACAGGAAGGATTAAGCTCCAGGAATGATAACCTGCCCCTTCTCTAGCACACTGATCAATCACAGTAGCTTCCCAGAAATAATTCACACTTATGCAAATTCTGTGTATAAGCAGGCAAAGAAAAAAAAAAAGAAAAAAAAGTCTAAATGTGTGGCGAATTCCCGAAAGAAAGACACCAAAATGATATAATTTGTACCAACACAGGGAAGGGTCATCACAGATGCATAGGAGCCCTGGGTTTCCTGCACAACAAGGACCTGGAGCTGTTGGAGAGAGCCCAGAGGAGGCACCAGGATGATCAGAGGGATGGAGCAGCTCTGCTGGGAGGAAAGGCTGGGAGAGTTGGGGCTGTTCAGACAGGCTGTTCAGAGGAGAAGCTCTGGGATACCTCACTGTGGCCTTGCAGTGCCTGAAGGAGCTGCAGGAAAGATGGAGAGAGACAATTGACAAGGGATGGAGGGACAGCATCCAGGGAATGGCTCCCACTGGCAGAGGACAGGGTTAGATGGGATATTGGGCAGGAATTGTTCCCTGGGAGGGTGGGCAGGCCCTGGCACAGGGTGCCCAGAGCAGCTGTGGCTGCCCCTGGATCCCTGGCAATGTCCAAGGCCAGGCTGGACACTGGGGTTTGGAGCAGCCTGGGACAGTGGAAGGTGTCCCTGCACATTGCAGGGGGTGGAACAAGATGAGTTTAAAGCCTCTTCCAATGCAGACCATTTTATGATATATAGAAAGAAAGTTGCATATAGTTGTATTAAAACCCTCACCTCCATTTCCAGAATTTTTGCACACTTATGGGTTGAAACACAGAAAAGTCAATTGCAACTCCTAATTTATCTTGCAGTCCAGGAGGTACCTGATGTAGAATCACTTTTACTCACCTTTAATCAGACTGATTATCACCTGGGATAAGTGAAACTTCACAGAGCTTTTTTAAGATGTGTGAGAGAACTCTACAGCAGTCCTGAAGGAAGAGAAACTAGCTTAATATTGGGTCTACAAGATGGAAAAAAAAAAAAAAAAAAGATATCTGCTGGCTGATTAGGGGAAGTATTGGAAGATAGTGCAGGGATTACTAATCCCTTTAACAGAAAGAGTTTATTAGATTTTCAGTAATAAAGGGCATAAGTGAAACATACTCAGGTATTTTGAATTGTTGAGATCTGCTTCTTGGAGGAGGATGAAGACCTTGCCTTTAAGCCATGGGAAAGCCCTTCTCAGCTAGAGTGAGCTGAGACCCACTCCTGGATACCTCATTTGGTATATGAAAATTGTTTCTGGAAAGTTCTCAGTTCTCGTTATTACTATTGGTTATTTGTTTCTGCAATATTTTCCATATTTCTAATCACCTTCCCCCGCTGGATTGTCCCCTCAGATCCCTGCCTTAACTCTGCTTTTTCCTACATGCATAAAAACCGCTTTGACACCCTGGACCCTACTCATTTTTGCTCCGCTCCTAATACTGTGCACACCATCATGTTTGTTGTTTTTTCCTTATTAAAGTTTTGTTTCTGGACAACGGAATCAGTGTGGTCTCTCTCATAAAAGTTGCTAATGGTGGGTTCCCAAGGAAGCTACCAGTTAAATTATCTGGGCTATAACTGGAGAGCTTCACTGAATAATCAAAATTGCTTTTTATTCTAGGATGGTTAAGGCAAGATGTGATGTGAAGCTCGTTTTAGCCATTTCTGCTTTTGCAGCTTGCAGATTCTATAATTATAAGTTAATCTCATATGGGGTTGTATGCATTGGTAAAAGGCTGTACTTTGTGTCATTTCTAGGGGATAAGAATCATAGGAAAGATGGTGAGCAGTTTTCAGCCCAGTGAGTAAGAAGCCAGGTGTTGGTGTGAGGACCATGTTACACTGGTTTTCCCCTAACTCATGCTGTGTCTTAGTCTGTGCATTTTATTCCCAGTGCAGTTTTGCCCTTCCAAACTTTGCTACTTAAAAATAGATATACAGGAATACCTGGAAATATCCTGGAAACATCCCAGGTACACTCTCAGAAACAGCTTCCCATAATCCCCTGCATCCCCTAAGTGCTGTGCACCACACCAAGAACCAATGTTTCCACAAGGATAAATTATTAATAATGCAAAAAGAAGATGGATCATGTACATTGCTGTGGTTCTGATGGATTTGGGAATGATTTGTTGCCATAGTGATGACTTGGCCTGGGCATGCTGGGAGAGGTTACTCAAAGAATAGGGGAGGTTGTGTTTTGCATGTTCAGTCAACTTAATTAATCTTGACATCATGAAGAATAGAGCAAGAGTCACCTGGAAGAACTTCTTCTGTGGGGCATTGATGATGTCCTTGAACACTAGAGTCAGGAGGTAGTTGTCTAAATTTTTTTTTTTGCACATTTTTAATTTGTAAGAAGTCATTTCATTTCAAATCCTACATTTAGATTTGAAATCATTGAAGCAAATGGCTTCTTAGTCATGTAATTCTCACACTAACAGTTTGCACTGGTGGAATACTTTTTCAGTGTGCTTTAGTTAATGATTTAAGAAACACTTTAAAAACTGAATACCATTTTCAATGAATAGCAAAGTATAGATCAAGTATTTTGTTTTGTTACCTAAATAAGTAAACATGGAAAAATAGATAATAGAGATTATACAGAATATAGAATAACAGAACATATAGGTATAAAAAATAGAAGACGAACTGAGAATGTAAGCACAAATCCTATTATTTTTATGATTTTTATTTTCATTCACCACTACAAATGAAACTATAACAAATTATTCTTTTTTTTCTCATGCATTCATGCAGTTTAGTATTCACAGGCCAGTGAGTTTTTTTTTAAAAGATAGAGGAGCCTGAGAAAATTGAAAATATATTAATTATATATGATCAAAATGCTTTTGAAGTATATTTGTGATATAGACCAGATATAATAGACAAGGATATTTTGGCCATTGAAAAATTAACCAAACATACTAGCACTTCTTAAAGCAAGGTTGCTTTTGATTTTCAAGAGCTCAAACCTATTTGCATACCAGTAACATATTATAGCTAATAGCTATTACTACATTTTGAATTATACAAAATTCTCACCCTGCTCTCCCTTCCTGACCAAATGGAATTAAAAGTCTCCTGTATCCCCTTTCAAGGCCAAAATGGCACCATGCTTCCAACTGTAGGTTCAGAATTAGTATTTCTTTCACTAGTTCATTTTCAACTATAATTAAGGGAAGGAAACACTTTTTCCTCTTCCATAGAATAATATTTTTACCCTTCAGAAAAACAATAAAATTACTTTTTGCACTCATCTGTATGACACATAAGGCTGCAGGTTGCTTACAGGCTGTCCTTAATTTGTTCATTAATTTATTAAAAAAATAAATTTGGAAGCAGCTCATTTCTATTTTCCCCCTTAGCTTTCACAATTAGAAAAAAAAGATAGCAAAAGCACCATAAAACTTGCCTGTACAGTGAAGGAAAAACAACCCCTGACACCTCTCCAGCCACCATTCCTCTCATAGTCCTCATTCCAGTGGGAATAACACTCCTGATCAATGAACCCAGACCATGACATTTCCAAATGCCTTCCACATACAATCACAGCCTGCCCACAAATTTCCTCTGCTGCCACCTCCAAGCCAAATAAGCCCTTTTTGTGCTACTCTCTGTATGTGCAGTCTCAGAACTCCAAACAGACACAATTTGTCATCGCTCCTTGTAGTAGTCCCTTCTTCCTGAGGTAAACCAAACAATTTCTAACCTAATGCTTTATCTAAGTAAATCTATTTTTTTTCACCATTCTTTTTCTTTCCTTTGGAATTATTAGAAAACATTAAAAAAAATTATTTCTAGTTATTACTCAGCCTATTTTACAATTACATCATATTTTTGTAAAGTGTCTTTAAGTCATTTAGATCACATATTCAAGACCTTTCTCCCTTTTAACTACAGTTCCTTATGAGTTTGACCATGTAAGCATTTCTCATTGGATTAAGTACAATTTTACATTTATGAGTCATTTCTCAGCTGGGGCTGCCCCTGGATCCTTGGCAATGACCAAGGCCAGGTTGGACATTGGGGCTGGGAGCAGCCTGGGACAGTGGAAGGTGTCCCTGCCCATGGCAGGGGTGGAATGGGATGAACTTTAAGGTCTCTTCGAAACCAAATCATTCTATGGTAGTACTTTAGTGGAATTCATAGTAAAATCCATGGAAAATTATCTGGTTTACCAATATAGTAATCCTCTCTGGAAACCATCCCTCAGCTTTTCTGCATTCTGAATCACAGAAATAAAATATGTGAACCATGAAGCACTTACGAAAGACACTTCCTGTTTTCCATTACGTATCTACTTTCATATCTGGAGCTCTTAAATTGGATATATAGGATCCATTGTGTTTTATTTTTTAATATCCACTAAACTATTCTCTTCAATTTTCCTTCTACCAAAACAAAGGAAATGAGGTAAAATTACTAATAAAACTAAAGACGTATAAAAATATGGCCAGCAGTGACCCTTAGCTAGAGATTGCTTTGGGAAGATACCTCTATCAAAATTTACATGTCAGTTTTATACACAAAATAAGTGAGAAGGGAAATAAGGTAAAGATAAGAAAGTTAAATAAAGACTGCTTGGAAAACTTAATTTCACTTGGAGATAACTGTATCATTTGCATCTTAGAAACAGTAATTTGGCATGTTTAGGGACGGGAAATGCACACCCAATAATGAAATGAGATGTAAATATGAGAATTTAAAAGGTTGTAGCTTTAATGCAAGGACATTTTTTGTGTTGAAGTGCTGAATCCTATTCTGTTACATCTGTTCTGCCTAATCCTAAAATCTGTTCTGCCAGCAGCTCCTCCCAGTCCTGTCTTCTTTGTGAGGACAGTGTGGTTTAAAGGGGCACAAAGCACCTGGAACAGGCAGTGTGTCTGCTCCTTCATGGCAGTAGCAGCCAGAGGGGACCCACTTCTCACTTCCTCAGAGGCCTTTTACTCTAATGCTTGTTAATGCTTGTTAATACAGTTTAAATGATTCATAAGCTTTAACTCAAGAGTTTTCATTACAAGCCACTTACAAATTATTTCTATCTAATTGCTGAAACTACTGTATTTTGGAAAAAAAAAAAAAACAAAAATAGAAAAAAAATCTCTGACTTGAAACTTCTTCCATTAACATCATGAAAAATGTCATATGAAGACTACAAACCCTCAAGTGACTTTTGGATTGAGGGTTATCTAACCGCCTGATTTTTGTTCCAAATTTTCACGAAGAAACATTGACATCTCGCCCAGGAAGGGTCCACGCTTTTAGATACCTGTGAAAGGAAATGCAGTTTTGGCTGAGGATGGGATGGGAGGATCTGAAAGGGACTTACTTTTAAAATAACTTGGATGTACTGAACTCCAGTTCCTGAGCATGCAGTTGGTAGGTTTGGAATTGACTCCAAGACAAGCAATTGCTCCTAGTTGCTTGCTCTGGTGTATAGATTTTTGTCTGGAATTCAAGGTGCTTAAATAATTCAGCACCTGCAAGGACATAAAGAAAGAAATAAAGGAAATAAATGAGTACTCAGATCTATATTGCATTTCTAGGTATACATATTCTAGGTATACCTAGGAAGGGAAATACATTTTATCTCACTGTATTATCATGGAATATGAATTGCTTCTGTATTTATTTCTGTTCTGTAGTTACAATAACTCAGCCATTCAAAAAGTTAGATTTCATAGGATTTCAAACTTATAATTGTATATGTGTGGTGGTCCTGAATGTAAACTCCAGTGTCTTTATCAAAGTAGGAGTGTTTACCTGGATTTATTTTCCTATTTATTTTTCCCAATGAATTTCAGGTATTCCTCATTTGGAAATAGGATATTCATGAAGCCTTAGCGTAATGCATCAACTTCCAACAGAGTGAAAGACACAGAGGCTACTTGAAAAAAGGGATTGACTTCGTGCAGGGTTAGATTCATTATATGGATAGGTATTATATGGATATATGAAAGGATTACATCCAGTATAGGAGGAGGGAAAATGATGTAAAAGTACACATTATTTGTAAAATAATTTGCCTAAGTGACTTTTTACATCTTGATGACACCTCTCCTATTAGCTGACTTGTCCATTCAAAACAAATATCCAAGAATCAAATATCTGAGTATTGAAGTTAAGTTTTGCTGCCAGAGAACACTAATGAGGATGGGCTAAAGAAGATTGACCTTAGCTCTAATTTGACTCAGAATGAAGCTTTCTACACATTTTCTTTGAAAGGTCTCTCTGCCTAATTCTAATTCCAAGCTGTTTGAGCAACGTACACTCTCAATTACCAGCAGTAAAGGTTACACAAAAGAGCAACTGCTGCTTTAACCAGGCCTTCTTGGAGGTTGCAAAACCTCTGTAATTGCACTTTGGAAAGTGTCATTCACTGATACAGTTTGACTTGGGAAATAACTTGGGCTCATTTAAAACCTGTAGGAAAGGAAGCGTCATTCCTGTTTCTCCTCCATAGAAACTGTTAGAAGCTACATACCTGGAGAGCACGGTGTATATCTTCACACACAATCATCTGAGTATTATTTATTTACTCAGGTTTATCTGAGATATAAGGCACTGGCAGAGCTTAATCCAATGCTGGCGCTGGCCATGTTCACTGTCCTGGTGCAGGAAGTGGTGACACTGGGTATCTCTGAACCGTCATCTTAAACTTTTTTGTTCTTATTAGCCAAAGCAATGTGAATATTTGTTTTGTTTTACAGCTTCCTGGGCTTTCCTTGTGCTCTTCTCACAAGGATGTGGTCAGATAATGCATGTTGAAATGATGAAATGGTTTGTTATTACCAAAAAGGATGACCCCAAACCATTGCTCTGCTTTCACACCTTTTTCTCTCTGTCTCAGTGCCTGTCGTGCACACACATCTCTCCTTTGGTCCCCTTACTGGGGTGGAGTGTTGTCTCCCAGTCAGGAACTGAGCACCACAGGAGCAGTTACCCTCTCCCCCTCAGCAGGATAGGAGATAGAAGAGTAAGATGAAATGTGAGAAACCTGTGCACCTGAAGAGTGATTTAAATCCCATCACTAGAATGAGAGAGGCACTGGTCAGAAGACTGGCTGGGAAACAGGGAAGGAAAAGGGTTTACTTAAGGCCTCAGAAGCAGGGTCGTGCACTTCCACCCCTAGTTCAGTTCTGATTTCTTGTCTCCAAGTACATGTTAATCATGTTCCTGTTAGCTCTGGTTGAATTTAATCACTGAGGTTTGGGTTTACAGTGAAGGATGCCAACAGTTCCTGCTTTGTACTACCTCTTCCTTCATGATGATATCACAGCCTGGGCATCAGAATTTTCACAAAGAATTCAGCATTAAATCCTATGTTTCATTGCAATTAACTATATGTAACTATAAGGAACATATCACGTAAAGAGTTGTGGCATTTAAAATCATGTCAATTAAAAAGCAGATTTATCTATTAAATGAGCAATCTTAAATTTGCCTTGTATGATTCCAAGTGGTTCCAAATTTCAAGGCAACTCATCAAAGACTGCAAATCCTTAACCAGGGACTTCTACCTTAAATAAAATTATATGTGATCAGTAAGAGGTCTCAATACCTTTTTTGCATATTATATTTACAGTTACTGGGCTAAAACAGGTGCATAAACACACCCAAAATAAGTTTTCTCATTGAGAATAATGATTAAGTTAACACAAGCAGAGTTCAGCTCATCCTTGTTCAGCTAACCATTAAATTCAATCTCCCTGTCCCCTGGGGAATGAAGCACAGAAAAAGGAGAATGCCAGCCTGGAAGGTAGAATACTTCAAAAAGGAAGGATATGCATTGAAGTGTCAGGTCATCTGTTGTGATTTCATGTAGTAAGTTCACCAGAGTGTCCATTGATTATCAATCAGAATTCATCACATTATATTCTTTGTGCTGTTAAGCATACCAGGTGCCATTGTAATAAAATAAAAATAAAAGGAAATGAAAAATAAGCTTGAATTAAATTCACTTTGCTTCTTCAAGGATGCTTGATTGCTCACTAAACTCAGACCATTAAGGGTGTGAATGGCCTCATGCTTATGGCCTCATGCTCTGAGGGATTCCTGCTGATTTCCTGAGGATTGAAGCATCCCAGAGAATGGACACAGCTGAGGAAGACCTAGTAAAGCAATATGAGGTACACAGATGTATGATGCTGGAAAGGCCAGTTCAGCAATTCCTTTGGTGTGGGAATTCATGAGCTCCTTTCCCTTCTCATTGCTCGACTTTGCAGTACTTTGAGCAGACAGACTTGCACTCCTGTTTGCTCCTGGAGCTTCACAAGGTAATTGAGATGCAGACACATTCTTAAAATGCCACACAAATGCCAGAAACATTCCATCTGAATAGAAGATGGCCAGAACTATTTCCTTTTATAAACACAGCATGAAAATGATGTGATATTCCCTTATTTGTTATTATTTTGGCCATTAAATTCATGTTATGCTCCAGAAATTGCCTTAAATATTTTGGGTATATACTACCTTATTTCCACACAAGTATGCCAAAACCTAGGTTTTTTTTTAAATGAGGTATTGGGTAAAACCCCAAATATATATGAAATTCACAGATGAACTCAGCCATTCACGGTAACTACTATTGCCCTGTTTAGTGTAGTTAATCCCAGTCTATCTGACCTAAGACTCAGTTCAAGTTTAAGTCAGCAAACCTCTTCTTTCAGAACCACAGTGTAGAATGTTCTTCAGAATTTCATTTTTGAATAAATTTACATACCTATGTACCCTGCAATTCATACCCTACCCAAAGAGTCTTTTCAAGCATTGTTTTACCTTGGGTTCCGTAAACACATGAATGTACTGGGTTTCACCTTATAACCACTGTTCACTCATCATTTCTCAACAGTAGCACAGTAAAATACACTTCAGATTCAAAGTAGGATTCTGTTTGCTTCATGGAAAAGAGAGATTTATTTCTCACTACTTGTATTTAACTTTAAGCATAATAAGAAGTGCATCTCCACTCATAATCTGGGCAAAGGTTTTCTTGCTGTTTTGGTAGAATAAGACTGTTCCATGACATCTGATGCTTTTTCCTTTTGTGAGGCCATAAACTAATCATTTATGGAAATTTAAACATAGAAAGGAATCATAGAATTTCTGAATGGTCTGGGTTGGAAGGGCTGAAAGTTCATCCAGTGCCATCCCTGCCATGGGCAGGAACACCTTCCACTGTCCCAGGCTGCTCCAAACCCCAGTGTCGAGCATGGCCTTGTACATTGCCAGGGATCCAGGGGCAGCCACAGCTGCTCTGGGCACCCTGTGCCAGGGCCTGCCCACCCTCCCAGGGAACAATTCCTTCCCAATATCCCATCTAACCCTGTCCTCTGGCAGTGGGAGCCATTCCCTGGATCCTGTCCCTCCATCCCTTGTCAATTGTCTCTCTCCATCTTTCCTGCAGCTCCTTCTGGCACTGCAAGGCCACAGTGAGGTCATCCCAAAGCTTCTCCTCTCCAGGCTAAGCAGCCCCAGCTCTGCCAGACTTTCCTCCCAGCTGAGCTGCTCTATCTCTCTTACCAACTTGGTTTGTCACAAGGGAATATTTCTTTCTCCTGTGCAAATTGCTGTGCACCAGCACATCCAGATCCTTCCTTGCAAAGTTGCTTCCCAATTGTTTGACACCCATCCAACTTGTGCTGATGTGTGGGATTTTTCCTGCCTACAAGCAGAACTTGGCATTTGCCTCTATTCTTTTCCCTGTGTTAGACTTCATGAGGTTTATCTTAGCTTGATTCTCTGGCCTGAATAATTCAGGTCCCTCTGAATGGCAGCACATCCACCTGGCATATGTCGGAATCTGGAATTGTGAGAAATGTTTCTTTGCATGTTTGAGAGATTTTAGAATCTCTGACAAACAGTGTTTTTAACCTTTGTTCAAGGCAAAAGGCTTTTAGGCTCTGGAATGAAGCAGAGTTTTCAAGAGTGTGTATTAGACAGTAGAATAGTAGAATAGTGTGTAGTTTTATCACAGGGTGAGAATTTTAGATATATGGGGTTTTTAGGATGGTAAGCAGGTGAAGGCAAGATGGAGGAAGCACATGGCTTCTGGGTTTCTTCTTCCTCATCTGCTTCCATCTTCTGCAGTGAGGTGGCACATTATAGTTGGCTTAGAATAGAGTTTAACCTTCTAATATAGATAATAGTTATTGGAGTAGAATAATAAATACTGATTACGTGGATTGTAATATAAATATCCACGCCACCCTGAGGGTGGGGGCATTTGGCATTTGGGCTTTTTGGTATTCAGGAGTGTGCCTTGAGCTGACCTGCAATAAAGAACTCTGCAGGTCAGGAACAGAATGTAAGGATAAGAAATAATAAACTATGAAGAGAAAACACAAGAAAAAAAGTCTCACGGCCAGTTCTTTCAAGACCTCTGGCTGGGAGAAGAACAAAACTTTGCATTCTCGGGAAACAGCAAAAAACAGCCGAACAGTATAACAGAGACAAACACAAAAATAATTTTTATAATCCCGAGGGGCATATTAACAAACTCTCCAAATTTTGTGTCACTTGGGAGCTGCTGAGTGTGCACTCAGTGCCATCACCCAGGCCAGTCACGGAGATGTTTAACAGTGCTGATGACAATAGTGACACCTGGGCTATATAACTCAGGATTAGCCTCCAGCTGGACTTTGTGTCACTGATCCTCTTCTCCCTGAGCTCAGCAGTTTAGGTTTCAGTCCACCCCTCTGCCTATTTCTCCAGTCTGTATTCCAACACTTTGTCTGTTATGTTACAGGAAGGTGTCAAAGTCATTGCTGGACTCAGGACAAGCAGCCTCTACTGCTTTCCCTTCATCCACCAAGTAGTTTCTTTGTGAAGGCAATCACACTGGCCAAACATGACTTCCCATCATAAATTCATGTCATCTACTGCCAATTACCTTCTAGTTCTTAGTCAGACATCTTAAAACTCTCAGCAAATATGTCCTGGTTAAAACTTCACTGTCTAGTTTCATGGTCAGTTTTGTGATATTAACTGGGAAAAAGCCAAAGCTTAGGAATTCTAACTTTATCCACAGAAAGTACTGACAAGTGCAAATTATCTTCTCTGTCAATAAAATATGAGCTAGGAATGAGGCATTTTTCAGCACCTATTATGTGCTTGTGGGTACAATAAGAACTTTCCATAGAAATTAAATAAAAATTACAGCAGCCACAACTCGTTCAGTTTGAAGTTTTATTGCCAAACCAAAACTGAAACTGGAGTCAATGGATGCCAAGACTCTTCAATTAACTTCAAAGGAGGCTAGAGCATGCATGAGTCTCCATTGAATTAATGAGAAATATTGTACATGGGTTTGATTTTTACATTTACTGAAACCTAAATTCAAGGCAAATGCTAGAGATTCTTGGAATCTCTCAAAGGGGAAATGGTCAATTTCTACAGTTATAAGCTGTTCTGGAATAGAAGAGCTGCTCTCCCTCCCTTCTATTTCATGAGTTGATCTTTTTCACTTAACAGAA
>VXBV01003101.1:403689-431538 GCA_013400355.1 Certhia brachydactyla | reverse complement strand
GACTACACCCTGCAGCTCCATGGAAACATCCACAGAAGATCACCTGGGGCCTCAGTTTGGGCTGGAATTTTTGTTATTTGGGGTAATATAATAATATAATCATTATTGAGGTGTCCAAGGCCAGATTGGAAGGGCTTGGAGAAAACCTGGGATAGTGGAAGGCTCCTGCCCATGGAACTGGAATTTTTTAAGGTCCTTTCCAACCCCAATTATTCCATGATTCCATATGATAACAGAACATTCCAATGAAGATGAAATTGGTGAGGAGAAGAGAATAAAAACTGGAGAGGGAAAGGATGGCAGCTCCCAAATTTTCCTTTCCCTGTGTCAGCAGCTGCAGTGTGTCCAAATCCCAAGGGAATTTAAAAACCAAAAAAAAAAAGGCAAATTGACAGAAATAAGATCATAATCTGGCAACATCACCGAGCTGAGAATAATCCATACAGATGTTGTGTTTAACCAAGCAGCCAGAGCTCCCTGACAATCATCCCCAAACGGAGGATGTGGCATCCCAGGAAAAATCACGTGGTGATTTATCACCCTTATCACACAAGCAGAGAGACACTTAGTGTTTGTTCCTGCTTCCCAAACTGGGATGGGATTTCCTTGGAAGGTGCAGATGAGAACAGGATTCGATTATCCTCTGGGAATGGAGGAAACAAGAGAAACCATTAAAAAATAACTCCATGATTCCCTCAGGATTTGCCTTTCTGTTCTTCAAGTCATTCTAAGACTTTAAAAAATTCCATATTCTATAAAAAAAGTCATTCCATCAGTCTTTATTTGATTGTTTTGAATCATTTTCCTTTGAAATATCATTTTTATTAAAGCCAAATGGTTGGGTTTGAATAATGGGACTTTTTTGGTTTTAAAATAGGAAAGAGGGAAGGTTTGGGAAGGTTTGGGAAGGGAAGAGAGGGGAAAGGGAAAGGGAATGGAAAAGGGAAGGGAAAGGAAAAAAGGAAAGGAAAAAAGGAAAGGAAAAAGGAGATTTTTCTTCCCCTTTTTTCCAATTCCCTACATTTTATTGCTGTAAATGAATGTTTAGGTCTTACACTGAATATCAGGGTAGGATTTAATGCAGAATTATTGGGATTTATGGTCAATTTTCTGCCTCCAGAANGTGTGTAGGGATAAAACCTAGCAGTGTTTTACTGCAAGAAGGAAAAAAAAAAAAAAAAAGAACAATTCTTTGCCTATTTTTTACTTCTCCTTCATTTTAATTTTGCCATCCTGGAATTAGAAAATGGGTGTGAGGTTTGTAACAATTTGGGGAATGAATTAATAGGGCTGGAATTTGAATTTTTGTGGGCGTGATGATGATTGAAGAAAATTTTATATATAATATAAATAGATATAAATACATAGAACACATTGCATAATACAATAATATATTAGATGAGATATGTCTATAAGTGTACATATATAGCATATATAGAGTATATTGCATAATACAATTATATATAATCATAATTTCAAATGGTATTTTTATCTTGACAAGAGCTTTTGTAGTACAGAGTATTCCCATTCCCCCTTTTTTTCTCCTTTTCCCCCCTTTTTTCCCTTCCCTTTTTCCCTTATTTTCCCCTTTTTTCCCCTTTTCCCCCATTTTTTCTTCTCTTTCCACCCCATTTTTTTTCTTCTTTTCCCCTTTTTCCCTTCCCTTTTTTCCCTTATTTTCCCCCCTTTTCTTTTTTTTTCTCCCCATTTTTTCCCTCCTTTTTTCTTCTTTTAAGTTTAAAAAAAACTGTGAGTCACAGGTGATATTTAAATGTGATTTATGGTTCCACAAAATTTCAGGACTGATTCTGGAACGAGGAATGGATGAGTTGATGGCTGGAATGATGAACAGAGAGGCTGATGCAATATTTTAGAGTAAATCAGGTTTACAACACAATTTTCTCGGGCAAATAAATATTCCTCACCCAAGGAGGGTGAGATTGACTGGATTTACCTGTGCTGGGTCACACAACCATCAGCTGGTTTTGCCCACAGATTTTATAGGAAAAAAAAAAAGATTCCCTGTGACCTCCAAAATTTTTAATTTCTGTCAGAAATTCCAATCAGCAAATCCCCCATTATCCCACCAACACCTTGAGGGAATCTGTCCTGGGAGACTGGAATTAAACTGAGGAAATTCTTGCAAGGAAGCATAAAATCAAATTTTTTTTTTTCCACACCTCTGCAATAATATTTATTTTTCAAACAGTGAGAAAAATAATCATGGCTCATCATTGCTGGCAGGGAAATTCCACACTGATAACTTCCCTTGGCATCCCAAAATCTCTTCCTTGGACACAAATCCTGCTTTTGCTGCCCTGTGAGTGGATTCTTGGTGTCAGATCTGTGCATCTCCTGGGGATTGAATATCTGTAACAGCACAAAAGGGAGGTTTAGAGTTATTCTGTAAATTTGGGGAAGAATTGGATATTCAGGGATTCAATATCTATAGCAGCACAAAAGTGAGATTTAAAATTGGACTATAATTTTGGGAAGAATTGGGTATTTTGGGATTGAATAACTACAGCAGCACAAAAGTGAGATTTAAAATTCTTCTGCAAATCTGGGGAAAAAGTGAATCCTTTGGGATTAAATATCTACAACAAAACAAAATTGAGATTTAAAATTGGGCTGTGAATTTGGGGAAGGATTGGGTATTCTGGGATTAAATACCTACAACAGCACAAAAGTGAGATTTTAAATTAGTCTGTAAATTTGAGGGAAAATTGGATAATTCAGAAATCTTTAAACCTTCCCTGTGAAGCTCTGTTACACAGAAGTAAAAACCTTATAAAAGAAAAACCTTATAAAATCATGGCTTAGGCCTGCTGCTGTGGCTGAGTGCAGTTAGCCTGTTAAATTCCCATGAGAAAGAATTGTGAGTATAAAAATCAATTTGCATGACAAACTATTCTCGTTAAAAAAAAAAAAAAAATAGGTCACACCTGCAAAACCAAAAAAATCTATCCCATGAAAATCAAAAAACAAAAATATGTAAATTCCCCAGGGGGTTGATAAACATGCACACAAGCCATTTACCAACCAATAAATTGAGTTTCAGTGTATTGTTAACCAATTAAATTTGAACACAGTGCCATCTAATATGCCTATCAAAATAGGAGTTGTGCAATAAAAAAATCAGCTTTTCTACATAAAGAAACTGAAGTCCCAGCTATTTTTATTACGACAAGGCTCCTATTTCCAAACCATTTGGGGCAATGCCACTTCTCCCCTGGGGAATTCAGAGCATCCCTGTGGCCAGGAGATGCTTTGGGATGCAGGAGCAGGTGAACTGTGTGGGGAAAGGATGATTTTACCACTTCTTTTATCACCAAAAGATGATTTTTGGTACTTGGGACAGCTGCAGAAACATTTGGATTCCAGGAAGTTGGGCTGGTAAATTCAGTATTTCCTCCCCAGTCAAGGCTGACACAGATCTCAGTGAGTCAGGGGTTGCTGCATCATTTTGCAATTATTTCTCCTGACAGGTTCAAGGTGGCTTCGTGCATGAGAAATATTTAGGGAAGTGTTGGAGTGCAAGAAATGAAACCCTCTCTGAGACTCTCTGAGGGAGAAAAGAATGCAGAAATTGAATTAAAGCCTTCAGAGAAATTAAAATATATTAAACCACACAGCCAGGAAGTAGAACTTCTAGTTTTAAGTAAGTTCAAGTTAAGTTTAAAGAAGTAGAAATACATTTTAAGGGCCTTGAGAGAGTGAAATGCCTTAAATCCAAGTTAAAAGTTCAGTGCCTTAACTCTAGACATAACCAAAACATAGCAGAACAACACTTTCATTCCTAGATAAAACAGATAGAACCATTTTACATGAACTGATAGAACTAGATGGTGTCAGGAAAATAAATCCACAAACACCAGAGGTTCATGTCCAAGAGGAGTCCTTTGACTTTATTCCAATAAAGGCAGAGGCCATGGGGCATTCGTCTGGGGTCTCTCAGATTTTTGGAGGACAGAGCCTCTTTTTTATCCAAATTTCCTGCTTTTTATCCCAATTTCCTGCCTTTTTATCCCAATTTCCTGCCTTTTTATCCCAATTTCCCAACCCCATTTCTCTCTCTCTTTCCCCACTGGCTGAGGTCCTTGAGAGGCCCAGACTTCCCAAACCCCTGATCTCTCTAATGTAGAACCCTCCGTTTTCATTTTGAATTCTTATAGAATCGATGGTTTCTCCCATTGTTTCTGTCATCTTTCAATATCCAATTCCATTTCTCAGCAAACCTACAGATGGTTTGGAAAGGCAAATCCTCAGGGATTTTTTTTTGTCCAGCAGCTGCTTCTCCAGGTCCAGGACATTGATTAGGATAAGGATAATTGTTGTTTTCCCCTGTGTTGAGAACTTTAAGGATCTTTGCCACATTTCCCCCTCTCTCATAACTCCGCAGTAAATCCTTCCATCATTTACAAATCCTACTAAAAATGCAGAACTCTTTCCATAATTGTTGGGAAGTTCAATCAAATTTCAATCAAATTTCCAATCAAATTTCTGGCACGACCCCATCCCTGAGGAGCAACAGTTGCCCAGCAGTTTTGGAACTGGAATTTCCCTTTTTTTGGGTAGTTTTATATTAAAGTCTGTAGTTTTATATTAAACCCTTCAACTCAGACAAGATGGGCTCTTGTTTTCAGATGGTTTCTCCTGCTTTTTCAAAAATAAATATAAATAATGTGCTGCTGTTGAGTCTGGAATGTCCCTGGCTGTCAGTCCTTGGGATCCAAGTGCCATCTTGTGTTCATACATTGAATTTCAGGAATTTCCCCCCTCACAAATTCCTCAAAACTTCAGCTCCTTCTCACTGCTGAAATGCTTGCAGAGGTGTTTGTATCATTCAACACTGAATTATTGGCAAATTGAAACACCAGCAAAGCCATTTCATCTTAAATAAAGCTGGAGATTTATAAATATGAGCTTTTTACACAAGGAATTCTTGGGATTTACTTTGAAATCCACTTCCAGTCCATCCAGTGGGATGCAGGTTTGGCTGTACCATCACCCTCTTCATCCCTCTCCCAACAGGATGAATCTCAGGGGAATTACAGTTGCTTTTTTTTTTTATTTTACCAGAAATTTTATGTTATTTTTATTTTAGCAGAAATCAGGAGTTGGAAATTGTAGGTTTGCAGAAAAATTGTGGGGTTTTAACACCAAACTGCTCTGGAATTAAATTTGGATTTCCGGGAAAGGCACAGCTGAGATAAATTGAAAAAGGTGGAAAAGCTGAAGGGCTCACCTTGAGATATTTATGAAGTTTTAAATTAAAAGTTTCAATATTTAATAATGGAGCTATATTTTAGAAGGAAATAAATCGAAAACTATATCAGAATTAGGACTACATGGAATATCTGGGAGTCAGGATGGGCCCCAGGGTCTGGCATTCGGCTGCTGATGCAAAATCACCTCTCAATTTACCACGACTTCCATGGAGAGGGATCAAGATCAGAACATTCCAAACTGGAAATGTCCAATTTGATTGATTAATTCAGCCCTAATTGAAAATAATCCACCACAGGTATGCTCTGGTTCTACAAAATTCTGTGTCAGGATGAGCAGTAACAGGTTTATAACAAATAATTTCCAGAAAGAAAAGAATTAAATTGAATTTGAACCCCAAATCTCTGAAAATTATCCATGTAGGATGTGCTCTGCTCAGCTGGAATTTCTCTGCTGTTTCTCCCTTCTCTATACTCTTACCTCTCATTTTCTGTGTATTTAAAGATTATATCCCAAATTTTCTCTCTCCATGACTGAGACTTCCTGAACTCTGCCCCATCAGTAAAGCAAGAACTACCTGGAATGCTCAAATTCCCATTAAATCCCCACTTTCCCAGTGGCTTCCAGGAGCTCTGGGCAGTCACATCCCACCCAAGTCACTGCGGGATCCATGGAGAGCTCTCCCACTTCCTTCTCCCTTCACCTGAGTGGAATCAGACTGAAACCAAGGGCAGATTTACAAAAGAAATGAAGATAAAACTGTGAATTGTTTTCTCCCAGACTTCATTGAGCATGCAAGGCACTGAGGAATAATCATTGGAATAATGTCTGCTCAAACACAAGCAGAGAGAGCTACCACACATTTTCCAAAATAAAAAAAAAAAATTTAAAAAAAAGTATCTGGAGTGTTTGCTTTCAAACCATTTAATCTTTTACCTCTGCAGAAAAGATGTTTTCTCACCATTTACATACCCAGAACAATAATAAACCTTTTTATCTGAGGGGAAAAAAAAAACATTAAAAATGTCACACAATTAATCCTTAATCCTTTTAAGAGTCCTTCTAAGGCAAATGGAATCTCTGGGGATTAAAGGAGCACTTGTTACTCACTCTGCAGGGTCACCAGGAGGAGCTGGGGTAATGCCAATTAATCAGCAAGGAATTCACATTCCCAGAGGGTTGATTCCTTCCAGGATCTGGAGGAAACTATGAGGAATGATGGAGAGGAACTGGAGAGACAGGACAAGGGGGAAAGGCTTCAAACTGAAAGGCAGTTTAGGTTAATATGGAAGAAATTCCCTGTGAGGGTGGGGAGGGGCTGGGATGGAATTCCTAGAGAAGCTGTGGCTGTCCTCGGATCCCTGGAGGTTCCCAAGGCCAGGCTGGATGGGGCTTGGAGAATCCTGGGACAGAAGAAAGTGTCCCCACAGCAGGGATGAGGTGATCTTTCATTTCCCTCCCAACCCAAACCATCCTGTGATCCCATTTTTCCATTTACATGACTCTGTTCCCTTCCAGGGTGTGCACATGGGAACATTCCCACCGCAGCTGCCCTTCCCTATGAAAACAAAAACCCAAACCCAGGAAAAGCCTGAAAGCCCAGGAACACCCTGAGCAGCTCTGCTGAGTGCTCCACCACTTGGGGGTTCATTTGCAGCGACACCAATCCATGTGCAGAACCGGTGCCCAAATATTTGTTCCATTCCCTTTTCCTGCTAAATCCTGCCAAAAAATGCAGCTCCACGTTCCCTGCCCTGAGCTGGAGGGACAGACTGGCAGGTGCTGTCAGCGAGGGATGGCTTTGGCTTCTCGTGGAATTCAATCAAGACAAAGCAGCAGCATGTGCAGCTCCAGGAGGTCCTTGGCAAAGCAGCCTCGAAAATGCACAATGCCAAAATGTCTGATTAGGAAATGAAGAGCATTGTCGAAAGAATTGTTCTGAATTTGCTGGCAACAGACATCAAATTAATGGATAATTAATTAATAGAAATGGATATTCGCACTGCTTGGGAAGTGGGTGCTACCAAACCTTGTGCTTCATGTGAGGTTGGGGGTTTATTGGGAGTTTGTGGTTTATTGTGAGTGTGGTTTATTGAGCGTTTGTGGTTTATTGCAAGTGTGGTTTATTGTGAGTTTGTGGTTTATTGTAAGTGTGGTTTATTGTGAGTTTGTGGTTTATTGTGAGTTTGGAGTTTATTGGGAGGTTTTTTATTTATTGTGAGTTTGTGGTTTATTGTAAGTGTGGTTTATTGTGAGTTTGGAGTTTATTGTGAGTTTGTGGTTTATTGTGAGTTTGTGGTTTATTGTAAGTTTTGGAGTTTATTGTGAGTTTGGAGTTTATTGTGAGTTTGGGGTTTATTGTGCTCAACAATCTGAACTCTACAACTTCCTGCAGGTTAAAATGAGTTTTAAAAATACTTTATCCACTTTAGCACAGAGCTGTGGCTTAGCACCTACTGCCACTCTATTTGAGTGTCTGTTTGCATGCAGAAAATGCTGATTAAAAGGTAACAACTCCTTCCACGAGCTCAGGGAAACATTGTGGGGTTGGATTGGAAGGGACCTTAAATCCCATCCCATGCCACCCCTGCCACGGCGGGGACACTTCCCAGGCTGCTCCAAGCCACATTCAGCCTGGCCTTGGACACTTCCAAGGATCCAGGGGCAGCCACAGCCACTCTGGGAATTCCACTCCAGTCCTCCCCATCCTCACAGGGAGGAATTCCCTCCTTTTTGTATTCCAGCCCTGTCCTCTACCAGTTCAAAGCCATTCCCCTTGTCCTGTCCCTCCATCCCTCATCCAAAGTCCCTCTGTATCATCCAAGCTATAAAACACTGATGCTGGGACCCTCCCTGGCTGAATCCCTGTTGGGATTCACTGCTCCTAAGCCTGGAGGAGCTAATCCTGGAATATTATCCAGCTTTCCTCCCTGCAGGGCTTTATCCCAGCGTGCTGAACCAAGCAGATCACTTTATCAGCTCAGTTATTATCAAAAGCAATAAACAATGCTGTTTGCATTGTAAATAACAGGGAAAGGCAGCAGATAACAAAACCTCCAACTTGATAATAAGAGAAAACTGAATTATAATTATTCCTGCACAGTCCTAATCCTCTCAGGACTGATGGAGCCCCAGCCATTCCGTGTCCCTGCAGGAACGGCCCAAAAGTGCCAATGTGCAGCAGAGATTCCCATGCCTGGAGCTCAGCCATGCAGGCAGAGGTTCAGGATATCATGGCACAAGCATTTTACAGCATATTTTCCCATTATCAGTTGATTTTTGTGTCTTTTTTCCATGAAATTCACATTTAAACTCCAGCCATCAGCTGCTTCTCCCTGAGGGGTGACCAGGAATCAGCGGCATTGCGAAGGGAACCTGTTCCCTGGGAAATCAGCATATTCTCTGAGGGGAAAAATGCATGACAAGAAGAAATCCTCACAAGAAATGGCAAAGAAAATCCTTGTTATTCTTCATGCATTGCTGCCCTTGTTCAGTCTCTCCTGGATGAAAAGTTAAACTCGACCTTTGTGCTCCTGCCAAGGTCGGCGAGTGCTGCTCCTGCAACTCAAACTTGCCTGGGGCCTGCTTTACCTCACACAGCAAAAAAATTCATATAAAGAGGCTTAAACATCAAGAAAAGGAGGGGAAATTGAAAAGTTTGGGCCAGTTCTCCATCATTTTCATTTTCCCCTGCTCTTCCATTCATCTGGTGGGAATCCTTTGTTGGCAGGGGTGGAAATGTGGGTTTGGAGAGGCTGTGGGAAGAGTTTCCCAAGGATTCTGCTCCAAACCAGCCCTGTCCTCCATCACCCTCCAAAATTTATCCCTCTGGATGCGTTATCTGTGTTATTTTTTTGTCAAAACCACAGAAGATTGTGTTACATGTCATTCTCCAAAGCAGCTTCCAATGGGTTACGTCAGCCACTCCATGCCTGAGTTTAAAAGCGAATTTCTGTAGCCAAAGCAGGACACAAAAACATTCCCATGCTGAGCTGCACACGGGAAAAACACAGCCCAAGGAACTTTAATAAAGAGCTGTGCTCCAAAACCGTTATTTTTATATTTAAGTAGGGCTTCATAATGTCATTAAAAATTTAGGTCAAGCACACGATGTCCAAAGGTTCTCAAGGAACACAAAGATAAAATTATCTGCCCAGAATTGATGTCCAGTGTTGGGTAGCAGCAGGTAGCAGTTAATTGAAAAGTGCCTTATCTCTAATTATTCTGCTCCATCCTCCTTAGCAGCCCCATTAGAGTGAATACACAAGAAACAGCCTTAAATACTCTCGAGCCTGATGTAAAAAAGAATATTTGGGAATGGCGATACTCTTATTTGAAGCCATGTTTTCCAGAGGCTGCCCTGCAAAGCCCTTTTTATTTTGGCTGTATCCAGATGTTTTCTGAGCCAGGCCTACACATTCCACAATGTTGCTCCCACAAATATAAAATTTAATTTGACTTCACCTTGTTGCTGGGGGTTTTTTTTTTGGCCTCTACTTTTTGTGAGTTAGAGCATTTCTATTTTCCCTGCACATAAAAATGGGTTTATGGCTGGAGGTGTTGCAGCTCGTTCTGTAACTCCAAAAGTGCAAAACCATTCTCAGCCTCTCCGTGAATTCCTGTGGAGATTTCCAGGGCCCTTCTGATCCAGCAGCAGCGGAGGGCCCTTGGCTATAGGAATGATTCCGACCCAGAGTTTCCCATTTCGTTATTCATTAAAGTAAAAAAAAAATAAAATAAATTCATTATTTCATTAAAGTTCAGGACTAAGAAATTGCACTTTCCCTCATTAGGAGGAGCTGTAACTTCTCCTTAACCACTCCCATCCCAAACCCATCATTTTACTTCATTCCATTCCCTTCACTTCATTCATTCCTTCCTTCCCCAGTTCCATTTCCAGATGAAATGCCCACAAAACCAGCAACATTTGAATGTTCCTGGGGCTTTTCCATGCTGGGCACAGCTGGTGGCAGCTCCCCACAGCCTCATTTGTCACACAGACATGACCATGGAATTCCAGACTCGGGTTGGGAGGGATCATCCCTTGCTTAGGGGACACCTTCCTCTGTCCCAGGCTGCTCCAAGCCCTGTCCAGCCTGGCTTTGGACACTTCCAGGGATCCAGGGGCAGGCACAAGAGGTGTGAGAGGATGTGGGACATCAACTCTAAGAGAGAAATTAAATTTGACCCAGAGGTTTTAAAAAGACTTTTGAAATGGGGTTGGGAAAGAGGATTTTTTACTACCCTTAGGAGGGTTTTTGACACCCTAGAGTGGAAGAAATTGGGATTGACAATTCCCAAGGAGCAGCACACAGAGCTCCTCACCCAGCAAACCCTTCAGATAAAACTCCCAGCAATCCCAGGCTGTTGCACTGGGCTGCAAAATGGGAAAAAATCCCCAAAATCACCTGGAAAGCCAAAGATCAGCTCAAAAAAACCACCCCCAAGCCAGCTCTGCTTTTCCCCACAGCACTTATGGGAATATTATACCTCATCCCATGAAGTTGGAGAGAAAAAGCTGCCTTAATTACACAGAGCAGATCCCTGCTTCCTTGCAGCATCCCTGGGATGTGTGCTCCAGGCAGGGCTTTCCCAGGAATTGCCCCTGAGCCCTCCCATGCTCCTCTGTCCTGTTTGGTGCCATCTCTGAGTCACCAGATGCACATCCCTGGTGCTGCAGCAAAAATATCCACAAAGGCAGAGAGATCTCCCCTCCCCTGCTGAGGGACAGTCCCCAGAAGGAGAGAATCCAAATCAAATTTTCTCCCAGGAGGAGAGAATCCCAGTTAAATGTGGCTTTTCTTGAGGGATCAAGTTTGAGTGTAACCTTTTCTGGCTGGAGCTCAGCAAAAATGCCTCTACTCTGACTCCAAAATAAGGGTAAAAATTTTCCAGCCAACTTTGGCTCTCGCAGAACGAAGACAAGAACTGAAAATAAATATTTGCATCCCAAATCCCTTTTTGTGGCAGCCATGTGGTCTGGGGCTTCTCCCATCCTTGGGAATTCCACCTGGCAGCAGAAATAAATGGATTTTTCCAGTCTATCCACGTATCTATAAATACTTATCTTGATTCATATCTGATATGGGTTCAGAGCTGAGGATAAAACAGCCCCAGCTGTTTAAAGGGAGATTATTCTGAAATTAAACCCCACTTTAATCCAGGAATCGTTGTCCCAGCTCTGCCCTAACAAAACTTTGTGGCAGTGACAGAGAGGGAAAACTTGGAGGCTGGAAAACAAGATCATGGAACGATGCTGAGTTAGCAAGAGCATAAAGCAAAGCACGATAACTGATTTTCCAATTACATTTAATTTGGGGAGTTTAAGACTTAAATAAAGGAAAATCATGGAAACTTCTTGGAGCCAGAAGCCATTAGCAGACTCTAACTCCATATTAGTTTAAAGGCATTCTGTCAAGTGCATTTTGAGCCCTTTTAAATTTTTTTTTCCATGTAATTAATGCCCCTGCAACATTAGTTCCAGTGTCTTTGAAGCTGAAAAATGGTGTTTGCTTCCTTCTTTTCCCTGACATTGCATCTCCCCTCACAACTCCTGTGGAGATTCCTTCCAGCTCTAGTCTGATTTATTTATTTGGCCCCAATGATATTCCTGATTCCTGCTTTCCCACAGATCTGCGGGATGCAAAGCAGCCTCTCCTGAGGAATGGGACACTGACAAATTTATCTGGTGCCATTTGGCAATCTGAAACAACATTTTGGGTTCTGTTTGGGCCAAACGTCTTTTAGAACTGTTGGGGAAAGTATTAATTCTGACACAATTTTATTAAGTAAAAAATAGGGATTGATTGATTGATTGATTGATTGATCCTCATTTTCCTTTCATTAAGCTGACCAGCAATGCAGTTGGTGGGATACAGAGAATTAAGGAACAGCTTCAGGTGCTTGAGTTCCATAAGTTCCCAGGCAAAATTCCTTCACCTAGGAATTAAGGAAATTCTAAATTCATAAATCCAGAAAAAAACTGCTGAAATTCCAACAGATGGACTCAGATGTGTCCAAGCAGCAAACCCAGCTACTTTTCCAGAGTTAAGGACCAAACCCTGGAAGTTAAACCTGGATATAAATAAGTTGGGCAGTAATTAGCATTCCAAATGTTCTGTGGCAGTTCTGCCTGGAACATTGTGTTATCACTCTCCTGCTTTTAACATGGCTTTGGGGGAAAATAAACACCTCCAAAATGTGGAGACTTGGCTTAAATTCCTTATTTTTGCCATGGATTTGGAGGTCCCTTTGGTACAGGATTTTGCTGCCTCCGTGAGAGAAGTGCAAAACTGTTAACAGAAGTTTGCCTTTCCTGAGCACCTTCCCATCAGGGATATTTCAGTTTTTGTTGCACACTGGGACACTCTGGGATCAGTGTCGATTCCAGCTTCCAGAAAACCCAGGAATAACCTGTGTTTCCAACACCAAATTTAATTATTCAGGCAGCAAAACAACCTGGAAAAGCCAGGAAAAGCAGAAATTCCTTGGTGCCTTGGGTGTGCTGCTCCCTTTGGAAAGAGCTGGGCCCACTTAGATTATCCAAACATCGAGAATGATCCAGGAAAATGATAATCCTATTTAGACTTCTGATGCTTTTATGGTGCTTACAGAATCAGAAAATGCTGTGCCCTAAGTTAGCACAATTTATCTGCCACAGATTTCGTATTTGTATCATTTATTTTATAACATCAATTCACATGGATATCTCTCTAAGGCAAAACTGCTTTGAATAATTTTAAACCTCTTGATTTTTCTGGTAATCGTTTATTAACCACATCACTTCTTTTGGGTTTGTTTTTTTTGTTTTTTTAAAGCCCTCTCAATTAGAGCTTATTTTATGTGAAATACTTATGATATTGTTGCAGATCTGATAGAAACAGCCTCAGTGCAGCCACTTTTTCAATCTGTGCAGGAACCACTGGGCTCCAGATGGGTTCTGACCTAAATTCTTCAGTGGTCAAACTCCCAGGGCTTCTTCTGAGTCCTTCTCAAAGTCACTTGGTAAACACTGGTGCTTTAAAGAGCATTTTAAGGAACATTTTCCTCAGGGTCACAAGTGCCTGCGCCTTTGCTTTAAGCCAGAACGTGGCATGTGAGAGATCTTCAGCAGAGAATATTTTCTCCCCAGCAAAACTCCAACTCCCTCCTTCCCCTGCTGTCCAAAATTGATGTTGGCAGTTTTGTGCTCTGAGTAAGAAGCAGAGTTTATCACTTTAAGTGACTTCAAAAAGCCAGGATGAGCATCTTTGATAACACAGAGAAATTACGAGGTTGCTCAGCACTGACAGGCTCAAATTTGCAGCCACCAAGAGAAAATTCTCAGCTCTTTCTGGTTCATATTTTATTCCTCCCTGAGCCTGGAGCCTCCTAAACCTTTATTTAAATTCCTATTCCACCTAAAAGCAACAAATCCCACAGCCCATTCCAGGTCCTGCAGGGATTTGCAAGGAATAAAACCCCCAAACAACAAACCCTGAGCTGGTTCTGGTGTCAAAGCCAAGCAAGGAGCAGCTCCAAAGATGAAAATCTCAAAAGGATAAAAAATCAGACCTTTGGCAAAGAGAAGGCACCAAGTCCCACCTGCATTTGAGGGAAAGATCTGCTCCCAAGCTTTTAAATTACCTTAATGATAATCTCGATGCACTTTCACTGCTGCTGAGCTGTTCTACACCAGGCAGCAAAGACTCATTTGTTTAAAACTAATCTGCAGTTTCTTTCTGAGAGTTCCAGGAAGTTCTTAAGTTGTTGGGCTGGTAAATCTTCAAATAAAAATTAAAAAAAAAAATCAGTAAAATTCAGCTGCATCAGCCCATGTGGGCTGTTGAGAGCCTGGCAAGTCCAGGGCATCTCAAGCCTGAGTCCGCATTAAAAGAAGTGACTTTTAATGAAAAGCTGTAAGAAAATAAACAATTTTTTAAATGCAGATGTTTTGTCAGTTTTATTTCAGTCTCGGGTAAACACAGAAGGTGCCAAACTGCAGCAGATTGCAAATCCCCAACGCCTGGCTTTTTCTGCACCATTGCCACCCAAGCGGATCATGGGAAAGAATTAATAATTAAGGGTAATTATCTGAGTGGACAGTTTTTAATATGCTGAACTCAGGCTCGTGTTGTTTATGGGAAGGGGAGGAAAGAGGCAAGGAAATTCTGGAAATGTCAACCTTATCATCTGGAATTATTCTGACTGGATAGTTCATCTCACCTCTCACAACCACCACGTTCTTCTTCTCCATATCCCTTTTCCCTGGAATACCAGAGGTGACAGGAATGGGAAAAACCCTTCGTAATTCAAGAATCAAAATGTGCTGGAATTTCACTGCCCTGGTTCTGTCCTTCCTCCAACCTAGAAGGAGTTTTGCTAAGGAAAAGCTCAACAAAGGAACGATAAAGCTGTTAAAATAAAATTTTGATTTTTGTTCTTTCTACTACGAAGATTCCCTCTCTTTCCAACTTTGCTGTAATAAAATGTGGGCTGGGAAAAGTTGATTGGAATAGAGAAATATCTCAGGATGAGCCAGTGAGGATTGGGGAGTGTTTAGTGGAGGGTTTCCCCCAAACTCTCAGCATCAAGGAATTACGGAATCATGGAATTATTTAGGTTGGAAAAGCCCCTCTAAGATCATCAAATCCAACCAGTAACCAGCACTGCCAAGGTCACTTCTGCCCCATGTCCCTAAATGCCACATCCACAGGGCTTTTAAATCCTTCCAGGGATGGGTACTCTACCCCTGCCAGGACTGGACAACCCTTTCCAGGAAGAATTTTTCTATATTTTCCACCCTGAGCCTGCCCTGGCCCAGCCTGAGGCCGTTCCCTTTCCTCCTGTCCCTGTTCCCTGGGATAAGATCCCAAATCCCTCCCTGGCTGTCCCCTCCTGGCAGGGAGTTGTGCAGAGCCACAAGGTCCCCCCTGATGCCCCCTTTCTCCAGGCTGAGCCCCTTCCCAGCTCCCTCAGAATTCTCCACCCCCTTTCCCAGCCCCATTCCCTTCCCTGGACACGTTCCAGTCCCTCAGAGTCCTTGTGAGGAGCCCAAAACTGCCCCAGGGCTGGAGGAGCCCCAGCAGTGCCAACACAGCCACTAATCCCTGACACAGATCCCAAATTCCTCACACAGATCCCTAATTCCTGATACAGACCCCAAATTCCTGACAGAGATCCCTCATTCCTAACACAGATCCCAAATTCCTGGCACAGATCCCTGATACAGATCCCTGATTCCTGCCACAGATCCCTCATTCCTGCCACCCTTTTCCACACCAGGTTTTTCAGAGCTGCTGTAAGTTTGTGGCTGGCACTGCCAAAATCCCAACCTTCCCTTTCTCCTGAATTCCCACCCAGCTTTAGCCATGAGTTTGCCACTTCACTTTTCTCATCCTGGACCACAAAACCCCGTGAAAATACCCGAGTGCAGCTCCTGGCACACAAATCCCCTGTCCCAGGAAATGCTGAGCTGCAGCTGCACCTTTGTGAGCACATCCTTCTGTGCATTCCTAAAACATGGATGGGATGTGGGAATGCTTGAGAGCTGAGCCCTGACAAAACACTTTCTGCCTCCTCCCACTTTCCTGATCATTTTTCTCTTCATCTTGGTAGCCAATCAATTTAAATGTGACACTTCTGTCTCTTGCCCAGGAGCCTGGATTTTGCTGTCTGTTAAAGGGTTTGGACATATCAAAATACAGTCAGTTACTATTGCAAAAGTACCTTTAAACATGTAAAATACAATTAAAAACATTCTACTGCTGTCCCAAGTCACAAAGCCTAGCTTTAATTTCATTTACTTATGTATGCCATTTATACTCTCTATTAAATAACAAATCTTTTAGATAAAGGGGGAAAGCCAAGAACTGAAGGAAAATGAGCTTCTGCTCCTGTTGCTGTTATACTTTGCTTCCTGCATGGAGAATTTCCAATATCCAAGCAATAATTCCAGACCAAATTGGACCAGTGGGGTCTCCAATCCTCTTTAAGAGGCTCCTTTCCCCAGGAGGGGGCAGCAGGTTTTTAATTCCTGCATCTCTGCTGAAGTGATGGATAAATGATGTGCTAAGAGCACATGGTAAAACTCTTCCCAGGTATGGCTGTGATGCCTTGGAGGCTGGGCTGGAGCAGATCCCAGGCAGAGCAGAAGGATAAATTGGGGATTTATTCCAAGGCCTCACTGGGCACACCTGGGCAGTGCCAGAGCCCGGCTGGGACACCCCCAGGGGGAACCCAAAATGGGCACAGAATGGACTCCAAGTCACCAGGGCTCACACTTGGACAAGTTCTGCTCCAGCAGCACATTGCAGTTCATTGCCCAATTCCAGCTCCACCTTAGGAAGCTCCATCCTCCTTGCTTTTCCTTCTCCCTTCACCCTTGGCTTTGTTCTTGGGCATGGAAGTTGTCCTTGTTCCCAAGGTGGAGAAGGAATTGTTTTGTGTCCCTGCTGTGTGAAGAGAGCTCAGGAGCACTGAATATGAAACCTAAAACTGCCCACCAAAACAGCCCAGAGTCTATAAAATATCAGAGCTGAAACTTAAGGCATCAGCTGGAAAAATTTGACTTGCTCGGAGCAGTCCCAGGGGCCTTTTCTCAGACATTTCTCTACAAGGAGGAACAATTCTTTTCCTTCTGGCTCTGTTGTGTCCTGCTGAGGGAATGCTGCCCTGGAATGATGAGTTCTGTCAAGGGTGAAATGAGGGCTGCTGCTGTTTCATATCTTCATGATGCCTTAAGTTTTAGCTCTGATATTTTTTAGACTCTGGGCTGTTGGAAGGGACTTTAAAAATCATTTCATTCCATCCCCTGCCATGGGCAGGGCCACCTCCCACTGCCCCAGGCTGCTCCAAGCACCTTGGACATTCCCAGGGATCCAGAGGCAGGCACAGCTTCTCTGGGAGCCCCATCCCAGTGCCTCCCCACGCTCACAGAGAAGAATTTCCTTCATATTTAACCTAAATTTCCTTTCTGTCAAGCACTAACTGAGTTGAGCACCACATCATGGATTTGCCCATCAATATTCCAAGCTAAGCTGTAACAATCTGGTGACCTCCACACACACGAGATGGAGGAAAGACCCAAAAAACCACGGCACAGAAAGCATCCACCTCCCAAAAATAACTCCCTCAGCTTCCTGGGAATGAGAAAAATAAGGCTTGCATCCCTAAAAACCTGCTTTTGTCAGACTTGCTGTGATCTCGACTGCCAGGAAAACAAATCCATTCTGAGCTCGTAGCCCTCAGTCACGATCTCAGTGATTTAATTAAAAAGGAAAAGTTTCCTCCTACAGCCAGGAGGCACCAGGAAGTGTTGGACAGTTGGAAAGAAGAGCAAAACAGCTCAGGGATATTGTTAAAAACATCTGGGCATGAAAAAATCTTCATAATTTAATAAGCTGCGCAGACTAAATGCTGAATTTTAAACCATGCTCAACCCTTCAACTCATTTCCTTGAATTTAACCTGGGCTGCAAAGGCTGGAATCCCGACCTCCAAAGCAGAATTTCCAGCATGACCATGTGCAAAATGTGCATTATTCTTAGGAAAACCAGCCCATCCTTCTGGATCCAAAGCCAGGATTTGGGGCTCACCCAGCTCAAACTCCCCAGACTTATCAGGAGCAAACAGAAGCACCTGGAGCCTCTCGCAAAGGTAAACAAAACCCAAAAATTCTGTCCCGGAGTTTTTGTCCTTCTCAGGGCACCAGGGGGGAAATGGAGTTAACAGCTCTCCTGGAGAATTCCAGAAAATTGTCCCAAGCCAAACTCCACCTCCTCCCCTGCTCCTTTGTCAGACAGGGACCTCTTCTCCTGACACAAATGGGAAATAAAAGCAGAACTCCAGCTGGGATCCAGCTGAGGGAACGAACACCCCTTTACTCTGGAGCTGGGCAAGTTTTCTTTGTGTTGGGGGGAATTCAGAACATCAATTAAGCCTGGAGTACACTCATTACTCTTCCCGAATGCTCAAAAACACAGAAAAAAAAAAAAATCTACTTTTTACCCTCACTAGCAACTACCTCATTTCACCTGGGAGTTCTCCAAAAGCTAAAAGGAAAAAGATTTTCATGGACTCAGGAAAGAGACCTTGAAAACTGCTCCTGAATTCCTGAATTCACCCATTTCTTTGGAAGACCAAAGGCTTATAACTAATCATCATTATTTAGATTTGTGGGTAGTTTTTTTCTAGAAAGCACTGGAAGTTTTCCAGCTGCAGAGCAGATTCCTTAAGAAGAATGGAAGCAAAAATATCCCCCTCAAAGAGAGCTCTTACAAAGAGCTTTTTTTTTTGGTAAAAGATCATTTTCTTAAGAATCAGCACACTGCTTTTCCTCACACTCATTTTCCACCTTTTTAACTTACAGCACTTTTAGAGAATTCATTCCTATTTTCACCTTGGATGTCCCAAGAAGCCTCTTTTTGGCTGGAACAGATCCTGCTTTGACTACCCTTAGAAAAAACACTTCAAGTTCGATTTTTTTTTTTTTTTTTTTTTTTTTTTTTTTTTTTTTTAATGTCATTTTTATTCAGCGCTTGCCACCGGCGCCAAACCCCAGAACGCTGCAGAATTTTACTTTTAAAGAGGTGTTTTTTATCAAGCAGCCGTTCTCATCCTCGTGGAATATCTCATTTTCCCAGCAGTTGATTAAAATCCATCGTGTTTCACTGGGATACACCCAGTGACACTCCCCTGCTACAGAGATACACACAGGAGATAAAAGAAAATAATATATCACTGGCAGCGCTGGGAACATTGGTAAAAGCAGATATTCACACCTACTTATCTTTTATGTATACAGATATCCGTGGTGACAAATAGCCTATTATGGTCTGTGATTGACTGAAAATTGGGAGCAGAAGCTGGAAAAGAATCCTGAATAACTCTGAGGAGCAGTTCCTGCTGATATTTCATATTATGCTCTCGCAGATTGCCCCCAGGGAAAGGGAAATAGGAAAGAAAACAATTTGGGTTTAGTGTGGCTCCAGCTAAAACTGGAGATGGCCGTGGATTCTTCCAGTGATTAATCCAATTAACAGGATTTGGGATTGCCACTGGAGAAAATTCCAGCATCTCCAGGTATTTCTCCAGCTGGACCATGACCCGACAGAGCTCATCAGAAAAGAGGGTGGGAACTGCAGCAGAACTCATTAAATAATTAAAAAGTCATAAATACCTCAGAGGTTTTTCCCTCTGAGCTCAGGGACATTTGTGTCCAACACCTTCAGTCAAATTCTCATAGCTGGCAGGGAAAACTCCTGGAGCTCCTTTTTCCACTTGGGCAAATTCCCATTGTTTTTCAGGGAATACAGCCTCCAGAAGTGTCCCTGGGAGTTTTGATGTTGCCTTCCAAGGTTCCAAAGGTCACAATTCAGGGAGAGCCTGCAGAGAAACTGAAAGTTCAGCACCCAAAATCCCTCCTGGTGCAAATCCCAAGCAGGCTGTGGTTTCACTGGCAATCCTGTGTGTACTGGAATGTTTAACAGCAAATTTCCAGCAGCTGCCATCCCGAATCTAACAGAGCTAAACCCTAAAATTCCCAGTTAGATCTGGTGAATTAACCAAGGATTCTGCGACCGTGCAAATTCGCAAACCTTTTATAAAAGTTACTTCGGTCCTAATTCCTTTTCACCTTCCCATCCACAGACTTCAAGCTGTAAACTCCTCTCCTCAGACAGATAAATTCATAAATACCCAACGGAGATTTCTTTGCCTGGGTTTTTTTTGTGAGCATCAGCTGCCAGGGAGGAGATGCTGCTCCCATCCTGCTGATCTCATCCAAAATCTCCATTCCTGCCACCCCAGCAGATCATCATTCTTCTCCTCCTCTTCCTTCGTTCCACCCAATCCATCACTGACTCAGGGAAGCTCCTGGAAAGTTTGGGATCCATCATTTACACCGGCAAGCAATTCAGATTTAGCTCCCTTCCTAATTCTTCACCCATCAAGTCATCAATCTCTTCAGTCCTTTCATCATTTTGGTTGCTCTTCTGGGAATGCTTTCCTGCTTTTCCCAAATCTTTCCAGACTGGAGTGCTCAGCTGGGAATGCTCCCACAGGAGCTCGGTCCACAAAAACAAACTCCTCCTCTTTTACCAAGTATCCAAGATCAGAATTATTTAATTTGCCACTACTTTAATAAAAATTTCAGCACCTAAAGTCTGAAAATCACTCAATCAGCTCTGCAGATGTTTAGGGATTATTTTCTTCTCAATTTATTTCTAATTTTTTTGTTTGTTTTTGCAGGGAGTTCAGGTCTGAAAAAAAGCTGGAAACACCAAACTTCATAGAGTTGGCTGCATTTTATCTAAAAAAAAAATTAAAAAAATTACAAAATCAATTTGCCACACAAACAACAGAAATTTGCTTTTTGATTCCCGTTGAATATTTTTGCTCAGCTCCTTGAACTTCTCATTTCACCAAAACAAACACTTCAAGGATTTCTCATTCAGGCTCTCACCAGATCCAGAGCAGTTTTCTCATGGACACAAACAGATTTAGACTCCTCTGAAGCTTTAAAAAACATTTTTAGAGGGAAGCTTCTGTCTTTTTGATGCTTCTGCACCTTTCTACTTCCCAGGCCTGGAGTTTTCCATGGGAACACTGAATTTTGAGGTGAAAAGTCACTTTTAAAAGGCTCACAAAGGTGGTCAGGAGTAGTTTCGATGCATTCCTAGCTGAATAAACACCACCAACCTCTAAAAACCCAACTTTCCCCAGCATCCAGTGAAGTTCCTGAAGCAACACTTTGAACCCTGCGCCCGTTTCAAGCTGTTAAAAATCACCTCATCCCTTCCACTCAATAATTTTCTGATTTATTACAGAAAGGTGAGAGGTCCTCCCTCCCCTCACCAATTACCTGAGCCCCTGGGTGCTCTCTGATGTGTCTTTGCATGAATAACTTTGTTTTCAGACTTCCTCGTCCTTCTTTAACTTGAATTATTTGTCAAACAAGAGCAATTTTCCTCTCGCAGAAGGCAGCTAATTAGCGTGGCAGGCTGTCACTTTGTCACACCGTGGTGACAAACAATGCAGGAGATTAAAGAGTTGCTAATTGGCTGATACTTTTAGTAGCAATTTCAGCCTGTTAATGCAGCAAGAAAACATCGAAAAGTTGTTTTCATCAGGCTACAGGATAAAAGAAATTCAACAAAATCAGCTGTTTCAAGAGGAAGAGCGTTGTCCCACAGGAGAAATCCCAAAGGCAGGAAACCCTTCCAATATGGGATTAAGGAAAATTATTGCTCTGTGTGTTGTAGGACTGTTCTGCCAGAAGAAAGTTTATTATAAATTATTCTTGGGTTTCGGGCCTTTATTAAAGACCTGCATTTCCAGATCACAGGGTGATCAGAGCTTTATAAATGGGCATTGAATAAGGAAGAGTAGAGAGATTTGGGATTTTTTTTTTTTTTAGTGGGTTTTTTGCATGTTAAAAGGATCATGGAATCACAGAAGGATTTGGGGCAGGAAGGGACCTTAAAAATCATTTCATTCCATCCCTTCCATGGGCAGGGACACTTCCCACTGTCCCAGGCTGCTCCAAACCCCATCCAGGCTGGCCTTGGACATTTCCAGGGATCCAGGGACAGCCACAGCTGCTCTGGGAATTCCAGCCCAGCCCCTCCCCACCCTGTCACAAGTGCAAATGTCCCCAAAACTGGGGATTCTGTCCCCAAAACTGGGGATTCTGTCCCCAGCTGTTCAAACTGGGATGGGGATGGGGGAATCTTCTGTCCATGGACAACTGTCCCAAACCAGCTGGGGCAGTTTTCTGATCTCCTCACAACCCATCCTCCCTGCAGCCACAGATCTGCTGCTGCTGGGCCAGGGAGTGTCACTGAGAAAATTCCATCAGCCCTTGGGAAATGCTGCAGCCAGGGCAGGAGCCAAACATTCCTANTTCACCTGAGAGCCCCTGAATTTCAAAGTTACAATAATTGGGAGGGAGGGGGTTTGCATTCTCCATCCCAAGGGAGGCTCCTGCCTTCCTCAGCACACACCTGTGTTCAAACCATGATACACCCTCACAGAGAAAAATTTTGTCCATATTTAACCAAAATTTCCTTTCTGTTACTTTCAGGCCATTCCCCCTCATCCTGTCTCTCCAGTTCCTCTCCATCATTCCTCATCAGTTCCTTTAAATCTGAGGAATTCCAAACTACTCCAGAATGAAACTCCAATCAAAAAATTGCCCAGATTGCCCCAAAATAATTCTCTGTAGCCACTGAAGATGAGTCAGGAAAACCTGAGATAGGATAAAATGCCCTTTTAGTTACCAACAATTAAGCAGCGAAAGACAAGATAATCAGGGTAATTAACAACATTTAGACAAAGGCAGGGTTATAAAACCCAACAGCATTAATTTTTTAGCTCTTGATAAACGTAGAAATTTGCAGTGGGTGGGAGCAGTGAGGTCTGTGCTCAATGTTCACCCCACACCTGCTAAAGCCCTGAGGAAAATCAAACTTTAAGAGCTGAAAACACATCAGAGAATTGTTGTGGAACACCCCAGAGCTCTCCCTGCTTCTGGGGAGAAAAATCAGAGAGACAGGAACGTTTGGAAATATAAACAATACTCACAGTTTGGGGAATATTGGGATACAAAAGCCTGGATGAGCTTCAGTCCTGGTTTTCATTGCCAAAGCCTTGCTAAATCTTCATATTTTTTAGGAAATCCTGGAAGGAGAGCTGGAAAATAACCACACTTGGGAAGATGGTGTCTCCTACCCTGTCCTGATCAGTCCAAATGAGTCAGAGCTGCTCTTTCAGCTGTTTTCACCTGGAATTTCCTGGGTCCTGCAAGGAAAATGAGGAAAGGAAATCAACCATGAAAGGAAAGCAAAGCACCTCCAAGCAGTTTCCATGATAAAAAGAACAAAAATGCAAAAATTCTGATTTTTTTTTTTTAGATATCCTAAAGGACTCTGGTAGGGATCTGCCGTGCTCTGGAGAGTGCTTTTAATTAGGAAAATATCCTGGCAAAAATGGGCATGGAATTGAGCAAGAGTAGATGTCAGACCAAATGGAAAATCCTCAAAATTCCAATAATTGCTGGTGTTAAAAAGGAAGAGTTTCCTCCTACAGCCAGGAGGCACCAGGAAGTGTTGGACAGTTGGAAAGAAGAGCTAAAACAGCTCAGGGATATTATTCAAAACTAAATGCTGAATTCTAAACCAGGCCCAACCCAAAACCTAATTTCCTTGAATTTAACCTGGGCTGCAGAGGCTCCTCCACAGCTGGAATCCCCACCTCCAATATCCCAGAGGTGTCGGAGCTCATTTTTATCAACAGAATCATTGAAAGGCAACTCAAGACCCGCAGGAAATACTGGAAGTTTTTTTTCCTGGCTTTCTGCTCCAAATTTTCTCCAGTAAAGGACGAGAGAGGCTGGAAAGGTGGAAGATCAAGAGTCTCCCTCTCAGCCATTCCTTAGAAAATCCAGCTGGGATCCAGCTGAGGGAATAAACACCCCTTTACTCTGGAGCTGGGCAAGTTTTCTTTGTGTTGGGGGGAATTCAGAACATCAATTAAGCCTGGAGTACACTCATTACTCTTCCCGAATGCTCAAAAACACAGAAAAAAAAAAAAATCTACTTTTTACCCTCACTAGCAACTACCTCATTTCACCTGGGAGTTCTCCAAAAGATAAAAGGAAAAAGATTTTCATGGATTCAGGAAAGAGACCTTGAAAACTGCTCCTGAATTCCTGAATTCACCCATTTCTTTGGAAGAACAAAGGTTTATAACTAATCATCATTATTTAGATTTGTGGGTAGTTTTTTTCTAGAAAGCACTGGAAGTTTTCCAGCTGCAGAGCAGATTCCTTAAGGAGAGTGGAAGCAAAAATATCCCCCTCAAAGAGAGCTCTTACAAAGAGCTTTTTTTTTTGGTAAAAGATCATTTTCTTAAGAATCAGCACACTGCTTTTCCTCACACTCATTTTCCACCTTTTAAACTTACAGCACTTTTAGAGAATTCATTCCTATTNGTGCTCTGGAGAGTGCTTTTAATTAGGAAAATATCCTGGCAAAAATGGGCATGGAATTGAGCAAGAGTAGATGTCAGACCAAATGGAAAATCCTCAAAATCCCAATAATTGCTGGTGTTAAAAAGGAAGAGTTTCCTCCTACAGCCAGGAGGCACCTGGAAGTGTTGGACAGTTGGAAAGAAGAGCTAAAACAGCTCAGGGATATTATTCAAAACTAAATGCTGAATTCTAAACCAGGCCCAACCCAAAACCTAATTTCCTTGAATTTAACCTGGGCTGCAGAGGCTCCTCCACAGCTGGAATCCCCACCTCCAATATCCCAGAGGTGTCGGAGCTCATTTTTATCAACAGAATCATTGAAAGGCAACTCAAGACCCGCAGGAAATACTGGAAGTTTTTTTTCCTGGCTTTCTGCTCCAAATTTTCTCCAGTAAAGGACGAGAGAGGCTGGAAAGGTGGAAGATCAAGAGTCTCCCTCTCAGCCATTCCTTAGAAAATCCAGCTGGGATCCAGCTGAGGGAATAAACACCCCTTTACTCTGGAGCTGGGCAAGTTTTCTTTGTGTTGGGGGGAATTCAGAACATCAATTAAGCCTGGAGTACACTCATTACTCTTCCCGAATGCTCAAAAACACAGAAAAAAAAAAAAATCTACTTTTTACCCTCACTAGCAACTACCTCATTTCACCTGGGAGTTCTCCAAAAGCTAAAAGGAAAAAGATTTTCATGGATTCAGGAAAGAGACCTTGAAAACTGCTCCTGAATTCCTGAATTCACCCATTTCTTTGGAAGAACAAAGGTTTATAACTAATCATCATTATTTAGATTTGTGGGTAGTTTTTTTCTAGAAAGCACTGGAAGTTTTCCAGCTGCAGAGCAGATTCCTTAAGGAGAGTGGAAGCAAAAATATCCCCCTCAAAGAGAGCTCTTACAAAGAGCTTTTTTTTTTGGTAAAAGATCATTTTCTTAAGAATCAGCACACTGCTTTTCCTCACACTCATTTTCCACCTTTTAAACTTACAGCACTTTTAGAGAATTCATTCCTATTTTCACCTTGGATGTCCCAAGAAGAAACTCTTTTTGGTTGGATAATCAGCAGGGACAGGACACTTTGGCCAGAGAAAAGAAGACATTCATGAGATTTCTGCTGGCAAAATGTTGCTTTTTGCCACCTTCAGCTCAAGACCAGGCCACTGCTGGGGTTTTTTCCTCTTTCAAAAGCCCAGAATCTTCTCCTGATTTGTTACAGGAATAAAAATTAAGAGTTTTTATGTTTGGGGGGGGGATACAAATATTCCTACTCTCCAATTTTCCTCAATTTTCCTGATTCAGCTCAACACAACCACTGACACATCATCATTACTCATTAAAGGAGGGAAAGAATCCCCCCCAAAAAATCATTAAAGGAGGAAAAGAATCCCCCAAAAGAATCCCACAGAACAAATTCCAGCTCTAAGCAAAGCTCCCGATTTCTTTCCAGCTCCTTCCCAATTTAAGGCACTAATTGAATCCACTCTGCTCCTTGCATCAACAAATGAAGGGTAATTATGTTGTTCCCTCAACCTTGTGTTCACAGATTGCATTGATCTTCATTATATTAATAAATCCAATTATTCCTTCCTTTCTGCTGGCTGTGGAAGCAGGGAATTTTCCAGGAATGGGTAAGCTGGGATGCTGGGCATTGAATAAATCCCTTTTTTTTCCCCCCTCTTGCTTGTTTACCATTAATGGTTGTTCTTCATCTGCTGCTTAATGCCATTAGTGCCTAAATGGGGAGAGATTAATCCAGGATAATTACAGAATCTTTATGGTAAAACCACGGGAATGAATTCTGCTGAATTCTGACCAAATTCCAGAGGATAAATAATTCCTATGGGCTGTGGGGTGCAGATTCAACTCCTTGGTCCACACCTTCCAGGAAATACAATAAAAACTCACAAATCCTGGTTGAGTGAAGTTCTTAAACTTCACCCTGAGTACCTGAGCTCTCCCCACAACCAATCTGTTTGGAAAATAAGAAAATATTTCAGGAAGAACTCTCTGCCTGTATTTAACTCAGTGCCCTCCCGACCTAGAATTCATCATTTTTACCCTCCTCCATTGCCCCAAAATTTTCCAGGAGAGAGAGAAAGAAAGCAGAGAGCTCAAAAATATAACTGTGAAGAAGCAGAGGGGAAAAAAAAAATGTTTAAACTTTGCTCCATCCTCATGCAGCTATTTTAGATGCTACATGTGCAAGAAATTCTGGATAAAATTGGCTTTTCACTTGTGCTAGGAATTGATTTTGGTTTCAAAATGTAAATGTATAAAATCCTCCTTCTTTTAAGCAAATTTTAAAAGTTCCTTGTGAGCCTGCAATTGTTTTAGAAACACAGGTTCTAACAAAGGAGGATTTAATCCAACAGGATATGAGTCCTATATCAACAAAAATCTCGATTTATGCATAGTTTTGTTTCTTTTGTGTTCAAATCTCATTTTTAGGGTGGTTGAATCACCAGAAAAAATGTGGGGAAAAAAAACTCACAGAGAACAAAGCAGATTTTTAAGTATTCTACCCATGATAATCAAATGTAATCTGATGGAAATTTAACCTCTTATTAATAGGAAGGAGAAATATGAGAAGAGTCTGAGAGAGCTGCTAATGAGGTTCATTTAGCACAGATTTTAATTACCCCAACCCAGCCATTTTGAGCTGTTCTGCTGAGATCTGAGCAGAGTTTATCTCCCACTGCACAACCTAAAAGGGTAAAAAATGAGAAATAAAACAACGTTCCATCTTCTTAAATGACAAACAAGACGATTTCAGGACATAGTAAACATTAAATAATGAATCTTGCAGAATATTAAATCCTTCAAGTCCCATTTGAGACCTTCAGGGCTGGGCCAACCATCCTGGGAATGTTCCTCATGGAGGAAACTTTGATCAATCCACGAGGCATTTAATTCTTTCTCAGTGCCATTTTTCACAGTACAATAATGAAGTTTGATAGGGCTTTTGGAGTTTTTTCCATATTTTTTTTCAAATATTTCTAAGTAGCTTTATTAGAATTAATCACAGCTTGGTTTTTTTTCCAGAAGCAGCAAATGAGATCCCTTTGTTTTCCAAGATTCCACATCAGGCAGGGTCAGGCAGCTCCCTCTGAGGGATGGACACAGCCAAACCCAGAAGAGAAAAGTGTAATTCTTCTGCATCTGTTTTCTTATTTATTTTTTAAGGGAAATTTCAACCTTTTGGTTAACCCGAGCTGTCACATTTTTCTATTTGGGTTTTTTTTTTTTTCCACGTAATTTGTGAGAGCTGCTGAGACTCTCGGGTCAGGCCAGCAGCTCTGCAGCCATGGACCTCGGGCAGGATTTGTGCTGAATGATTCATTCTCAGAGAATGGAGAAACGGTTTGTATTTCACAGAATCGTGGGATCTTAGAAAGATTTAGGTTGGAAAGGACCTTCAAGATCATCTCATTCCACCCCTCCATGGGCAGGGACACCTTCCACTGTCCCAGGCTGCTCCAAGCCCATGTCCAACCTGGCCTAGGACATTTCCAGGGATGTCCCAGAAACCTATTTCTGGTTTGCCCCAATCATTAGTGGAATTTCAAACAAGTTTTTGGACTCTCTGTGCACACAGCAGCTCTCTTTTTTTTTTTTTTTT
>VXBV01003101.1:380277-402040 GCA_013400355.1 Certhia brachydactyla | reverse complement strand
TTTTTTTTTTTTTTCCCAATTAGCAATCTTAGAAGTTTTCTGGAGCGTGGACAATCTCTAAATATCATCTGCCCTATACCCAGCCCAATGGATATTTCAGAGACATTATTCAAAATAATGAATATTGATGATGGCTGACACAGAGCACTGCACGACACAGCTACCAAAGTGAATCCTAAAAACAAATATTCTTCAAAGTTTGACTGAAATCCATTCAGAAGAGGAAAAAAAACCTACCAGAGAAGGTGCACAAAATCTTGTAAGGCAAACAGCCTCGGTTTCTTTGCTGTTCTTTGGAGTTCAAAATGTGAAAAGCTGAGTAAGCAGAGCAAAAAATAAATAGTTAGTGAAATGCAGGAGGAAATGTGGTCAGCAGCTCACTAAAGCAGCATTATTCACCTGGACTTTGTCTATTTAGCTCAGTTAAATTCATGATCCATAAAATAGAGAGCAATAAAATCCTTTTTTGTTGTTGTTGTCGTTGTTGTTGCGGTGTTGAATTTAAGTATCACTAATGCTTGAGAAAACATTGCTCTCACTCAGCCACTGTTGTGGGTTTTTTAATCAGGAAGCTGAGCTATTGCAGGTTATTATTTCCCCTTGACAAGTTTCAACCCAAGACTCTTTTAATGCCCTGGTACCTTAAAGACTCCCGTGAGTGCAGGAGGCTCCAGACAGAGCTCCAAACTGTTACACAAGGAATTCAAGCAAAGTTTTTTTGGATTTTGGCCCCAAAATGGGGCTGTGTCTCAAGCTCTTTTGGGTCTGGGTCTCAGAGAGATTACCCTGGGATAGTGGGAGGTGTCCCTGCCCATGGCAGGGGTGGGAATGGGATGAGCTTTAAGCTCCCTTCCTGCCCCAAATCCTTCTGTGATTCCACGATCCTTTTAACATGCACAAAACCCACTAAAAATAAAAAAAAAAATCCCCAAATCTCTGTAATCTTCATCATTCAATGCCCATTTAAAAAGCACCCATCACTCTGTGGCCTTTAATAAAGGCCCAATTCCTCTCAATTAATATCCTTTCAATCTGATTTGGGGCCCTTGCCTTCCCCTCTCCCAAGCTGTGTCCTGGAGCTCCATTAACACCTCGGCCTCATTTCTGCATTAACTCAGTGATTCTCTGAGCTGACTTCAGCCTTTCCTGAGAACCCCCTGTGGCGCCTAAATGGAAGGAAACTCCTTTTCCCTGAGTGCTGAATTGCAAATGAGGATGATTTAGGCAGAGTCAGGGCATGTGAAGTGGGTTTGAACTCCAGGTGTCTGACAAGAGTTCTTTTGCTTTCCCTCCCACAGCTTCAAAGTCAAAATTCATCCATTTGTGTCTCCCAGTAAAATTGAACTGACTGCCTCATTCCTAGAACTTTGGGAAGTGAGACTGCTGCCATTTGCAGGCTGGGAAGGGTTTACCAAATTAAATATCTGGAAAAAATTACAAATAAAAATCAGGTTTTGCCCAACCTCTCCAACAGAACTTTGTTACAGCAACAATTTCACCTCATACAGGAGCAGTTTGGTGCTCATGAGGTTTTGCTGTTTGCTCTCTGGGGTTTTTTGAATTGGAAATTCCCTCTCTGGAGTCATTCCAATCCCACCTGGATGTGCTGCTGTGTGAGATGCTCTGGATACAGGGAGGTTGGAGCAGAAAATCTCCAGAGGTCCCTTCCAACTCAAACTCTTCTGTGATTCCATGATTGGAATCAGATTGAACCAACATTCCTTGCTCCCAGATCCAGGGCTTGGAATTAAATCTTTAAGGTCCCTTCCCACCCAAACCAGTCTGGGATTCCATGAAAATTCATTTTTTCATTAATAAGATAGGAATTTTTCAGAGCACAACTTCTGCCAAAATCATTCATTTTATCCCTGAAGTTGCAGCTGGATTTAGAAACTTGATGTTTGCCATCAGAATTTTGATGGATTCTACTGAAGGAAGAAACTTTGCAGCCACCAAATGAGAAACTTTAGTTTAGCACAGATGGTTCCATAAATATTACCCTGGTCACTGGCTAGGAACAGTCTGTTAGTTTTAAAACCTACCTGGCCCTTTACTGAAAACCACAGTAAAACAGGCAAAAATATCATTAAAATAAATACTTTCAGAATGAATAAAAAATGACTCAGCCACTCCAGAATCCCAATGAGGACAAATGACCTCCAGGTGTCATCTGCTGGCTGATAAAAGCAATTGAGCCAATGTCAACCGAGCAAAGTGAGATGTAATTTAGTTTTAGCATTCCTAGAATATCACAGCAGCAAGGAAAATACAAAAATAAGGTTGTCATATCTCAAAAGCCAAAGAAATTAATTAATGTGGCTGTTAAAGACACCTGAAGATCATTTTTAAAAGATTTCTTGACTTACGTGGAAATGAAACAGCAAAGCCATGAAAATGGATAAACTTCAAATTATTTAATCTAGATATCATTTTGAAATGGATCTAAAACTTACCCCAAATGTCTTGAAAAAGTAAACCAAAAATTCATTCTGGAAATTCTCTGTGAATCAGATTAATTTTGAGATTTCCCCCTCTTAGTATAAGGAAAAATAATTTCAGTCATTTCAGGCAAGCTTCCCTTTCTCACCTGACCAAAATCCCAAAGGAACCCAACATTTCCCATGAATTTGGGAGAACCCACCTCCTTTTAACCAAAATATTTGAGGATTTTACTACAGCTCAGCACAGGAGCCACCACTGTGTGGATTCCCTGTTAGGATCATTTTTTTTTTAAATAGCATATTGTTCCGAGGGATTCAGACAGAGAATTCATGAGGGACACATCCACAGACCCCAGGGATGCTGGATTTGGGCTGGATCAGCTCAGCCCAGCAGGAATCACTTCAGGTGCTCAGCCCATCCTTATCCAGAGCTCCCTGAGTGCTGACACTTCAATATTTTACAGGATAAAACATTTTATTAGATGAGAGCTGCAAGCGCTGTGGAATCACTTCCCTTTTTTATTTTAAATTTTCCTCCTTGAATATTGAGGAAAATGTTAAATAACCAAGGAGCCCTGTGGGCAGCGGAGCCCTGCCCTGACAGATGAACCCATCAAGGGGGAAGTTGCTTTAATGAACAAGAAGAGATTTTCAGCATAATTTTTAGGATAATTTCAGTATTTAAGAGGCAGCACCTCCAGTGAAGTGTTTTCCAGAAGTGTGTTCCAACAGGGTTTGGAAATCACAGAGTCAGAGCTCCTTTTTCTGCACACAAACACTTCAGGAAGAGGCATTTGATGTTTCCCAGCTCCCATTTAGCTGCAGCATATGTTCAGGTGTTCCCTGGGGTGTTTTTACAGCCACAAACAGTAAACTACCCAAAGCCCCGAGGAGCAGAGGAACAGCCTGTGAGTTGTGTTTCATCCCAGAAATCATAGGGAACATAAATTAGTGAAGTCATCTGTGCCATTTATCCCCCTAATTGGGCTTCCCAAAAGGAAGCATTTTCCCTTTCCTCAAGTTCCCAGAGCACCTCCCCAGTTTGGATGCAGACACATCATGCCTTAAAGTGGAATAATAAACCCCATAAATCAGATCTGCACTAAAATGTCAGGAATAAAAACCTCAGCACAAACCCCATTATTAATCAGGTCCGTCCTTTCCAGCTGAGGTGCCAACATCCACAGTCCCATTCCCAAATTCCCATTTAGATATGCAGAATAAAACACATTTCTGCAAACCTCTTTGGATCCTTCCCGGGCACTTTGAGCGCAGCCTAAGATGTTGATGGTGTTGTGCAGGCTTGGCTCAGGATCCCAAAAAAACAAACCAGTCAGGAGCTCTTGGAATCCCTTCCCTGAGCATCTGTCAAAGGGAAGGAGAAGCTTTTGCCATGATCTGTCAAAATTGGCCAATTCGGCCTCCCCTGATCAGACCTGCTCAGGTTCCTTCATCAAAAAAAAAAACCTCACTGATTTTATGCCATGTGAGAGTTTTATTGGACGTAGTTCTGCTGTCTTTGAAAAAAAAAAATTGATTTTAAGATCAAATCTTTCAATTTATCCTAAATTATTGCTGGATTCCCTTAAAATGATCACGGGTAACTGCTGCAGAGTTATTCCACAGCAGCTCTGAGGCTGCACCGAAACATTTTGTAAAGTATAAAGATTTTTATATGAGATTTTCTTTTTTTATTTCTGCCAATGCAGAACCAGGCCCATAAAGGTCTGTAAATTTGTTTAAGCACCACTGCTTTTGCAATAAAGCTTTAATAGGCCCCATACCCCAGCTCTGACAAGCCAGACTTGGATTATTTGGAGCTGAGTGGTTTCTTTGTTCTCTCTTAGTGAGAGATGTCACAGCCATCACAGCCTGACTTGCATTAAACAGGAGGAAAAAAACCTGCAACTTTTATTTCAATATTTAGGAAGATTTTTGATGGATGGAGGATTGGGAATGAAATAGAAAGAGCAGTAAAATAAAAATAAGAGATAAGCCAGTAATTAAAACAGACACAAAAGAGGATTTCTTCACAGAAGTTGTTGAAAATGCATTTGTACACTAACTAAAAAGTCATTTAAAAATGACCAGGAGGAGGGACATGAAAATACAATTGCATAAACTCCTTTTTCTCAATAATTAAGAAACCTGTGCAGGTGAAATAGGATCCTGATCTTCCTTCATTTCAAACAAAATAAATAATGCCAAAGGACGTCCAGAAGAAACAAATTCACCCAAGGAGATAAGGGTAAGTCAGACGAGGATGAGCAGGGCTGAATATTTCACCAAACAAAAAGCTGCCAGTCTGTGAGGTATGGCCTCAAAAACCTGGAACTCCAGGCACTCACAAGCCCTGCAAAACAAAGCTTTGTTCAGTGAAAATTTGTAGAATTTCAACGACTAAAACTGGAGTTTAACATTGTAGTACAGCCAAGGAGCTAAGGAGGAGCCCACGGCCCTCATGACAAAATTAAACCAAAACTGAAGAATGGCCACAGAAGTTAAAAACAGCCTCAAGGAAAAAAATGTCATCCCTGAAAATGCCATTTTTCCACGGAATACTCAGGAAGTCACCTGATGGATGCACGGGAGCTGTATCAGATCCAGCTCAAGAGGGGGCAATCAGAACTATTTTCACGTGGAATAAGTTTCTCCTTTGAGATTTTTGAAGAGCACTGATAAAACACTTCAAAGAGACACAGGCAGTCACGCTGATCCTCCCTCCTCCACGCCAGCACCATTCCAAGAGCTGCAGAAGGGCAGGAAATTCCCATTTTTCTTTTTATTTTTAGCTATATATTTCTATCTGTGCCTGGGATTAAAGAAGTTTCTCCTTCTTCTCAGGAAAATGAAAGTAGAAGAGTCAACAACCAACATCTGCTCAGGGAATATTAGGGAAAGAATCCATTTCCCAGAGGGATTAACAACACCTGCAAAAAGCTGGATCAATATTGACAGAGTCAAATTATCCAGATTCATGCAGAGACTCGTTTGCTGCTCCTGGAGATAAATTTTAAAACTTAATAAATATAATTTCTTGTTACCAAATGTCTGCTGTGGACGGGCATCTTTCTACCTTCATAAAGAAAGGAATTTGAATGCAGCTTCTCCAAGCTTTAAAATTTTATTTTCAAGGATGTTGTGGTTTAGCAAATTATTTTGAAATTTGATTTTGCGTTTCTGAATGTATCAACAATCTACATGGACTGGGAAATTTTTAAAAAAGTCAAATTTATGAAAATTTAGCAACAGTGATTAAAAAACCAACAAATTCCAATCTTTAAGTCAAAAATATAAATCACAATTGTTCCATTTTTGTCACAATTAAGTCTCTCAGAGAGAAGTTTATGATCCAGGACAATCTTAAATTAAGGATTTTCCTACCACTTTTTCCCTCACAAACTACTTCAATAATATTGTGGAATTTATGGGTTGTTGGTTGCACTTTTATTTACCTGAAGATGGTGATGCTTCCCAATTTAAAGAGCAAATTAACTACAGAGGAATAAAACAAGTTTGGACCTAAATTAACTAAATTTTGTTCCCTAGATTTTTTTGCTCCCATTTAATTATAGCTAGATTGTATCATTACTAAATTAAAGCCAAGCCAAATTACTTCCCCAATTCTTGCTCCAGGAATTAATACTCTTTGCCTTCCAGGAGCATTAAGGTACAAAAACTGCTTGAAATTATATCTTTTTTAAAGTGGTCTTTACCTACTTTAATTAAAACCATTCATCACTGCAATACCATTTGCGTTTTGTTGGGTTTGGGGTTGGTTTTTTTTTTTTAATTTCGTTTTTGTTCTGACAAACATTCCAAACTAAGCCTAATATACTTAATTTTTAGCAAGTCAGGGCCTTGTTCTCCTGGGATGAACCCTGAATATTTCCTAAATCAGGGCCTATCCCAGGTCCTGGAAGAAAAGACTCTGGAATCTTGACCCAGACCTCAGCACCTCAATTTCCAGAGGTTTTTCTTCCTCCCAGTTCAGTGTTTTCAGTGTAAATGGCTCAAAATTTCCTATTTAAGTGAATTTAGTTTTGCATTTTAATTTTCGTGCTGTTTAAAAGTCGAGTCTGCCTTGCACAAAATGCTTCATCAGCCATTTCCTGAGGGGAAAGCAGGTTTAAAACTGAGATTACACCTGATGAAACAGCACTGGGATACCTCATTGAAAAAATATATATAATATACCCTGAATAATTTAGGTGATCTTCCTTCATCAAGGAACCCTTGAGGAGAAAAACATGGAACTCAGAGCGGATATTTTGGTACAGCGTTTGAGAAAAAACCCAGTTGATGCCTTAAGCTTTGATATTTTTTAGACTCTGGGCTGTTTTGGTGGGCAGTTTTAGGTTTCATATTCAGTGCTCCTGAGCTCTCCTCACACAGCAGGGACACAAAACAATTCCTTCTCCACCTTGGGAACAAGGACAACTTCCAGGCCCAAGAACAAAGCCAAGGGTGAAGGGAGAAGGAAAAGCAAGGAGGATGGAGCTTCCTAAGGTGGAGCTGGAATTGGGCAATGAACTGCAATGTGCTGCTGGAGCAGAACTTGTCCAAGTGTGAGCCCTGGTGACTTGGAGTCCATTCTGTGCCCATTTTGGGTTCCCCCTGGGGGTGTCCCAGCCGGGCTCTGGCACTGCCCAGGTGTGCCCAGTGAGGCCTTGGAATAAATCCCCAATTTATCCTTCTGCTCTGACTGGGATCTGCTCCAGGACAGCCTGGAGGAGGAATCACTGTGGTGACAAATGTCACTCATGACTGAGGAGTCACCTCAGAGAAAGCGTCTCTGCCTGAGCCTGGCCTGGAGGGTTCCCATCCCTTTTTGAGTGTGAAAATGGGTCTCAACTCCTGATCCCAAAGCTCTGCTCAGCCTAAGGACTGCAAATATTGGGATTTTATGGCAGCCTGAGACTTGTGTCTTTATGACTCCTCCTAAAGCCAAACTCAACCAGGAATTTACAGCAGCTCTGTCTTGTCGAGTCTGCAGAGTTTTTGATCCCATCTTTTCTCAGGAGACTGTTTTTATTTAGACATGCAGAGCAGAAAAACACAGCTTTAGCTTTTAATTATTTGCTGAAGTTCCTGCAGTCCTTCCTCCCCTCATAATACCCAACAAGAAACCACAAACCACTCCCAAAGTGCTTCTTGCTGAGCCCTTGATTTGCCCCCCCGAGTGTGGTCATCAACACCTTCCAGAGCTGCTCTCACCTCTGCATTGACTGGAGAAGCTTTGATGGAAGTGCAAAAACCAGAAGCACTTCAAAGTTCACTGTCAGAGATGCAGAGTAGAAAAAAGAATTAAGAAAAAAGCGTGTGAAGAAAAACGTAGTAGGCTAAATGAAACAACGGGCTTACATGAGGACAAATATTTGGGATTGCCACTTTTAGTGGGGGGTTGTATCTTTACAGCAGCATGGAGTGGTTTGGGACCTTAAATCCATTCCCAGTCCATTCCTGGGACATCTCCCACTGTCCCAGGCTGCTCCAAGCCCCAGTGTCCAACCTGGCCTTGGACACTTCAGGGATCCAGGATTCCAGCCACAGCTGCTTTGGCAGAGAAATCAAATTCCACCAGGCTGGACCCTCCCATCTCCACTTCTGCTCTCCGACACCTGCAGCATTTCCATGAGGAGGTGAGGCTGGCCGGTGAGAAATGTGGATTTAAGTGCAAAACTTAAATCCCACCGTTTGAATCTGTGTTAAAACAGTCTTGTTGGCACCACCCAGTGGGTTAAAATGCCAATAAAACCTGTGAAAAGCGTGCCCCCACGGGCTGAGTGCCACTGCAGTGCCACACTGTGCAGGGAGAGCTCCAAAGGCAGGGAAGCCCTCCAGGAAACCCTGAATCGAAAACAAACAATATTATTCACCAAATTATCGTCTGTTTGGGAAGCTGCAGTCATTAATTGCTTCTGTGGCTTTGTGGGTTTAGGTTTTTAAGCACAGCACCAGAGTGCTTAAAGATCCCCCTGATTAAATAATTCAAAATGTTTGCACTATATAACATGTTTGAAGGGGAGAGAAAACTCTGCTAAACACTTTGAATCCACGAGCAAGCACCTCATTAACATGCCCTGAAATCAAATATTTATTGCCTTCTCCACTGTAATGAGCTCATTTAAGACAAATGTGAGAAAACCCCGTCCTGTATTAAAGCTGGCAATGTTTTATTTATGGGCACTTTAATATTCACTTTAGGCCACACCAAAATATAAACACGCAATTAATATTTCATTCATGAGAAAAGAAAATCTATTTCTGCAGCTTGTGCAGGCTTGGAAGAGGACAAAGGAGGTTTTGTGTGCTGTGATGCTGCACCCACGTTGCTCTGAAGTGGGAACAATTGATAATCAATTATTAAAATTATCTGTTTCATTCCCTGTTCCAGTGCCTGAACAACCTCTGGGGCAAGAATCTTTCCCTGATATCCAACCTAAACGTCTCCTGGCACAGCTCCAGCCATTCCAGAGAAGAAATCAGTGCCTGTTCCTGCTCTTCCCCTCACGAGGAAGCTGCAGATCCCAAGGAGTTTCCCCTCAGTCTCCTCTTCTCCAGCTGAACATTCCAAGTGCCCTCAGCTGCTCCTCATCCTGCTTCCCCCTCCAGACCCTTCCCTATCCTCAGTGACCTCCTCTGGACACTCTGGAATGGTTTCATCTCTTTTTTCTATTGCAGTGCCCAAAACTGCTCACAAAATTCCAGGTGAGGTCCCCCCCAGTGCCACCCTATCCACAGATCTCCGGATTAAACCTTGGATTCACTTTTTTTTTTTCCACATGGAGAAATGTGAGTGTGTTTGGGGCAGAGGTGTGAGCTGCAGTGTTTATCAGGCAGTATTTCCCAAACTGGGCAGTAGAATGAGCTGGAAGTTATTCCCAAAGGCAGCACTGCTCACACATCTCAAATTCCTGCGTTTTTCCTACATCTATTTTTCCTCCCAGCAGCAATATCTGTAACTCCTCGCTATGTACACCAGCCAGATAAACACTCACCACCACTTATCTACCCAGAATTGCTGGGTAATGCATTCATGAATAGGAAACCTCATGTAAATGCTAATTTTTTTCACCCCTCTCCTCCCAAGGATGATGCCAGCGGCAGAGTTTGGGGTCAAGGAGCCTCTTCTCATTATTGCACCAGTGCTTATCAAAGAGAGAGAATAAAAACCTCTCAGCTGCTGGGCTCTGATCCAACCCCCTCTGGAACAAGCTGTGAGCCTCGAGCTGACTTCACCAAGCTCCTTTTGGGCATCCCAGCATCAGTTAAACCCCAAGTGGCCTCAGCAGCCCTGTGGGAATCACTTGGCAAGGAACAGTGCCAGGCCTTGGGATGCTCCCTCCACCCAGGGCTGCTGGCACTCCTGGAACAGCAAAAGTTCTGCTGGAGCTCACCTTGCTCAGATTTTGTGTCCAAGTGTCTCTCATTGCTGGTTTTTTTGGGGGTTCACTATCAGGGTGAACTTTTCCATCAAAAGTGAAATAAATCTTGGAAGATGTGCCATGGGCAGGGACACCTCCCAGTGTCCCAGGCTGCTCCAAGCTCTGTCCAACCTGGCCTTGGGCACTGCCAAGAACCCAGGAGCAGCCACAGCTGCTCTGGGAATTCCTCCCCACCCTCCCAGAGAGGAATTCCCTCCCAGTATCCCACCCATTCTGTCCATGGGAACCCATTCCCCCTGAGTGGAAAACTGAGTCCCCCTTGCACACAAGCAGGAATCTTTCTGGCATTCCAGGATTTCTCAAGGAACGGTTGCATCTTCCATCCCTAAAATGGGAGCCAACCAAACTCTTGCATCCAACCAGGGCACAGCTTTTCAGCAGCACAAAAACCTTCAGCACCATTAAAGCAAAATGCCAAAATCCTGCCCATCACTCACTTGGTGTAGACGCAGGTAAAGAGGGAAAAATATGGAAAAAACATCATATAGACAGTTTGGACAGGATAAAAGCCTCTTGGCTTTGGAAATAAATGTCCCTACTTCACCTCAATGCTTATTTCTCATAAATGTCCCAGCTTTCCCTCCACAGCATCTGGAGCAGGGCCATTATTATCCCATTCCACAGGCATTACCTTAGTAGGGACAATCTGATCCATCTGAAAAAAAAAAAAAACCCAAAATGCACAATTTTTTCCATGAACATGAAAAATACACGACAAAAACACCCCCCCAGTGCAGCCCAAGGTACAGTTTAACAATTCCAGTGTACAAGTCTCACAAAACAGGCTGTAATTAGCTGCAATATTTTTGATGAGGTTCTTGCACACAAACAAGCCCTGCCACAATTCTTTGAAATGGATTTTTCCCCCTCAGGTTCCTCAAATCAAACCAGTGGCTTTACACCCATTATATTAACATAATGGTTTTTAATCACAATTATGCATAATCACAGAGTTTCTATTGCCTGGAAAAATATTTAGCAGAGGTCTGCATCAGCTTTCAGCAAGCAGAGGAAAGAAATGCATTTAGTGAAGGAAATGCAGCTAAAAATGCATTTTTATGCATGAATCAATCCAACAGGATGCATGGTTAGGTGATCAGGCATGGGTTTAAGCTAGAGAAAACCCCAACATTTAGAACCCAATGAAAAATTCATTGTCCCTCAGGGTACATTTGACCATGGTACAATATTCCAGAGGAGAGCTGGCAATTCAAGCTCTCAGATCCTGAGCAAATGCTGGGAAGGATCTCTCTGAGCAAGTTTCAAACAAGGTATTTATTATTATGATTATCCCTTTTTATTCAAGCCGTTGTCCCAAATGGAGCAAAAGTGCCCTTTTGACTTAAAAATTATGAAGAAGGGTGGGGAGGGAGCTAAAAATTCCATAAAATCCTCTAGACCCTCAGATGATGCCACAGATTTATATTAAAAGTTCATAAATAGGAAAAAAATATTAAATCCTTAAACTAATTAGAGGAGTGCCCTGCAGTTCACCTCCATCTCAACACCCCCCACGCTGCCTCTTTCATCTTCTCCTAATTCTCCTCACAAGCTCTCAAGGTCTTCCTTCAAAAGCTGATGGTATCTGTTCATTTCTTTGAGCTCAGCTTTGTCCAGGAAGGTGTGAATTAAAATCAAAAGCCTCCAGGTAAGCAGGTTGCACATTGCCACACCTGCTGGAGCCTCTGGAATAACCCTCAAATTCATTCCTGAGTCTGCATCCAAATTCATCTGGAGCCCCAAATCCATCAGATACACAAGCCCAGCACAGCTGAAGAATTCCTCTAACTTTAATTGTGGAGGTTTTTGGAAGACAAAATCCCTCTTTTCTGGCCACAGCAAACGTTTCCCTTTTGAGAAGGTTGAGGGGCACAGCTCAAGGGTGTCAAGTGAAGAAAAGCCACAATCCTGAATCCATCTGATCCCTGCCCCACCAAAAATCATCATCAGAACCAAACCAGGCTCCAAGTCCAAAAAGCACCATCTCCACTGATTTTCCTCAGGAAAGGGGGAGGAATACAACAGTAAAGAGTGGGATTGAGAACAGCACAGGCCCATAAAGGACTCGGCACTGCAGAGCATCCAAACCCCACACACGAGGCTCCCACGTGCAAAGAGCTGACAAAGGACCCTGGAATTCCAACTCAGCAGGAAAACCACCTTGAATCCCTTAAAAATCCCCTTTTATTTCCCTTGGAGACCTTCCTGAGTCCTGCACAGCCACATCTCTAACGAGGGACCACCATCCGTGAGTCTTCTGCTGAGCAATATTTGTATTTTTTGTAAGAGGCAGAGCCATATCCAAATTTAATCAGAGCGAGAGGAAAACAAGCAGCAAACCCAACAAAGTCTGCAGCTTCTGTGGGAAAAACACATCCTGCCCATTTCTGACTGTAGCAATGTAAAGTGTTATTTCAAGTTAATTCCATTTGCTCTTCCGAGACTGCAAATCACGAACTCTCTCCGTTTTTGTACTTTATCATCATTTTGCTGCTCTTAAAATGAAAGCAGTAATCCTTTCAACGTAATTAGTTACTGTTCAGAAAGAGCAGCCACAAAAAAAAACAAAACATGTTGCTTTGCAAGAATTTCCATCAGAACACCAAAATAAGATGAAATATTTTAGAAGAGTCGCTTTGGATGTCAGGCTTCATTCAAAAATTGTTTGGAAAAATTCTGTTTGCTCACGTAGATTCAATAAAACCTTTCTGTTTATCATTTTAGCATAATGTCTGTGAAAGAAAAGTGGAATTTAACATTCAACTACCTCAAAGGAGAACACAGCCAGCTCTTTTCTTCAAAGAGTTTAGGTCTGACATCAAAATGTCTGACATCAAAATGACATCAAAATAAAACCAACTCTTCCTTTGGGTTCTTTCCCTGATCCAATGCCTAAAAAAAATTCTGTTTATCAATCTCTCATAATCATTGTCCAGAGAAGCTGTGGCTGCCCCTGCATCCCTGGAAGTGTCCAAGGCCAGGTTGGACTTTGGGGCTTGGAGCAACCTGGGATGGTGGAGGTGGAACTGGATGAGCTTTAGGGTCCTTTCCAACCTAAACCATTCCATAATTCCTCAAACATTTCACTGGATGATTCCTCACTGGGGGATATTTTACTGAAATTAATGGAATGACAGAACTGGATGAGCTTTAGAGTTACTTCCAACCCAAACCATTCCATGATTCCTCAAACATTTCATTGGATGATTCCTTGCTGGAGGTGTGGCTATCAGGCATCCCAGTACTAACCCCTGGATTCTAAGGCCACATCTGGAATTACAGCCTGCATCTGGAAGGGAACTGGCCACACTTTATGGGATAAATAAATACTAAATAAATTCCATCCCGAAGGCACATTCCCATTTTCAGGTCCCTCAGGGGAATCCCAGGAAGAAGCAGCACAAAGGATATTGCCAGATGTGACTGGCACTCAGCTCTCATTCTTACAACACATAATGCCAAAGTCTGCAAAATCTGGGTTTATTCTATCCTAAATAAATTTTATTTTCTACATTCTGGTGCATGATCACAGAATGTGGATTCAGAAATCCAACATCTATTGACAGAAGAGTAAATTTTACCTTTAGCCACAATTTAGGAGCAGGGGAAACCAAACTGAGCCTCTGAGAAGAATCATTTCTTGGTGGAATCCAGAATGCAGAGAATATTCCTCTGCATGTTTTGAAGGATCCAAACTCTCAGACAAACACTGCTTTTAACCTTCATCCATGGAAAGGGCTTCCCAGGCTCTGGGATGGAACAGAACTTTCCAGAATGTCAATTAGATAGTAGCAGAATATGGAATTGATCACAGGGAGAGAAATTGAGATTTTTGGGTTTGTTAGCATGGGAAGGAGATGGAGACAAGCTGGAGGATCCTTGTGGGTTTCAGGCTTCTTCCTCCTTCTCCATCTCCTGCACATTCTGCAGTGTTGGGGACACAGGAACGTTGGGCACAATTTGCTGTAGTGTCACCTGAATAGAGATTGAGTTGGTTCTTGGTAGAAAAGTAGAAATAATGTCTGTTCTTGGTGAGAATTGGGTGAATTCTCTTTCAGAGAACCTTGATTCTGTGTGTTTGGGGCTTTTTGGTGCCTTTTGTCCCTCAGGCCAAGCTGGTGTAAAGCCTGGGGTGCAGAAATTGCTGCTCAGAAAATAATAAACAACCTGGAGAGCGAGAACAACCAAGAGTCCAGTTTGGATTTTAAATGAACAAGGATTTGGGAGAAGCCTCCCATCAGGGGAGAGATTTGTGGGAGTGGGAGAACTCCAACGATTTCTTTTCTTGTTGAAATTTCACTTTTTCCCTGGATTTCTTTTCCCCTGAATCCCTGTTTTCCTGCCCTTGGAAACAGCTCCAACATTCCCATTTGGAGCAGGCAGAGATGCTCGTTGCCAACACCCTCTCTCCCAAATTTTCAGCTTTTAGTAGAGATGCAGCCACCAGAAAAACTGTCCCTGTTGTCACTGTAAAGTGATATTAACTACAGAATTGTGCTTCAAAAGTACTTCAAACCTTGGCCATATGTTTATAAATTCGGTTTTGCAAAATGCCCTCAAGTAGCACAAAAAAAGCTGCAGAATTTCAGAACTGTTTCAGCTGGAAAGGTGTCTCAGCACTCCAAATCTGCTTACACACAGCTCTGATTTTGTGTTTATTTAGACAAAAATCTGATTTTCTTATTAGCACTGGGAGAAATGTAGAGCAAACTGGATGCTGCCTGGCCAGAATTTCGATTATTGCAAGTTTACAGAGTTAATTTGGGATTTTTTTCCCTCAGGAAAGTCTCTTGTAGCAGTGAAACCTCCAACTTGCCACAAGGTTTATCACAATGCCTTCATAACGAAAAGCTTCTTTTATTGTTCTTCTTAGTGAAATCCAGCTATGAAATATATAATTCCACCAAACTTGTATGAAGTATTAATCAGCTAGTGGACAAAATTCAAAGAAAAAAAATTTAAAAGCACTTGAAGAAATAAATAATAATTCCTAATCCAAAAGCCTTCAGTAAAATAAGACCCACTGAGATTTTAAATTCAGTGTTAATTCAAATATTATCGCAGCACATTTCTGTTGAGATAAATTCAGTAGTTAATATTTTTCTAATTAATAGTGGGCAAATCATAATTTCTAAAGAGGCATCTGGATGCTGGGAGTATTTAAAGAATGGTGGAGGCAGACAGAGTTGTGTTGGTGGATAATGGACACACACAGGACACAACATTTAAAATAATTGAGCAGATTTCTTATTTCTTCACTTGGGTGGAATTTCCTTTGCTATTTATTTTCTATTCCCTCTACTAAACCCTTTTTTTGCCAGGCTACAAATTAATTTTCAGCAGTCACTTTTCTGTAACTGTCAAGCCTTTCTAGAGGACTTTAAAAAGTCTTTTTTTGGTGTCAATCTCCATCAGAATATTTTGTATCCATCACTGCACAGGAGAGAAACCAGATCAGGATTGCTCAAGAAAATCAAGAGCACATGGAGAGACGTGCTCCTTGTCCACCTACATCCCAAACACCAGAATTTGGGAAGTTGAGATATTTGGAAAACACTCTGCAGCATCTTCCATGACCAGAAACAGAAAATTTTGGTGGAGGAGAAATTTATCAGGTCAAAGTGATGACACAACTGCAGGGGCTCTGTGTCACATTCAGGAGATGCAGTGAAATAAAGAGGTGCAGATTTCCACCAAATCCATCGGCTCAGAGAGGAGTGGATTCTCTGATGTCATTTCAGAACCTAAAATATCTCAAAATTAAGATTTAAACGTTGGAAGAAAACCTTTTCCCTTTGAGCTGTTCCTTGCGGAGTCATTAAATAGATTATCACAGGTGACATTAAAGTGCTAAACTCAATTAGAGCCTATAAAAATGGGGAGAAATCATGTGGATGAATAACCTTGGAGAAGCAGGAGCCTCCAAAAAGTGACAGAATTCTGAAATAAAGGGAATTGGGAAAATTAAATCTTATTAAAAATAAAAAATCTAAATTCATTATCAAAACATCCATCAAGCCACAGGTTTTCTCCTTGAAATTAAGAGTCTGAAAGGGGAAAAGCAGCTTTATTTGGAGTAACAACTCCCCAAAATGCCACTTCTGTCTAGGGAATGGTGGGAATGCAGCCGAGCACAGCACAACCAGACACAGGAGGGAAAAGAGAAACCAGAGAACTGCACCACAGTCGCTGTCCTTTACCTTTCATCATGTCCAATTTTCCTTCCTCTGCTTTGAAATTTGCCATCTGAAGTGGCACCAGCTCAGAGGTGGCAGTGCTTGCCAGGCCATACATCACTTGTTTTCCCTCCCCTCACACAAACCTCATGGAGGCACAGCCTAAAATTTTAATATTATTGATTATCGTTTAAATATTACTGATTTCTCCCTGTGGATCACTGTTAATTTTATTTTATCTGCTGACGAGGAGAGGCTGGGTGTGTTTTGGCTCTCTGAGCAGAGCTCAGCTGCCTGTTGATATTTGGGGCTGACAAAACCCCACACAGCCCTTCCCAGGGATCCCACAAGGAGCACAAGGTCTGGGCAGACACATCAAATATTTCTTGGCCACAGGCTCCTCATGAGGCCACGGAGCTTTTGACCAGTGGAAAAACATCCTGGACACAGAGTTCTGGGCATCTGTCCTGTGTCACGGTGTGGGGTTTCATCCCCCCAGAGGAAACTCGTTCTCCTGTAGCAAATGACACTGGAATGACAATAAAATGCAGGAGCCATCTGGAACTGGGAGATGATTTCCCTCAAGAGGATTTTTTAAACTGTTTTGGAGCAGCATTTGTTGTTACAGACTTAAAAATCTGCATTGCTCGTCTTGTGAAATATGAACAGGCAGCAGGAAGTTGGAGGAATCTTAGTAAAAAAAAAACAGAGGAACTTCTGTAAAAAAAAAAAAACAAACAAACAACAAAGGATCTTTCATTAAAAATGGCATCACCTGTAATTCCTGCTTCCTGTAAGGAAAAAAAACAATATCCAGCTTTAAAAATAAATGTATATTAGCTCTGGGGGCTGCACAGGGCAGTAGGGGATGAGCAAAATGGAATTGGAGCTCATGGGATAAGAATGCCTCTGCCCTCCAAAGTGACAACAAACTCCTGGAGTTTCCAGCCTGGCACTTCCCGGGAACTCACTCTGCTTTGAAGGGCAGGAGAAAGGAAGGGAAGGTCAGCACAGACAACGACATTTTTAAACTGAAAATGTAATTGCAGTTTCCCTCTGAGGCTGGTAAATACACTCTCAGCTATAAATAGGCCGTTTCCATCACTTTTAAAAGAAGCTTAATTAATTTATCAGTGATCACAGCACATGCAGCTCCAGAACTTTGTGACCCACTCAGCACTGTCTCCTTGAGGTGTCCAGGGCCACATCTCACCTGCCAAACTGGGAGAGGGAGAAGGCAAAGCCTCTTTTCAACCCAATCTCATTTTCCCCTGCAATTTAATAACCATTATTAAGCTGTTTAATATGCACAGGTGGCTCTCCACGTCCCCAGGAAAGATCTTCCCCGTGCAGATACAGGATGCATTTTTTGCTGTTGGCTGACACAGCAGCAAGAAAAGGTCGTTGGCATTCCAAGGCTGCACTGGAGCCTTTGGAGAAAAGATGGATACTGGGCAGGGCAGTCAGAGCTGCTTATGCAGAAGCAATTTCATGGGTGAGGAAAAGCAGAAGGTGCTTTAAGAATATTCTTAGGAGTGCAATGAACTGAGGACTTGGAGTTCAGAGCAGGTGCTGCTTTCTCAGCTCTTTGGTCCTTTCCTGGGATGTTTTATCCCCAGTGGGAAATGTGGGATGGTGGTGATGCCATTCCCAAGGGACCAGGGAAAGTTGCTGTGCCTTGAAATAGGGTGAGGCTGTAAAACATCTTGGGTTGGGTTTAAAATCTCATTTTGCCACGTTTGCTCTGCAATTCCACAGAAACTGCAAGCAAAGGGAGGAAAAAATCACTCTGTCTCAAAATTCTGCATTTTCATTAAATCCCCATTAACACCTTTAAGCATTTTCCATTTAAAGAGACAGCACTTGGATTAAACAGCTTCACAGATTATTTTGCTTGTGAATCTCTTTTGCTTTTCCATGAAATATAAAAGCAATTGGGGGTGCAACAAGCTGGGTGTGAAGAACTGGTAAAAATATAAAATTGCATTTATAAAGAGTGCAGTAAACAACACTTGATTAATAACAGCTAATAAACCCATTAACTGGTGAAGCGTCTTGGTGTTATGATTAATAATTCCCTCAAATTCTGAACAGAAAGACTGGGAAATTAATCTTAGGAAAGATTGAATGGAATAGATGAGTTGCTGAAAAACAACTGGGAGAGAAACTTGGGAAACCTTTACCTGGGAGAAGCTGGGAGGTCACACGGGGGACAATCCCAGACCCAAAAGGGATGAAGACCTCCAAAGTTTCCAGGGTGCCTCAACCTGAGGGTAATTCACATTTTGGCCTTTCTCCTTTCCTCCCCTCTCCTGCTTGTCCCCTCCTCCTCCTTCTTGGTTATTTATTTTTGTATTTGTGACGTTTTCAGTAAAAATGGGATGGAGAAACTGTAGGAGCCTGCTGGAGACAGCCAGGATGGGGAGAAGGTGCAGGGACCACTCAGCCCTGGCACTGTGCCCCAAAACCCTGTGGGAGTCCTCTTCATCTCCATGTGCCGTGGGGTGAGTTGGGAATTTCTGGAATTTCTGGCCATGAAAACCTCTCCTGCTGGCGTGGGGAGAGCCACTCTGCCAGCAACAGATTCCAGAGGCAAGCACAGAATCCTTGGATTGTGAGAGCCCTTGAAGATCTCATTCCAACACAGCACACCTGGGCTAGTGGAAGCCCAGTTGGATGTGCCCTCCCCAGCCCCACTGTGAGGCACAATCCAGCCCAGTTTGAGTTTAACATTTTCAATAAATCATTAGAAAAACTGCTCAGCCACTGCCCCAGCCCTGCCCAGGTCAATAAAATCCCTGCTGAGGCGCTAAACGATGGATTTGAGTCCTGATTTACACACCTGAGTCATGGATCCCTCTTTATATCCCGACTAAACATTGTATTTTCCAGTTTAAACTGCTTCTTTCCCAAAAAATAAGCAGCCAGGGCGAAGTTTACCCGCAGGCACGAGGCTCCATTCACTTGAGCTCGACTTAAGCCTGGCTTTGATGCTTTAACAGGAATTTCCACGGCGCGCACGGCTCCTGACACAGGGAATATTTCAGCCTCTTTGCACTTCAAAGGCGCAGCTTTGCCATCCCATTGTGCTCCCAACATTTCTCATCCCTCCAAATCCCACCGGGGAGTTTTCCTCAGCTTTCCCCCAGCCCAGCAGGGATGCGGGAAGCAGCTGGAAAAGCGGGATAGCTCCAAGCAGCGACATCAAGGGATCATCCTGCACAGCCTCCAGCATCATCCCCTCCCCTCCAGGGCTGCACCTTCCCAATTGGAGTTGTTTGGAAGGAAAATAGAGAGGAAAACTTGAACAGCTGACTCCGTGCTCTCGCTGCTGGCTGTAGGAGCTGCTGGATTCGCACCAGCCAAAGTTTTTAGCGCATCCAAGATCGTGGAGAATTTTGCGGCTGATTGGGCAGCTTGGTAATCCCAGCTCATCGAGAATTGCAGAGCCTCCTGCCTGTCCCAAAAGCTGGGCTCAGGTAGTCTGAGCCCAGGGAAAACAGCTCCTGGTTACAGGAAATGCCAGGCTGGGGGAAAAAAAATAAATTGCTGCGACTCTGGTGTTTTAGGCAGGAAGCAAAAAGAGGCAGGAAAAATTGGGGAAGGGAAAATGAAGGATTGGATGGAAGGACTTGGGTGAAATTTTTTTTTAAAGAGCAATAATAAATAGAAAGGGGTAAAGGGGAAGGGGGAAAAGGGAAAGCAAGGGGAAGGAAGGGGAAAGAAAGGGGAAGAAGGAAGGGGAAGGAAGGGAAAGGAAGGGAAAGGAAGGGAAAGGAAGGGAAAGGAAGGGGAAAGGAAGGGAAAGAAAGGGAAAAAAAGAGAAAGAAAGGAAAGACAGGAGCAAGAAAGGGAAAGAAAAGGGAAGAAAGGGGCAAGAAGAATAATATAAAAACCCAGATGTGCCCAGCCTCTCCCCAGTCCGACGTTGCTGAAAACAAAAGCCTCATTTCTGTCTGAAACAAAGAAAAAAGATTTGGATCTTCTCAGTAACGCCCCCATGAGAAAATCCCTGGCCACGTCTCACCTTTGGGATTCCATGACAGCGGCCACCGACCATTCCAGGTAGAACCACCGGCTCCAAAAATCCCTCTGGAATATCGGGGTGTCTCCATGAAATCAAACCCCACACTGGACAGAGGAGGGGGGGGACACAGTATTAGTTGATTTTCCCTAAGTTTTTGCTTTTAATCACTTATTTTGTACATATTTATACATATTTTGTACATATTTATAAGAGGCTGTTGTGCCAGCCAGGGAATGGCTGCATCTTCCTGAGATTTTGCTGTGTCAGGAAATAATGGATGGGTTTCCACAGCCCCAAATACAGGTGATAGATAAATACTTTGCCATCTTTCAGGAATATTTTAACAACTTGATATGTATTTCTCATATATCCACTAGCTGAGTGGCAGGTTATTTATCCAATAATTTGCCTGAATAGCATTACATACCTCTAATATATATATACATATATTTTAGTCAAAGATTGAGAAACAAAAAGCCATCAGCTCTTCAAAAGACTTGTCCAGCCTGTTGGAAGTTTTTCCAGACCAAGTGATGGGGTTGGGCAGGAGAATATTTGGGGGTTTTTTCCCTCCCAGCTAGACAATCAAGCCCAAAATAAGTCAAGTAGCTCATGGCATGAATCAATCTTAATTGCTTCCTACATTTTCTAGGAGCAAGGAGAAGAGCCTTGACCCTAGCAGGCAAAAGTGGCAGGAAAATAAAATTCCTGCTCAGAGCCAGCTGCCCTTGCAGCAGCTCCCCCAGCCCCAGGCAGGGACACTTCTCAATCACAGTGGGGGAAAGAAAATGAATCTGTCAAAGCAGTGACAGTGCTCAAATTAGAGCCAGCAGTGGCATTTGTTAATCTGCCCTGCACCTCTGCCTTTCAGGGTTAGAGGATTTATCAAAATGCATATTTGACCCAAGAGACAAAATATTTAATCCCTGCCCCAAACCCCACTTTTCTAATAAATAAGCTGGAATTTATTCTCTGTCCCAGACATTTCTGTGAGAGCCTCTCCAGGAGCGTCCCGAGACCTTTGGGGACTTCAATTTCCCTTTCCATGAAGCAAGGCCAATATCTCATTTCAGAGAGATGGTGCCACTTCAGCTCCCAAACTGCAGAAAAACTTCCCATACAAATCCTTTTCCATCCTATTTTGAAGTGCTTTTGCCATTTAGCTCCGTTTAAAGGAACATTTTCATTGAATTTAAAAGGAACAAACAGCAAAGGAGAGGTTTTGTTATCACTTCCCTCAATTTCACCACTCACAGAGCATTTTGCCAGTCTGAAGGATGGAAAATAATTCCTCAAAAAAAAGAGAAATCCCGTACAAGCCCAAACCATAAATTCCAGGTGGGAAGCTCCAGTGGAGCAGCATTTGCACTGGATAAATTTTGCATTGCACAGGAATGTTCAAGAATTCCCCCCCCCGACATTCAGCTGGAACAAAAAGTTTCTGCTCAAAGTAACCAGAAGCAGAATCCTGACAAAAATGAGTCTCCAGCCTTGCACATCTCACAGAGAAATTAATGCATTATTCAAAGTGTGAGGCTCAGGCTTGGCTCCATCACTCAGAGCAGCAGCGCAGGAGAAACAGGGATGCAGGAGAAAACATTTAAAGGTTTTATTGCTTCATTTAAAAGTAAAAATTTCCAAATCTAAATAAAATATGATTCCACCAGGAGA
>VXBV01003101.1:356274-380210 GCA_013400355.1 Certhia brachydactyla | reverse complement strand
AAAAAAAAAAAAAGCCATTTCTGCCATTGTCAACATTTGTAACAAATCTTTCAGCTGCTTAATTCACCTTTACCTGGAGAAGTTAATTATTGGTCAGGTACTGATGCTGGTGATTATTTAGAAATCTGTGAAATATTAGTAGCAAAAAAACCCCAAAACACTCCAACATCAGGTTCTGACCTTGTCCTTCTGTTTTGATTGCGAAATCCTTCAAGCACAGGCAGATTTTTCTCCTTTTCTAACAGGAATGAGACTCATTTTCATGCCAAGCAAGGCTAATTCCTGAGCAAACGCCTAAAAACTTTCAGAACAAAAATGTTCATGCATAAAACCCAAATTTTTTGCACTCCTGTTTTGCATATGTTAGAATTAAATCCACATTAATGGATGCTTACCTGAATACAAATATCTCAAAGAAAAAAAAAAAACAAAAACAAAAACAAATTCCTTTGCAGTTTCATACCCTGAAACACAAAAATATAGAAGATAATTTATTTTAGTGTGTAGATATTTTGGCATCTTCACATTGAGTAGCAAGTCAGAACTGAGTTAATTATTTTTCTTTCTATAAACTGCACATTTAATCAATAAAAATCCTTTTTTTTAAAAAATCCAAGATTCAGTACCAGTTCTCAGAACTCCTTTGTATCATGCAGGTATTTTCTTTACATGGTGTCAGCAGCTCCTGCAGATTCGTGAGGTTTTAATTTATCCAACTGAAGAAATTTCAAAATTAATTTCATTTTGACCCAAGAAAGTTTTATTCTTATCTTTGACAGTAATAGAGAAGAACTCAGAGGGCCAAAATACAAAAGGGCAAGAAGGGTGGACTCCACATGAATTTTAATTGTCTCACCCTTCTAGCTCATGACTTTAGGGATTACTCATAATTTTTTTAAGTTTTATGTTCGTAGACAAAGACAGATGATTCAGGTAATCCAGCTAACCCTGGCCCAGCCTTACTTCANCCCTGACCCAACAATACCAAAAAAAAAAAAAAAAAAAAAAAAAATTAACTCAATTCAGCCTCTAATGCTGAATAAATCCATGAGTACATTACAGGCTTTTAACTCCCTGATTTTCAGATATCAAACATTTCCACGTAAGAAAACAGTTCAGCAAATTTGCAGCTGGAAAATTGGGACTCCCTTTTCATTCTTGGAGAGCTCGAACAGAATATCATGTTTCAGATCTTCATAGCAAGAATTGAAATGCTGGCTGACAAAAATGGGTTTTTAAAGCAAGGGAGAGAAGCAGGGTCTGAGTTCTCAGCAGGACCAGAGTGATCTGCAAGAGAGGCAATCACATAAATTACACTGCAGGCTGAGGCCAGCTAAGAAAAGCCATTTTTACCACATTTTCTTCCTGTAACTAAGAAAAAAAACAAGGAAAAAAATCCCTTTTTTTCCTCGCTGCTAATGGAACAACATCACAACCTTTAAATGCCCTTAAGGAGGGATAATGTAATCACTGCATAACTCCATTAAATGATGGTTTTAGCACCAAAATATTGAGCTGGAGTCTTTAGGAAGCCAACAGCTCGTGAACTCAAAGCAGCCACCCAGGCTTTGCTCACTGCTCTGTTCTCTCCACATTTCTTTCCGCTCTTTCTGTAAATGCTTTTGAGCACAGACTCCTTAACACATTCCAGGGGAGTTTGCACTTTTGCATAAAACATGAAATTGTCAGGCACAGGGGCCTGCACAGTTCACTGCAGCCGGCAGAAATCATCGATTCCCGCATTTATTTCCTCTCCAGCCCAAATCTATTCCTCATGCTGCTTGTCACCGAGGGCTGACACGTGTCACAGGCTGCCACGATCCACCCTGGCAACTCAAATGCCACCTGAAAGAGAGGAAAATATTTAAAATACTCCTGTTTTGTTTGCCGCGGCCTCCTCGCGGCCCGGAGTCAAAAACCGCGGGAATACAAAATCACTTTTCTATTAAAGATAAGGAGAAAGGAGCTAAGGGCAACAAGCAGCAGCAGAATGATAAATCTCCACAGCTTGTTTTACACATCACTGGGTTTGATGCAGAATTTGGAGCTGGCTGTAATTTTTAAGGGGGGGAAAAAAGCAGCAAAAGTGCCTCAGGGGAGAGTTGGTGGTTGTGGCCTGGTTAGAAATTCCTGGATCCTCTTTTGGCCTTGGTGCTGCCATCACAGAATTAAAAATCTGAGTAGATTTTACCTGCCCTGTCTTGGTGGAAATTGTAAAATAATTGTGTTTTTACTCTGCTTGTGGCAATGCTCTAAATTGCCTTCATGGGCTTAGGTCACCAAAAACCTCCAGTGCCATTAACAGAAGCAGCTTAGGGCTGTACAATGTCAAAAAACCCCAAAAACTAGGGGGCGACAGCGCCAGAAAAATGGGATTTTCCACAGAAATCTGGGGGATGCTGCAGACAGGACTCGAGGTCTGAGAGGAGAGGCACATGCACGTCAAGACAACGCAGAGTTACATTTCTTACCTGCTCTGTCAAGCATTAAAAATTGTAAATTAATCTCACTCTCATGTGGGAAGAGAATTCAGACTTCATATAAATGCAGGAATGATGTGGGGCTGTATCTTACAAAGTGATTTCCTGCAGTATCCAATATTACTAATTACTAGCACAAGATGCCAAATTCAAGGGAAAGGGGAAGGAAAGGCTCAAAAGTCTCTTTGAAACAAATTAGCCAGCATGAAACCCACAAATTTTAAATGTGTCAGGACGATATCCAGAAAAATTCAGAAATCAAGGAGTTTTTCTTGTTCAGCAGATCCTGCATCCAGCAATCCTTCACCACATCATCAGGAAGAGATAAGTCAAAAGAGGTGCTCTTTTAGGAGGAATTTGGGGATTCTTTATCAATACCTATGTTATAAAATTGTATTTCCTTAATTATTTTTAAGGTTTGTACTTAAATATTGTCATCTCTGAAATGTACCTTTGGAATAACCCCACAATCATGGACAAAGCTCTTTTCTGCAACTCCTCATGCCCTGTGTTTTTTGCAAGGTGGGAGGAAAATACTGTAAAATTCCTCTGTTGTCTGTCATTAAAAGAGTTCTACTTTCGTTACTCTGAGGGGAGAGAGGCTCTGGAACAGGAAGCTGAGGATGCTCCACCCCTGGATGCGCCCAAGGCCAGGTTGGACAGGGCTTGGAGCAGCCTGGGACAGTGGAAGGTGTCCCTGCCATGACAGGGGTGGCACTGGATGGGCTTTAATGTCCCTTTTAGTCCCTTTAATGTCCCAATTCCACCTTAGGAAGCTCCATCCTCCTTACTTTTCCTTCTCCCTTCACCCTTGGCTTTGTTCTTGGGCATGGAAGTTGTCCTTGTTCCCAAGGTGGAGAAGGAATTGTTTTGTGTCCCTGCTGTGTGAAGAGAGCTCAGGAGCACTGAATATGAAACCTAAAACTGCCCACCAAAACAGCCCAGAGTCTGAAAAATATCAAAGCTAAAACTTAAGGCATCAACTTCAGTTTTTGGTTGCAAACAACTCCCTCAGCAGATGGAGGCACTTCCAGAGATTTTAGAAAATCATTTCTCATCAGCTGAAGCCCTCTCCAGGAAGAGTTTGGTTTTGTCTTTGGTCAAAGGACCAGGAACAAACAGCAAACCTGAAATGTTCCTTATCCAGTATCATCATGGGTGTCCCTGCCCCACAGTCTGGAGCCCCTTCCTTTGCAGCTGAAAGCTTTGTCCAAACCCTTGCTGACCTCAGGAAGGTTTCTAAGCTGTGAAATAAACCCAGAAATTCCTTTTATCAGCTTTGTTCTTCTGATCCCAGAGCTCTTTAAAGTTTTTATATAGCTATCAGCTTAAATGATGGCTGTAAGTTTTGACCCGAATTTGCTCCTTCCTTTTAGTACACAATTAAGTTGATAATAATACTTAGGAGCCAGACTTTTTAAAATTCATCATCTTTTTTTCTTCCTTGATGGGGTTTTATATCTCTGACACTGTCTGGGGCATAAAACTCCTGGCACAGCTACTCTGAAATGTGTTGGCTGGTCAGCATCCCACAGGTATTTTTCCAGAATTTCCGCTCACTCTTGCTAGATCATGTTTTATTTAAATTTCATTTTATGCAGCCCTTCATTCCTTACCAAGGGCTTCCATGAAAATGTTCTGTTAACATGTGGAATACCAGGCTTGTTTAGTAAATTATTTTATAGTTCTTTTACTGTAGAACTCAGAGTAATTGCACAAACTGAGTTTAAAATATCTCCAGTGTAAGGAGGAATGTACCCCTGTGTGAAATGTGCTGTTTGCACAGACAGGAGCTGCTCACGGCAGTCACTACAGCCATGTTAACAGCAGGAAAAGTGGATTTCACACCTTTCTGAAACACAAGAGTGGCTCCAGGGGATTGCCTTCAGCTGCACAAACTCCAAATCAGCGCGGACAGCACTTCACTGCTCCTCATTCACTCAGCACAGCCCAGAGGTCTCCCTTTAATGGATTTCTTGTTCTGGAGCCACCCTCATTTCCCTCCATGGACCCCAGAAATCCTACAGGCCTGAAAAGTTGTTTTTCCAAAATGGTTCAGCCACAAGAGCAGCAAGTTCACTGTCCCAGCAGGATGAACACTCTGAACACTCCAGGGCAAAGGCAGCTCAGAGCCCCAGGCTGCTTTGGGATAGAAGGCACCTTAAAACCCACCCAATTCCACCCCTGCTCTGTGCCACAGAACACAGATCTTCCAGAGACTCCCAGCCCCTTTCTCCTCACTGCACGAGGAGCTTTTACTCACTGAGGGCTGATAAAAAATCAAATCATTATTCTCCAAAGAATTAATAATCTGATTGGATTAGTCTGAGCAGTCAGACTGAGGTCTCAGTGCTGCCACCGAGTCAACAAGAATCATTTGATAAGATTCAATATGAGCTGAACATGGCTTTTGCCCCAAAATGATTATTAACTATCAGAATATTTATTACAGCTTATCTGCCCAGAATATTAAATCTGCCATAGGTAAGAAATGACTGCAGGAGTCACTGCATGAATGAAAGCAACCCATTCTTGGGTGGGTTCTTTTTTAATTCAGTGTCTGCCACTGAATGTCACAAGTCTCCATGACGTCCCTGACTCTTGGTCTTTGCATTTGAAGAGCCAAAAAATAAATAATTAAAGTGTAAACTCATCCAGCTCCGACAGCTCCGTATTGAGCATCCATCAGAGCTGAGCTCTGTGTGCTGTTTATTCCAGCATGTGTTTGGAATATATTTTGTTCCTGATAAACCAGTGACAGGGCTACGTGGAAAACAAGCACAAGGAAAGTGAAACTTCTTTCCTCTAGTTAAATAATTTTGCTTCTCTTTGTCTTCCAGCACTGCTCTGTAACCTTGGGAAGGACAGCAACGTCCCAGCACAGCTATCAGAGCACAGGAGTCCCTCTTTAATGTGACACAGAGCTGGATCCAAGATGAAAATCAAAAGTAAAAAGGCATTGCATTATCATTCCTGCCCTGATATCCCAAACATTCCATCTTGTGATCTCGCCTGCGTGGCTCTGATATTCCCAGAATACAGATCACAAGAGAGAAGAGACTGAAAAAATGGGGGAAAATGGGCTCAGCCTAATCTTCCAGGGCTGGTTCAAAAATGTACTCCTTTAGGAAAATGGATGTAATTTAGATAAATTTGGGAATAGATATTTTTTCTTCTTTCTTATCCTCTCCTTACCTCTTAGGGGAGTGCAGCAGCTCATCCCTGAGGATGCCCTCAATGCCTTCTACACTCAGAGAAATCCCTTTCCCTTGGGCTCCCAAAATCCTCACATTTGAACAGAAAACTCCACCTTCACCCCAGCTCCAGCATTTTCTCAGGACACCCAACCCCAAGAGCAAAGAAGCCACATTCTTCTAGGAACCTGATGAAACATCCACAGAATAACCTAAAAGTACCAAGTCCATGTCCCTGTATTTATAGGAATTTAGTGAGGGTGGGGAGAGGCTGGGATTGAATTCCCAGAGCAGCTGTGGCTGCCCCTGGATCTCTAGAAGTGCCCAAGGCCAGCCTGGATGGGGCTTGGAGCAGACTGGGACAGTGGGAGGCATCCCAGGGTGGGATTTAGGATCCTTCCAGACTCACCCTCTCTTTCCTTCTGGAGGTTTTGTTGCAGAGCTCAATGACAGACTCAGCCTAAGACTAAAACTGGCTCTATTTTGGGGCTTTTCCTCCTTTGTCTTCCAGTACAGCCCACGGTGACCTTGCATAATCACCTCATCACTGCTGCTCAGCTCATCTGGCAATTAAAACAAGGGCTCCTGAAGAGAAACCACGAAAGAAACCCTCAAAAAAAGTCAATCATATCCCATAAAATGACTCAAACTGTAGCTCATCCTCACCCAATCTTATCCTGCTGTGTCTGTCCGATGAGGACATTACACTCTGCCAATGACTTTGGATAATAAAGGAATATTTCTCTCTTCTCTCCTGATCTGTAGTTGTGTTGAGGGGTTTTTATTTCCACACATGGGGTTTGCTGTTGGGGTTCTGACACCAGCCAGAATTCTGAGGGTTTTATATAAAAATTACACTTTTAGAGGCTCCTTGCAAAGGAAACCTCCAGGAAAAGACAAGGCTGGGATGTGGGGAACAGAACCTCTGCACTACATCTCCTGCTGGGACAGTGTAAATCAGCCAGGAGATGAGAAAATTCGGGGTGACCTCAGTGTGGCCTTCCTGAAGGAGTTCCAGGAAGGATGGAGAGAGACAATTCCCAAGGAATGGAGTGCCAGGACTGGGGGAATGGCTCCACAGGGACAGAGAGAAGGGATGGATGGGATATTGGGAAGGAATTCCTCTCGGTGAGGGTGGGGAAGGGCTGAGATGGAATTCCCAGAGCAGCTGTGGCTTCCCCTGGATCTCTGGAAGTGTCCAAGGCCAGGCTGGACAAGGTTTGGATCAGTCTGGGACAGTGGGAGGGGTCCCTGCCCATGGCAGGGGTGGCACTGATCCCATCCATCCCAAATCATTCTGTAATTCCCTGATTCATCCCCTGGTCCCATTTGCTGTGACCCGGCCAAGGATGTGTTAATTGAGGTGATTTTTAACACTTTATCCAAAGGCAAGATACAATCAGCAAGTTTACAATCAACTTCCAGTTCTTTCATGTAAATAAGTAGAAAAGAGCCAGGTTTGATAAAAAGGGTTTATTTGGGTTTGAGAAATTGAAACTGCACAGGAAAAGTAGATCAAAGAGCAGGACAGACCCTGCAAATGGGATATTCAAGGGAATTAAGAGCCAGCCCCCAAAAATGCACACACAAATAGTTCCTACCACATAGAAATCAATTGAAGAACAACTGGGAATTTGATTTTAGTTATAAAGCTGAATCCACTAATCTGAGAGTTTAGGAAGAGAAACAGGGTCCATGTTATCATCACTGGAAAATAAACATGACAGGGATGCTCCTGTTGAAGTATGGCAAGTGTCAGGATAAAATATCTTCTTTTTTTGCCAGAAGGAAGTTTCAAATGTTGGAGAAAACCATTTGACTTCCCAATGGGAAATGGGGGCAGTGGGGTCTGGGATGGGGCAGTGGGGTCTGGAATGGGGCAGTGGGGTCTGGGNCTGCAGTCACAGTTTCTTCATCTCCACAAAATGATATTTTCCTTGTCTTGCTTCTACATGCAACTAAGTCAAGTAAATTAAATACTGTCTCCATTGCTTCTACTCCTTTGCTAGGCTCTACTCCTTTAACTCTAAATTCTCCTCTGGAGAAATTTTCTTTTTTTCCTCCACTGGAAATCTGGGAGTGCAAACAGAAAACAGATGTACTTCCTATAAATAACCCTTCTGTAACCTGGAAAAAAAAGCAAACAAAAAATGAATATGTATAGGCCAAACATTCTCCAGGGGAAAAAAAAAAAAAGGAACTGGAGCAACACCTCTGCCTCTGTGCCCCAGGCTGCAGCAGGGAGCTCATATTTAACTCCAGATTATGGTGGGGTCAGACACAGGCAGCAGCAGAAACCATCCCAGGAGTTATCAGGAGAGCTCCCTGCACTCCTTATCATCTTCAGGCTCTGCAGAAAGGCCAGGGCCCCGGATGGATTCCACCCAGCACATGCACCGGGAAAGGCAGCATCCCAAATTCCAATTCATCTCCTCACTTATCAGCACAACTGCTTGTGCAGCCAGGCCTGAGTTTCAAGGCTGCCCAAGAATGCCATCTGCAGGCCTTGATTACACATTTCTTCCCAGCTAAATAAGTCCCAGCAGTAGAAACAAACCTAAAGTGAGTGCTCAGCACGGTGGATGTTAATACGACTTTCATATGCTAATGGAAAGTTCATTAAAAATAAACAAATACAAAAGGAAAATCCTTGGAACTCCTTACTAAAAAAAAAAGCCCCTCAAAATCAAAGCCTACAGACCCTAAAATGCTGAATTTTTAATGGAATAACCTAGAGAGGATCATTATCATTACAGCTCTGTGTTCTGCATGCATATTTTATGAAGAAACTTTGTGCACAGACTTCGGAGGTTAGCAGTGCATTGCATTTTGTCTGCTGCTTGATTGAACCCAATGCAATGCCCTGAGGCATTGATTAAAATCAGGAAAAAAGGAAAAGCTACTCCAGTTAACCTCAGACTGCAACACTCCCAGGCTTGCCTAAAGAGGAGCTGGCAGGATTTTAGCCCAACTCACTGAATTGTTGGATGCCAACGCCAAAATATTCCAGGGTGAAATAATTCCACCTCTAGGTCTGGTAATGTTTTAAATTTTCATGTCCCTGATGAGTAAAAAACTTGAGGGAAATATTGAGTTATGCCAGTTTTAAGTACAGCAAATGGGGAAAAACAACCCAAAATAAAAGAAGCGAGAAATAAAAACCCCGATTGTAAGAAATTCCCAAGTTTTCAAGGAATTCCTGCTCAAGATCCTCTGGAGGGTGGGGCTGATATTGGCACACACGAAGTGCCCCAGTCTCCAAATGAAAGCAGATAAAAACCCACTCCTGGCAAACTGGGAGCAATAATCGAGGGGGGAATCAGTGCACGAGTGTGGTTTCAGTCCTGCCTCCCTTTCTGAGCCTGAATGAGAATAAAATTCCAAATATCTGCATTTATTAGGAGGAAGATGCTGTAAAAATCAGCCACACAGGGAATCCTTCAAAATCTCGGGGTGTGCAGCGTCCTGGCTTTCCAGAATTCACATTCCTCACCAAAATATACAGAAATAAACATATTTTATAACACAAAACTTTACCAAATTACCCAATTTCTACTTGTTCACCTCAAAATGAGAAGGAAGCAAAACATTCTCAGAGTTTCCAGGGGTGCAGCTCATCCCTTACTGCTCCCTCTTTCCCCCTGCCAAGGAACAGCAAAAATGGAAAACACAAATTCCAGATCTCACACAGAAGAAAAATCCTTCATCAACACCTCCTGCCTAAAACTAAGGGATGATGGAGAGGATTAACAGGGAATTACTGCAAAGAATTAAAACCCTACACATCTGTAAACCTCATGCAGTCCATCCTGCAGGAATTGAGCTGCAATTTAATTTAAAATACTGGGTTTTTTCCTTTCTTCTTTCTGCCGCCACACTCTCTCTTCCTATCTCAAATTATTCCCAGCCAAATAACTCCAAATTCACGGTTTTTTCCACTTTATTATTCCATTTGTATGACTGTCAAACAAATGAATTCCCTCTAATTCATTTGGGGGTTTTTTTGAGTGTGTGGATATATTAATTCTTTGAATTGCAGGCACTGCTGTTGGTTTAATTTTGTAAATAATGTTCTGTGATTACTCAGTGTTGTCATCCCACAAATAAAACAAAATGGCAAACTTATTATTGGAGAACAATTTCCATACTTTTCCCCTTGGGAACTGGGTTTAAAGAATGCAGAAATATTTTATTAGACAGAAAAAAAAATCACTTTATTATTTTTATACATGCCATATTTTCTGGAAAACGTGGCACGAGAACATTTCCTACACTAAATGCCCATCCCAGATTCCACTTGGTTTCCTAAAACTCAAAAACAACATCAAATAACAAAGGTTTTTTGCTGGTTACCCTGAAAAATTTATCTTCTGGAGGAATGTTAAGCACTTAAAATTTGGCTGTTTTGTCCTCTTATATCTTGATGGCAATCTCAGAGCTGTCTCCTATGGGAACATCCAGCCAAGGACAAAAAAAGAGATTCCAGATTAAACATAAAAAAACCCCAAAGCTGAGCCTCCTTCTGAAGGGATTAACAAAGCAGGGAATTTTGAAAAGAAAAGAAACAGGGAGGAAAAGGCACCTCCACTCTGCTCTGAGCCAACTTCTCTGCCACCAATCCAGAAATCCAGGAATTTCTGCTCGCTCCCCAAATCCAGGCTATTCCCCCCATGGAATTTAGCCAACATCTTTTCTCCCAAAATTGATAATTCCAAGTTTTATTGCAGGAATTCCTGCTCATCCCCAAATCCAGCCCACTTTCCCCCACAGAATTTAGGCAAAATCTTTTCTCCCAGAATAGTTTATTCCAGTTCTTAATTGCAGGAATTTAATGACGCAGATGGAGCTATTTGACACAAGACATAAAAGCCAAAGTTCACTCCAGGGTGGGGAAAGCTGTGTTTTCCCAGAAAAGGGCAGCAGGGCTGAACAAGACCCTGCAGGAGGACGCCCACGTTGGCCATGAAGCTGCTGGAAGCATTCCTGAGGATTCCCAGGTTTGCACCACATCCCAAATTTTCCCAATTTCAAAGCAGAGAAGACACCAGAGGTGAATCTGAAGTTGCACAAAACAAATGTGATTCCCTGTCAGGTCACAAATACCCCTGGGATCATTCCTAAACTTTGCCCAGAGGGTGCTTTATTCCCTCTCTGCTCTCCACCACAACAGACGGGGGAACTTTGGGGCCTTCCACTGTCAAACAAATCTTAAATCAGGAGAAAACCTGCATTTATTGATGTGAGAGAGCACAGGAGCAGCAAACTCCCTGCAGGTGAAGTACAGGACTGTGACAGAGCTGATTTGATCCTTTGCTCCTCATCTATTCCCAGTTTTCCTGGTCTAATCCCAGTTCAAACTCTCCCTCCTAACCCAGGGGAGGAAGATTCTGTTCCAGCAGAGGAGCCCAAGCATTCCCTGTTTCACAGCTCCCTAAGGCTGGCTGAATAATTCGTTTTAAATAATCTGCAGGAATAAATTTACCATTTTTAAATGTATAATTAAGCCAGGAATCATTCCCTCCTCTTCTAAAGTCATTCTCCTGACAAGTTTGGAGTTTTTTTCTGGGTGGTAAACACAAGTCCTGATAGTTGCCAGCACATTCCTACTTAAAAAGTTAATCCATTCCTCTTTGAAGGTTAAGAAAATGCTAAGGAAAACAAGATATGAGGGCTTAGGTAAAGTAGGAAAATCCAAATCACTGGAGCTCTGTTTGTTCCAGAGCTGGGCTGCTCCTGCAGCAGGAAAACTCACAGATTTCCCTTGGAGGGGCCAGGCTGAGCCCTGCCCTCCATCCCCCTCCCTACTGGGGGTGTTCCCTGCAGAGCAGGAGGTGTTTGTCCTCAACACCTCAGGAAAGAATTTTTCCATGAGTTATAAATAACATTATGTGTGATAAATAATACTGGGACAGGCTGGGGAGGACCCTGGGGTGAGGGAGGGCAGGGTGAACAATCCCAGGATCACTGAGGTTGGAAAAGCCCTCGAGGAGCAGAGTCCTCATTCCTCTGCTGGCCTGGGGATTCCAGCATCGAGCTGAAATCACTGCTCAGAGCTGAAATCATTACTCAGAACTGAAATCACTGATCAGAGCTGAAATTATTACTCAGAGCTGAGATCACTGCGCAGAGCTGAAATCATTACTCAGAACTGAAATCACTGATCAGAGCTGAAATTATTACTCAGAGCTGATACCACTACAGAGCTGAAATCACTGTTCAGAGCTGAAATCACTGATCAGAGCTGAAATCACTACAGAGCTGAAATCACTGCTCAGAGCAGAAATCACTGCTCAGAGCTGAAATCATTACTCAGAGCTGAAATCACTGTTCAGAGCTGAAATCACTGCTCAGAGCTGAAATCATTACTCACTTGCTGGAATCCCCTCACAGCCAAGGAAGCAGCAGTGCCCCTAGAAGGTGTTGTCTTGGAGACACATCTCTCTGGGAAGGATACAGATCCATGAATTTCTCACTCAGCTTCCTGCTGTATCAATTTGACCTGGTCAGACCCTTCACTGGTGAAATCCTAGTGCAAGGAGGGGGATCTTCCCTGAAAACCAAACCACACCTTCCTCTGCCCTTTCTCAGTGCTATTTTTTTGGGGAAAAGGAGCCATCAGCACCAGCTATAATTCCAAAGGTAAGCAATTGTCCATCTAGAACCATGGAAAGGCAGGAGAGTCTCTGTGATGAGCCAGGTTTAGGGAAGAGCTTTTTCCACCTCCAAACTACAGAGAACCATTCCAAATATCCCCTCAAACACATGGCCATGGCCAAGGTTCCCTTCCACCTCACCAGGACCTGTCCTGCAGGATCCATGCCCTTCTCCAGCAGGTTTGCATGGATCATTCTGGGTGGGATGAGGGCAGAAAGTGGTGGAGGCTGACACAACCCACCTGCTCGTTTGGAAGTGCTCTTGTCTCAAATTAATTGTCAGAACAATTAAGCAGAGCCCACAGTGCTCGTTCTGGGAGGGGAATGGATATTTAGGCTCTGCTATTAATGAGCTCTTGGAAATTTTCCTGTAAGATTTCTTCAGGCAGGGATACAAGGTCTGTTCCCTCCCAGAAACACAATAGCTGCAGCTGTGTTAACATGCTCAGAGGCACATTAATGACACTCCATTATTAAACAAGTTCAAAAAAAAAAAAAAAAAAAAAAAAAAAAAATGTCCAAAAATCCTTTGTTTTTAAATCTCTNTGTGCCAAAATCGCTTGGATTTCAGACTCTCTACAGAATCCCAGCTTTCTGCTGGCTGATGGCACCACCTCTGAATAATCTCCCTGCCCTTTCCCACAGCCTCATTTCCATCAGGAACTCTTTTTGTTTTCTTTTTCTTTTTGGGGAGAGCCCATCATGAAAGTCCCACAACCACTTGGTTTCACAACCAAATCCTGCAACACCTTCAATCCTGCTCAGCGCAGAATCCATGCCCTGCCCTGAAAAGAGTCCTGAAAGGTGATGAAGATGCTGGAAAAAACAAAGAATTACCCAAAAATCAGCAGAGAGGCCACCCTGGGGGATGCCATGAACTGGACAGATGAGTTTGGGAATTTTATTCTCTCCGAGGAAGGGGATGAGATGCAGAGTGGAATAATGAGCTCAGACAGCACTGAGGGACACCCAGAATATTTAATGTTATCCCTGGAAAAGCACAAAACTTCCAGCAGGACCAAAAGCCCTTTCCAAGATCTCCCATTATCACAGAATCACTAAGGCTGGAAAATTCCTCCGAGATCATCAAGTCCAACCATTCCCCAGCCCTGCCAAGGCCACCCCCAAACCACATCCCCAAGTGCCACATTTGCACATTTTCTGAACTCTTCCAAGGACAATGATTCCATCACTCCCCTGGGCAGCCTCTTCCAAGGTTTTGTTATTATTTATTTATTGTATCAGAAATTCTGGGTCACATCCCATGAGAGTGATCCTGAATCATAGGAGAGCTCCATCAGTTTTAAACAGGGATGTTGAACCCCAAGAATTTTTGGCTCACGCTCCCACAACCAGAATTATCCCAACACAAAAAGTCCCACCAAGGAATGAAGCAGGTTGGTAATGACCAACCATAAAACTCCATGTGGGAAGTGAGCTGCCTCCTCAACACCAAATTCACAATCAAATCAATCAAAACAAACCCGAAACCATTTTATTTATAGTCCAGGAGAACAAACCCATGGACAGATGGTCATCCCAAGCACCAGGATTTATCTCCATCTATAATGAAAAATATATGAACCTTCTGCTGCACAGCAGAGGAGAGAGGATCCAACACCTGCTCCAAATTAGAAGGAGACTCTAAATATTCCTGGAAATTGGAAAGGTCTTGTGTTTTAAGAAAGGGAGAGGTGCCATTGGCAGCTGAGGTAAATTGAGCAGGCTCAGGGCCAGTGAGCAGTGAAAAGAGAATTATGTGATAAGCACTGGCACGGGGGCTGATAAGGAAACCGAGTGGGCATAAAGCTGAAGCCCAGCACTGCAGAAATGCTGTCAGGTTGTGCACTACAGACATCAATTAGCCCTGCAAATTGTGTCTCTGAGTGTACTTCCAATAATTTCCATTCAGGCTCAGCCTTTCTCGCAGCAAAATGGATCATTGGAACGGCCAAATGAGGACAAACATTGGGAAGATTTGGCTAAAAATGCTCATCCAAGATGTAGCAAAGGCTCCCTGACTTTGATTTTACCTCAGGGCTGCGTGCTGTTGCAATTCCAAACCCATTCCAGGGATGGATCCAAGTTCACGTCAGCAGCCAATAAAGTTGTCAGTGCCTTTTGCTGATTCCTCACAGAAGAAAACATCTGGAGCTGCTCAGAGCTCTCCTAACAAAGTGCTGACAAACACTCTGTGATTCCAGGCCAAGAGTTTTCCTGGAGAAATATATTCCAGCAGCAATTACATAAAACAGATCCACACTACCACTCCTGCATAATCCAGATGATTAAATCGGTGTCCCAGAAAACTGGAGCAGGGAAATCCAGGGAATTCTATGGGTTTGTGCACTTCCCTCATTAACCAAAGGGGAAAATTAAATCTTGTAAAGGAGAGCTCTGGTTGAATCCCAGAATCACCAGGTTGGAGGAAACCTCCAAGACCATCGAGTCCAACCCAGCCCTGACACCTCAACTAAACCCTGGCTCTGAATGTCACATCCAGTCTTAAACACACCCAGGGATGGGGACTGCACCCCTCCCCAGGCAAAGCATTCCAGTACTTTATTATTCTTTTAAAAAATAAACTTTTTCCTGATATTCAGCCTGTGTTTCTCTTGAGCCTGTGCTGCCTGGAGAGACAAACCCCACCTGAGCACAGCCCTCTGTCAGGGAGCTGCAGAGAGTGCTGAGTTCACCCCTCAATCAATATTTTATTTTCTCCCTTTTGCTGGAAAGATCCCAGGCTGATTTAGATGTTTTTTAAAGAAAAATACCCAGCCTGTATTATGGAATCTAAAACGCCACCTTTGTCTCCAAGGGCACATCCCAGCTTAACCCAGAGCTCCAGAAAAAAAAACTGAGAACTAAAGCTCCGACAAAACCCACCATGGACAAAACACTGGAATAAAGAAAACTCTCTCAATTCCTTAAAAATACAGCTTGTTTTGCCACAGAGATTCCCAGAAGGACCGGGGGAAAATTATTATTTTATTTCCACTGTGTATTTGGCACATCAGGGCAGCAGTGGATGTTTAGGAGTGGCCTGGGTTGTCACCACAAATCCATTTGAGGTGGCTGAATAAAGAGCCATAAAAAGCAGCTCAGCCCAGCAATCCATCTCTACCAGCAGCACTTTTTCTTCCCTCTCCTTTTCATCCCTTTGTTATCCCTCTGCGGACTGACCCATTTCTTGGGAATAATGTCAGCTTCCTAATTTATTTATTTTTCTTAATGTTTTTCTCAGCAGCAAAGCCTAAAAAACCTCGTGGAAGCTGGTGAGCACCTAAAATGTTCTTTCATATTTTGCATTTCCATGATTTTCCTAGGAAATCTGAGCGGAGCTCACACACAACCAGTGAGACAAAAGCCACCCCAGGGAGCTGCTGGGATAAATCCAGGATTCCTGAATTTTAATGGAGCTGGGAAAGTGTTTGGGGCTCACCCAGGCACTGAGTGGTGATTCCCACTACGGGATTTTCCTGAGGAATCCTCTGCTCGCATCACTGGGAAATTCTGAGCAGGGAGATTTTCACTCTAATTCTGCAATTTCATCTAATTCAATTTATACTTTAAAATACACCAATACAAAATATATTAACAGAAATATCTCCAAAATACAGACTTATTTACCAGACATGTTGCTCACTAACACTGACCAGCCCTTCTGAGTACTTCCTTTTTCCTTTTTTATTTTCCTTCTTTTTTTAATAATCCAATAGTCTAAACTAAGTCATCCAACAAAATCACCCCACCTCCTTTTTTATCTAATTTATAATGAATAAAATCAGACTTGTGAAATCCTTGCATTTGTGTTTAGGTTTAAGAAGGCCTTTGAGCCCCTCAAAGGTCAAAAAAAAAAGAAAATCAGGTTTATTCTAATAAAATAAGGTGGCTTGGACACCTGGCTGGTGCCCCTGCTACAGCCAAAGAATTCTGCTCCTCTGCTTTTCATTTTACCACAAATTTTGGTGTTTCCTGCACCCACACACCCTCAAGGGGTCCAAGAAAGTCCTTGAGAGAAAATTCCTGCAAAAAGGAGAAAGGACAAATCCATTGGGAATGGGACAAGAAAAATGGGTTTAAAGAGCAACAGAGGAGATTTAGCCAAGAAATGGGATTTTTTCTTTTTTTCTTCCTATATCTGAGTAGAGCTGATGAGAGGAACAGATAATTCCAGGAGCTCTATCAGGAGAGGTTTCAGGACAGGTTAGACAAACCCCAGGAAATCCCTCAGCTGTGGGGAAGAGGGGAAAAAAAATCACTTTGAGATTTTCCAGGTGCTTCACTCCACAACTTGTTTAAATCATTTGCATGTTGGCTCTATTTCAGCCAAAAATTAAAGAGGCCAAGTGACCCCATTGCTGTAGGGAATAAAAAATGAGATTATAAACTCAGGAATTTAGGATTCCAGGCCTCCTATCCTTCACAGCAGCCTCATTGGATTTATTCCCATTCACACACAAAATATCCCCCTCAGCAGCACAAAAACTTCCCTTAAATTCCCAAGAAATTCAGGAATTTCCCTCCTGGCCTTGCCAGTGCTTTCTCCTCCATCTCCAAGTGAACACTACACAATATTTTCTACATTATATTTTTATCCACGTTTAATCTCTCCTACTTTTTCAGTTTTATTTAATAGCAAACAGCTTGTCTCCTTAACAGCAAAGAGCAAAGTGACAGAAAACAAATTAGTTTCTAAATTTAAAAAAAAAACCCAAAACTGTCCCGCTGCCATGGCAACCAAAGCTCCACAATTAAAGAAATAATACCTACTCAGAGGAGCAGAGCCCAAAACTCCTTCTGGAAAGTGCTGGCATGTAATTACACTGAAATAATCAACTAATCATTATAGAGCACTCCAGTAAAACAGGGTTGGCAGTGGGTTTATTTGGGAAAGGCCAAACTCACAGGTTTTCCTCAGGAAATGGATCCTGAGCAGGGAAATTCATGTTTTCCTGGTTATTTAAGGGTTAAATCACTCCTGACACTGCCTCAGCAGCCCAAAAATTCATTTTTTTCTGTGTTCAGACACTTCCCCTCCTTGTTTATCCCCCAATGTCCTCATGGAGAGCAACCACCTCCTCTCTCCACGCTGGGGGAGCTCAACCAGCTCAACCAGTCCTGCCACCCCAGGAGCTTTTCCAGCCCCAATCCCAGATCTGGGCTGGGAACTCACCAGCCCCTCTCACTCTCACCCTTACAGGGTCAAAAGCTTCCTGTGATGCAGGAAAAAGCCCCCAAGGTCCTGCTCCTCCTGATGGAAACTCAGCTCATTATTCTTCAGGACACCACCCCAGACGTGCACTACTCAATTTTCTCCCTAATTCCATTATTCTAGGCTTGCAGGTCATCCAATCCTGACTAATTAATCCCACCCTCCTCAGTGCTGCCTGGTTTTGTGTCATCAGCAAATTTCATTTGCACGTTTTGGCTTCTGGTGCCCAAGTCATTAAGGGAAATATTAAATATTATTGCTCCAACACCAGTCCCTGAGAGCTCCCCTGCCAGCGGCCCTCTTTCCACACAGCCCATTGTGCTCAGGTCTTTGCTGTGCTGCTGAGGCCCTGCAGAGTTTTCCTAGTAAATCCAATTATCCAATTGGTTAAAACCAATAATTGGCTCCTCGGGAGTGCTGCTGCAGCATTCAGTCTGGGGAGCCTAAATTGGCTTTGCAGGCAGGGAAGGGATCACTGGGGGAAAAGCTGCCCTGGCATGTTGGAACCCTGGGCACAGAGGATTTCAGACTTTCTGTGCTGCCAGGGACTGATCCTCAAAGATACACTGCATTTCACCTGAGGCCTTGGAAAGGCTTCCAAAAGTGAGTGAGAGCACTGAAATCATGAGTGTGGAGTTGGATAGAAGTGTGTGATCTCACAGGGTGAGAAATTTAGAGTTTGGGGTTTGGGGATACAGTAATATATATGGAACAAGATGGAGGGGTTAGGGCGTAGNACAGAACTCTGAGTTCCGTTTTTGCTCTGTTAACTCAGCATGGAGAAACACTCACGGTCAGTGACTGACAATAACTGAGATAGGAAACAATAAACATCCAAGTCCAAACAAATTCTGTCTCTCTTGCGCTTCTAATCTTGACCCTGAGAAGAACCTGGGTAAGCAAAGAGGTTCCCACACTGGCAGGCTTTAGGTGAGGAGGGAACACGGTGTGAGGTGAAAATTTCCAATTTACGCCGTCCAGAGGGAAAAATTGCCTGTGGGAGGATGCTGACACATTTATACTTAAATTTCGTGGGTGTTTTAGTTCCAAGGGCGGGCTAAAGTCTCAAGTTCTTTGGTAGAGGAACACATTTCTCAGTTCTTGGGTTTTTTAAATCAAATAATGTGATCTTAAACACCCATCCCACCCCCTGCCATGGCAGGGACACCTTCTTCTGTCCCAGGCTGCTCCAATCCCAATCCAACCTGGCCTTGGACATCTCCAGGGATCCAGAGGCAGCCACAGCTTCTCTGGGTACCCTGTGCCAGGGCCTGCTCATCCTCCCAGCCAGGAATTCCATCCCAATATCCAATCTAAATCTATTAAATCTATTTTATTTAAAGAATTAAAAGCATTTTTAACAAAAAGACCAAACAAAAAAAAAATCAACAACTTTCCTACAGCAAAATTCCCATGACTAAAACATGAGATATTTTCCAGCAGAGTCCCCTGGGCAAAAGAGGCATTCCCAAATGGATATTGCCAGGATTTCCTTTTCCAAAAGTGGCTCTGACTTCTCTGAGGTAACACCACGGAGTCATTTGATCCCCTCTCTTTGAGACACTCCAAGCAAACCAATTTTTCCTCGGTCTCAAGCTGTGAATACCTGCTCCAAAAATTAAAATACTCAGCAGGGAGCCTATTCCAAAGGTCATCTTTGAACAAAGATTAATTCAATTTTATCTCCTGCCCATAAAATTTGAGACAAAATAATGAAGAAATGGATTACCCAGCCCATCTCTGCTGTTAACACTAGAAAATGCTGTTTATTTTTCCAAGGAAATCACACAAGCACCTGCAACTCATATTTCATGGGGAATTAATGCAGGACTTCACAGTGCTGCTCCCTCAGTGAGGGGGAAAGAAGAGGGTTTTATGTATATATTTGTAACCACATCTATAAGAATGAAAATTGAAATTCTGTATTTCCCCTGGTGAAGGGAGGGGTTTGTGTGGCCTTTCTTTGCCAGGGGTTTTTGTAGGAATCCAGCTTTTAAAGCAAGGGAAATCCCTTTTCACACAGTTCCACGCTGTGCAGCAGTAAAACATCCTGAATTTCTCTTTCCTAAATAATTCCTAGGCAAGCAGGGCATGGGTGGAACCTAAAAATTAATTCAGAAAGAGGGAAAATCATCACTGAACTGGAATAAGAGCCAGCCCTCAATCCAAATGGAAGTGTCCAAGCCTGGATGCTGTTCCTTGGGCCAGGAAAAGAAGAAAATTCATTTTCCCAGGTTTATTTATGATCAGTGCCTCAATCAGAGCCTGCCATCCTTCAGAAGAGAGACATCTCTCAATTACACAGGGCAGATAAACTGATTTATTTGGGCTGAGCCTTGGGATTTATCATCATGGTCTTCGTTTCATCAAGGAACTGATGGCTGGGAAAAAATCACTGCAAGGAAAAAGGGCAGAATTCTGGAAGTAGATTTTTTTTTTTCTTCCCAAGACTTCAATTTCCAGAAGTTTTTATTTCTCCTTTCTCTGCAAAGCCATGCTTCTGCTTAGAAAAGTTGGCAATATTTGGGCTTCCATTCAAATACATTTAATTCCCAAGAACGTGAAAAAAACCCAAAAAAAGTCACGATCAGAGTGAAAATCCCATCTCAAATGTGATATTCGCCATTTTCTGAATACACTAAAACCCCAATTCCAGAATGATGTAGTTATATTTTGCTGAATTTCTCACAGAAATGAAATTTCCACCCCCGGGATTTTCTCCTGAGTGGTTCTAATTGGGATCTCCCACCAACATTTTGCTCCAGGAGATCCTGATTCCAGAATATTCAGAATTAACCAGATTCCAGAATATTCAGAATTAACCAGATTCCAGAATATCCTGATTACAGAATTATCCAGAATTATCCAAAACATCCAGAATTATCCAAAATCTTCCAGATTCCAGAATATTTTCATTCCAGGATATTCAGAATTATCCAGATTCCAGAATTGTCCAGAACATCCTGATTCCAGAATTATACAGGATTATCCAGAATTATCCTGATTCCAGAATTATCCAGATTTTCCTGGGGAAAAGCCCCTCCTGACTTCCACAGGGGGGTGAAATCTTGGCCAGGACATGGGAATGGATTGGGAACGGCCTCAAGGAAGTACCAGCACAAAAAACCCTTCAGCAACCCCAAAATCCCCTCAGGTTCTCCAAGGAAGATCCTCACTAAAACCAATAAAACAAGCAAAACCCAAAAGCACAAGATTTCGTGGTTATATTACAATTTCCCACTGAAAAACATCTACCTATTAATGCTTAAAATTAAAATTAATTAAAAATTAATCTATACCCAATCTAGCCCTAAACAAATCCCTGCTGTCTTGTTTCAACCCTTCCTGCACAGTTTGAAAATAATTCAAATATTCCAGGCAGGAATTTGCCTGTGGAGAATCAAGGGTAAGGGGGTTCTATTGTGTCCAAATGAAAGTGGAACTCTAAAAGCAGGAAAAATTTAAGCCTGGAGATTTGCTTTGCTGAATTCTGCACTGGGGAAAATTCAGCAGCACACATGGATTGAGTAATAACATCCCTCTGGATGGAAGGAAAGGCTCACTTCAATATTAAGCAGTGAAAAAATTCTGTATTATTATGGCAAAGCCTAATCCTGCAGTTCCAGGACAGCAGCTTTGAGTGACATCTTCTGGCATGGACTTCCCCCAGCAAAGGATTTTTTTTTAATGCATGGGCCAGATATTTAATTAGGATTTTAGAAGTATTTTTATATCTTTGACTTCTTTTTTTTTTGTGGGTTTTTAAAAATAATTTTATTTAAAATAATAATTTTTAGGGGTTTTTTTATGCTCAAAAAGAGCATAATTACATCCACCTACATCCATGCGAAATAAAAGGCAGGTGATTTATTGTAAATATTGGTTCGAGCACAAAACTCAGGTAAAAATCCCATTCTGCATTTCACACCTCACATTAACTCAGCAGCAAGTGCTGAGAAGTCCTGAAACCTTTTTATTGATCATTTCCCTGCTCACAGAACAAACCCTTCCCTCAGTGCCTTCTCCTCTGCTGCACGTGGACAGAGAAACACAATTCCAGACTGAATCCAAAACAAACAGGGTAAGGAAATAAAAAAAATGAAAAATGGAACCAAGAATGCAGAGAATATTCTTGTTTTGAAGGATCCAAACCCTCTGACAAATCCTCCTTTTAACCTTCATCCATGCAAAGNGTGGGAGTGGAGAACTCCAACAAAAAAGAAGTTTTTAATTTTTTTTTTTTTTTTTTATGGTATTGAGCACCCAACCCCTGCCTCAAAGCCCTCAGAATTCAGCACAGCTCTGGGGCTGCCCCAGGGCAATTTCAAACCTCTCAGGGCTGGGATCCCCCAGCTGCAGCCAAGTCCTGTCCTGCAAATCAAGCACTCTAAAGTTTAATTAATCCATTTATTACAGTTTAATTCATTACATTTATTACCTCGATTAAGGTTAGAGTTAAGGTCAGGTTGTTTGGGTTCTTTTAAAATCCCTCCTCATTGTAGGGGGGCTGAGCAAGATGATCTTTACATTTCCTCTCCAAAACAAACTACTCCATAATTAATAAATAATTTATTTTATTCCTGTGCCTCATCAGCTTGAATACGCATAGGAAAAAAAAAATAAATATATATATATATATATACACCAATATCCAATAGCTGAAAGTATTAAGACCATATATCCACTGCCTGCCATATTTATTCACACACTTCAAGCCTGACAAACAGAATTATGAGGTTATTTTATTGCCTCATGAAAAATATATTTTAACATCTATCTTGGTTACAACTCGCACTGACACAGTGGAGAAAGCTCCAGCATCCTTTAAATAATTTAAAGCCCCGGTCTTATGGAGCATTAGGTTGGATCAGGACACACAAATAAAAAAAAAAATAAATCAGAGGGATGCCTTTAACCAGCTCAAGGGAGGGGGAAGGGAAGATTTCCATAATAATAATAGGAATTTCCATAATTAACCCATAGGAAGGAGATGAAGCAGAACCAAACCAGCCATAAAAGTTAAAAACCAGAGAAATCTCAAATTTTTGAGCGAATTCATCCCCAGTGACAAAGCCAAAGAAAAAAAGGATCTATAGGAGAAATTAAGAGGCTCCTGCAGTATTTTTTTAAAGAATTTCAGCTCTTTTAGAAGCCAGTCCTTCATCTAAAATCAAAAAAATTAAAATAAATAATCAACAGTTGACAAGGAAATGAACTGGCCTTGCAGAACTGTCTGGGTACAGAGCACAACATTATTTAAACTTGAGTTTAAATAAAAGTTAACTGCAAAAGTTGATTCTTTTCCACATCAGGAATTTGCACAGGGAAACCTGGAAATGTTCCCCACAGCAGCTGCAGGAGAGGGGAAATTTTTAGGAAAAAAAAAAACCACACTGGAAACATCCAGAATCTCTTCATGAACATGACTGAAACAACCTCAAAATTCTGACTGCCCAGAAATCCCCTCCAGCCTTTGCCAGGTTTAGTTTTGATTTTATTTTTAAAATATCCATTTTTAGGGTGAATGGGGCTGACCCTTCAACTAAAATAACTTAAAATACCTGGGAATATCCAAAAGAACTCCCAACACTGGCAAACCCAGAAGGACGAGGAATTAATTTTGAAGGTTTTCCAGCCAAACCCCTCTCGTGTTCCTCATCCAAAAGGTTCCTGGCACAAATCCAGGGAGGGGCTGAGGAAATTCCTGAGATTTTTGCCTCTGAGGACACAAAATTCAAGATGCTTTGGCTTTGAGCTGCTGGAAATTGGAAGAGCAGAATCTGAGTCTTGCTCTTCTCTGCCTAGGAAAAAAAAAATAAATATTTGAGGATGGAAACGCATTAATTTAGAATTCAAGAGAACTTAATTCCAGAAAAAGATGATTTTTCTGTGTCATGCACCTCCCCCCCAGCTGTTTTTGTGTTGTTTGATTGGTTCTGTGCGCTTGGATTTTTGGGATTTTTTTACATCAGCTTCCTCTGAAGGCAAATACAAATCTCCTAAATGTGTGCTCAGGTATTGTCCTATTTTTGCAAACTATTTTTGGCACTAAGTAATTCTAAACAGGCTGATTCACCTCAGCTTATTTAGGAGAACGAGCAGGAAACAGAAAATAAATGGTCTTTGACATCTAATTTAATTTTTATAACTAATTCTTTTATCTATATGATAATAAGTAGTTACAACTGATTTTTCAAAAATAATCATTCAGTATTTAGTATTTATTCAGATCTATGCAAATGCACACAATATAGATCATATATATTATATCATAATATATATGCCAGAGAAAGTTGGCAGAGGGAAACCTCCAGAAGAATTTTGTGTAACTCCTCTTCATCTTGGAAAAATGTAAGACTTATGAAAGAAAAATCTGAAAAAAAAAAAAAAAAAA
>VXBV01003101.1:342970-356262 GCA_013400355.1 Certhia brachydactyla | reverse complement strand
AAAAAAAAAAAAAAAAAGCAAGCAGTCACAGAGATAAAAATAAATAAATTCCCATGCTTGGGGAAAAAAAAAAAAAATTAAAAATGCCAAGCTGGCTGTGCCAGAGCTTATCCATTGAGAGTTTTGCTGTGGAAAATGTGCATTTTCAGCAATTAAGTTATTCCAAACTTGGCCAACTCCAGCCAGAGCATCCAGTTCATGCTTTTAATAAAATACAACCCCATGTCTGTGCCTACTTGGATATTTTGCAAGTTAAAGAACAACCGGATAAATAAAAACATCCCTGACCTTCTGGACAAGAAACCTTCCCAAAAGTAGAATTTTCTGCTCACTAATTCTAATTGCTGCTCCTTAATGCAATGGCATCAGCTCTTATTTATAGGCATGTTTTCGTCAGGCAGAATTAGGTTTTATTCAGCCATGAAAAGCCAGTGTTTCCCTGAAAATAGATTCATTTAAAGCACCTAAATGGAAATCACTTCGGGAGCATCCAGCAAGATGTAAAGCCAAGCTCTGCTGCTCTTTGAAGCTTCAGGAGCTGGGAAAGTGATATTGCAGCAAAAGCTGTGATGGTATCAAAGGGAGCTGGAGGAAAATAAAGATTCCAAGGATCCCAAAAGGAGCCTTTGGGAAAATTTTATGGCGGGGTTGGGTTGGGGGAGCTGGCAAAGAAGGGAATATTGGGATAAATTAAAAAAAATGGGACAAATCATTGTTTGGGCAACCTGGGGCAAGGGCAGGTGAGGAGAGATCAGAGCCAGGCAAAATTTTGGCAGCAGAAAAATGTATTTATTGTTCTTGGGTTTGTGATTTAATTTCTGTTAAAGCACCAGTGCAGCTGTGCAAGGGAGGGGTTCTGTTGGCAGGGTGGGAAAAACTGATTGCTTAAAAACTCCAAAACAGTTCACACAACATCTTTGGGATTTACACATGAAATCTGTGCCTCAATTCGTACCCAAAATATCCCCAAACTCTCTATATTAAATAAAACAGGCTCTGCTGCTCCAATTTCTCAGTTTCTCTGGGCAACCTGAGCCAGGCCCTCACCAGCCTCACAGGGCACTTCATACAAAGCATTTACAGATATCACAACCAGGTGTCCTGGGTTTAATTAAAACAATTTATAGTTTTTAAAAAACATCTTTTTGATCTATTTTATTTTTATTTATTTCTTCCTCATCAGGTAAGTTTTCCAGGAAGAGCCCCTGACAAACTCCATTTGAGACACTAAGTTCATTTAAGTGCTAATTTTGTTTTCTTACTCCTGAAGCACCACAAATCCCAACTTCAGAGCTTCCCACAGAGCTCATATTTTCAGTGCCAACATGAAAAAAAAGAAAGAAAACCAATCTTTTCCCCAAGAAGGTTTTGATGAAGCCTCAAACAGTACAACAGGATTTTCATGGACAAGGTGTTACCAACTCCCAGCGATGAACTGCAGGAATATCCCCAGCAGACCCAGGAAAGCTTTGTGTTCAGCAACTTTTCACTCTAAAATCTTTTATTTTTATGGCCAGAGTAAAAGGAATCCTCTTCCCCTTTTATCTGCTGGGATAAAGGCAGCAACAACTGGGACCAGCACCAGGCTCTGCAGTCCAAGACATTCAATCCCTGCCACCAGAGCCCTCAGGACGTAGCTCAAAAGCACTTTTAGTTCCATATTTTTAGTCATTCTTGCTATAAATGATCCATCAGCTGCCAAACAGCATCTTTCTGAACAGAATATTGGGAAATGTGGCTGAAATTAAAGCCACGTGCCTGAGTTCAGGTGGCTGGGGAAGTAATTGACACCAAGAAAACAAAAAATAAAAAAAATCCCTTATTCCCATCTGAAGAGAGCAGCAACCAGAACCACTCAAATCACTGTTTCATGAGACTAAATCACGTTATGAGAGAAAAAACTCTCTTCCATTATCAGTTGCCACATAAATAAGGAAGGGACAATTATTCCTCCCAGCTCCCTGCGTGTTCTGAAGTATTATTTTTGTCAGAAGTGTAATTGAAATTACTCTCCCTGACACTCCAGCTCTGTTAACTGGAAATTCATGGCTTTTACTGAAGGAAATATAAAAATATTCCACGTTTTGTATGTTATCCCTCCACATTCAGGGACAAAGATGAGGATGGAGATGAGTAAGAGACACAAAATGAGGGAATGTCACCCTGCACAGCCAGGTTGTCATGGATAACAAAATTATTCCACAATAGTTGACCCAAATTAAAGATAAAGGATTAAAAATATCACTCTGAATAGTGGTGCCCTCTAAATTTTCCCCTCTTGCAGCTGTTCTGAAACATTGACTTTGTAAGGGATCATCATCACTTTTTCAGGCAAAATTTATTATATTTGAGCCCACATAAAGCAGAGAAGAGAGACATTCTCATGCAAGTATCAATTATTTCTTGGAAAGGCAAAGCAGGATTAGGTTATTGCATCTATTTAGACTCAGACACCTGAGCTACAATATTTCCTAGGATAAAAAACAAAATAAAGAGGAATTGGTGGCCCCAGGAGACCAGAGGGGTCAGATCACACCTGGATCTGGAGGATTTGGAATCCCAGGTTTCTTGGCTCCTTTTGTGCAAGGGGAGAAGTAACAAAAACCAGAGTTTGCAGCCTGATTTTTTCCTTTTCTTATCTTCTCCTCAGCAAAGGACCAGCAGAAATTTCTTGGACAAAAAGCTGAGGAAGGGCGTGAAGGAAACAAGGAGCTTTCCAGCTTTTGGACTGGGATTTACTTGACAAATAACCACTCAGGTTGGAAAAGATTCCAGGATCAACCCGTCCAGCCTTGCAGCCCCTTAAACCAGCCCTGAATTGCTGCAGCTTCTGCAGCCTGGCCTCCAAGCCAGGAGGGAAATAAAAGGACACAGCTGGACATGAGGCTGCCAGAACCCCCCAATCCAGAGGGTGAATCCAGCCAGGACTGCCCATGGATCAAAGGCAGAATGCCTGAAGTGCCCAGGTGATCCCAAATCCAGAACAGGGCAGGAGCTGCAGGATGTCCAGCAGGACTTTCACCCTTAGCCCCAAACCACTTTCACATTTTGCCCCAAGGGATTACACATTTTTGCCCCAAACAACATTCACCTTCTGCCCCAAGGGACTCCCAGATTTTGCCCCAAACCACCTTCACCTTCTTCCCCAAAGCTTTCCCACATTTTGCCCCAACGGGGGGCCCAAAGAGGGGGCCTCCCCACCCCTTTCTGTCCCCCAAAGGGGGGTTCTCCACATTTCCACCTTTTGCCCCAAATCACTTCCACCCTGTGCCCCAAGGGAACAGCTTCAGAGCACCCTTGAACTGCTGGGAACCACCAGCTGCCAGTTTTGGTGTTGATCTCCAGTGGAAAAGTGAAGAAGACAATAAAAAGCAAACGTCAAGCCTGTCCTATGAGGCTCAGCCCCCAAAACCCAGGTGAGGGGGGAGATCAGACAGAAAACACCAAGTTTGATCCCACAGCACAGAGCAGATCCAGTGCCCAGCTCTGCAGAGAGGAAAATCCTCATTTCCACTCCCTGATTCCTTCTGGGGCTCTCCAACAGGAGCAGCCCCTTTCCCCAACCTGCAAATGAGCCACGGGGTCCCATCAAGAACCTTCTTAATTGTTTCAAAAATTGTTTTGCTGCAGTCTGGGTCTAATTCCAACAAGAGAGTTTTGTTACTGAGTCAAGGGGAAGCAGAACTTTTACCATCCCTTGGCTTTGATCACACAAGTGGCCAAGAAAAAGGGAATAACAAGTTAATTCCACTTGGAATAGGAGATCAAACAGGATTAAGCCTCCTCTCAGAGTCACCATTTAATTGTCTGAAACCCTATTAGAAACCTCTGCCAGGATAATTAAATTAATGTAATAACAGTGCACCTTTGGCCCCAAAACAAATCCCAATCTAAATCACCAAGAAAACTCAAAAGTTCAGAGCAGAGAGTGAGAACCACAAGTTCATACAGATGCATGGTTTTAATGATTTAGCTTGAAACAAATTATAGTGGTACAAGTTTTCAGGAGAGTTTAAAGGAAACTGCCATCAAAGTTGCTTTAAAATCCAGGATCTTTTGAAAGTCTCCCCCAACATTAATATCAGGAACTCCTGCTGGCCAGAAATAGTGTGGAAATAAATCAATGTGTGCATGGCAAAAAATGATGGAAGGGGAAATGGGGTTGGAAGAAAAGGGGATAAATTGGGGTGGAAGGGGAAAAAAAGGCAAAATCCCCTCAGTTTTGAGTGGTTTGTGTTTGAGGTTGGGCACCAAGCACAAAGGGGACACAAGAACTGAAGGTCCCCATTTACCAGATTCCTGTTGTTTTGTCTTCCCCGATTAAATGTTGACTTGTTTCATATTTAAACTGTAAATAATGGATATTTTATGAGGATGTTCTGTGGGTTATGCCTCCAAAGGCCAGAACACCAAAGCCCAGACCCCTCCTGACCTCAGAGGTGACCCCCAGCCCCTGCTCCCTGTAACTCATCAGCTGCAGCTGCAGAGCCAAGACCTTTCCAAACCTTTGTGCTGTAAAAATGCATCATCAAAACTTATGAATAAGTACAATTTCTTCTAAAAATAGAGTTGCTTTAGCTGGAAGAAGTATTAACATGACTAAAGGCCTCCTGCCCTGGTTCGAAGGTCGGGATCAAAGCAGTCGCATCATTCCAGGTCACATTCCCTGTCACCTCCTGATCAGCCACAAAAGGCAAGTTACTCCCAGAAAACAGAGCAATTAAGAGAGAGGATAAACAACCCAGCCACATCTTCTTGGCCACAAATAAATTACAGCAGAAAAATAAATTGAAATATGCAGTGGTTGCTGAATCCGAGGTGTCTGCAAACTCCGAGGGCTGCGAAAATAGGACACAATATTGCACAACAGAAGGGCACCTGAAACCCCTTGGCAACACTTCCTGAGCCTGTCCTTGAACTAAATCCCTGCTAAAATATCTGGGATATTGGGAAAACTTCTTCTGCAGGGGCTGGCTGGAATTCCTATGCCTGCAGGGGTTTAACAGCCCTGTGGATGTTGCACCTGGGGATGTGGGGCAGTGCTGGGGAATGGTTGAGGATTCCAGAGGGATTTTCCAGCCCCAGAAATTCCATGATTTTATAAGTTGGGCCACAGATAGTTTGTGCACAGCACCAAAAATTTCCTGGGAATTCCAGCACCATGGACAGCAGAGACAGCCCTTTGCTTTGCTCTGCTTGCTGCACGCAAACCATCCCTGACCCTACTCCAGGGTCCCCCCAACACAAGGCTGGGGTGAACAACTCATCCCAGACATTCCCACAGCTGAGGGATTTCGCATTTTCTGCCTGAAATAGCTCCCACTTCCCTGGAACATTCCAAAGGCACCATCCCAGTGCTATTTAATGCCATTGCAGCTACAAAGATGTGAAGAACTGAGTTAATACTCCAATATCTGGGGTTTTTCTAACACCTCTCTGAATTTATTTCAATGGTTCACCCCTATCCATACCTTGTGCCTAAAGCAGTTTATGAGGATGGGTTTCCATCTGGGCTGGCTGTGTTGGGTCGATTTAGGGGCACAGATTTAATAAACTTTTTCAATTCTGCTTTTTAACGTGACAGGGACAGAAATTCAAGAGTCCTGTTGAGAAACTGGATGTGAGAGACAGAACGAGGTTGCTTTTTCAAAGTGCTTTTCAAATCCCTTGTAAATGTTGATAGGCAAAACGAGGAGAATTTATGACAGCATAAAATAAAACCACCCTTCCTATGAAACTTGATTAGATTTATTGATTATCTAATAAAAACAGAGAGCTGGGCTTTAATAAGCTACAAATGATGGGGCCAAGCTGAGAAGCATTTGAAGTGTTCCTGTCTTTACAATCCTGCCCAAACCAGTGGGATTGAAAATTAAAAATCAAGTCAGACCTTCAACACTCCTGGATTTTCCAGGGATTCATAGATTCTTGGCTGAACCCTATTTTCTTCTCTCCCTCCACACTTTGTTTTCAATTGACAGTGTACAGAAAACAACACTTAGAAATTTCAATTAGTTTTTTTACTTCTAAAATAGTCCTATTGTAAGGAGGGAAGCACCTTTTGTTTGATATGGAAAATTTTGCACAAGAAAAGAGTTTTCTCCTGGTTTTAATTTTCCTGAAGTAGTTGCTTGGAAAATTTATATCCTGAAGCCTTTTTCAAGTGCACAAATTTTATAGATGTGCCTTTGGGCTATATTGACAAATGGGGGTTTTTTTTAAATTTTTAAATTATTTTTTGTTAAAGATAAATTGTTCAAAGCAAAGGTTTTCTGCATCTATCTGTGTGTTTTCTCCTCAACCTACAAGGCCTTTTGCAACACATTCCACATGAGGAGAGGCTCTAAAGAATGAGCTCAGTTTGGCTGCAAAAAACTCCTGATTATCCAAGGTGTGGAGCTGCAGATTCCACTCCCAGGATTTCAGCAGCCTGGAAAAAAAAAAAATAAAAAAAAATCTTAATTTCTTGTGCTTAATAAAGACTTGCTCAGATAATGGCATTTCTAGCATTTGCCAATTTGAAAATGCTGCAAATCCCCAAAGCTCTGAGGCTCTGAAATCTCAGGCAGGTTTGAAGTTAAATCTCAAGGAAAAGTGATTCCCAGAAATCCCAGCACATCCTGGCTGATAGGAATCCCTTGGGAATGCCCAGCAGTGGCTCCAGCACCCCAAATCCATTCCTATCTGCCCCAGGCTCCTGCAAAACAGCACAGAAAAAAAAAAACCAAAAAAAACCCAAACAAACAAAAAAAATAATTTCCACACAGGATAAATTCTTCCAGCCCCACTGAAGCTTTTGGTGTTTCCAGCAGTGCTGATTTATTGGGATTGCTCTGGGATTCAGCACTGGGAAAGAATCTCCAGCTGTGAAATCTCTGCATCTGACCAAGGAGAAGGATTTTTTTCCTTCAGGATGGAAATGTTTTGGGATTTTGCAGCAGGTCTGGAAGACCCTAAAGTGCTCCTGAGAGGATGAGTTACTCCCAGGAGCAAATATTTCTGTTTAAATTAATCAGGGAGCAGTGAACAGCCCACAGCAGCTCCCAGGAAGAGCTCTCCAGGGATTTTGTTTTCCTTGGCACTTGGGGATCATGGTCAGGGGTGGCCTTGGCTGTGCTGGAGGAATTCAGTGCTTTTAGAGGGATTTTCCAACTGAATTCCACCCTGCCCCAGCACTCACAGATCCTCCTGAATATTCAGGATATTTTCCACCACATTTTGCCTGATGCATATTCAACTTCTCTCTAAAGAGCAGCCCAAAAAAAAAAAAAAAAAATTAAAAATCAGTATTTTCCCACAAAACCAGAATGGGACATTTCCTTACTCAATATTCCTGCGTCTATTATGGAGTAATATGGGCACTTGGGGGCTGAAATCCAAATGTTTTCTGTGCTGAACTCACAAAATTTCAAATCTTGCTTCCTGTGGGGTCACTTCAATCCTGGAGTTGTTGAGATCCCTTTATCTTCAATTTTGTCATGTTTACTCAGAATAAACTCACTAAAACTGGCTTTATTTTCAGTCACTTTTTTGCTCAAGTGCTTCATTTTAGTTTTAAAATAACTTTCCAGGGCCTGGGCTGGGTTTAGTTTTTTTCTCCTTGATTACTCTTTTGGGCTGCCAAGAGATGCTGTAATTCCAATTATGTCGCAGATGAATTTGGTCTCTGTTGGGAGCAGCAGCTCGTAATTTGGATTTATCTTTTTTCCTCAGTTTTAGGAAGGTTTTATGAGGGAAAAAAATATATTTAGGCCCTTTTTTTTCCCCCCCAAGTTATTTTCCTTAAACTGACTGAGTCAATTAGAACCAATTGAGTGGAAAGATTTCAATTGGAGGTAAACAGGGATAACAACAGTGATGAAGGAATGGGAAGATAAATTTGGAAAAAGCTGCGGCATGGCTGTTTAAAACTCTGATTACTGATCCAAGAGCCTGGAGTTCTTCCCCATTATTGGTATTCAGCTGGAAATTGGGCTCAGTTCCACCTCTAAAGCCAAACTCAGCGATAAGAACAAGGATTGGGAATCCCAAGGGGATTTCAGAGGTGCCTGCAGCACTGGGCTGGATCCAGAGGCAAATTCCTCCTCCCTGAACTTGCCTGAAAAAAAACCAGGATTCAAGGCAGGGAAAGCCCCTCTGGAACCAGAGGGATAAATCCCAGCAGGAACAGAGGAGAAGCTGAACAAACTCAGGGTCACAACCTGATAAAGCCCAAGGGCATCACCCCAAACCCACAAGCCTGCTCCCTCCTCCCAAAGAGCTGTTTCATCCTCCTACCTCCATCCCACTGCCAGAATTCCCACTGAAACCTCTGTGGAGACACAGCCAGGCCAGGATGGGAATGCACAGCAGATTTTCCCAGGAAAAAGAACACCCATCCCACCTCACCCCTCATTGCATCTCAGGTTTTGATGATTTTATGGCTCCCGAGATATCAGAAAGTTTTTTTCTCCCAGCCCCGTGACCAAAGAAGAGGTCAAGATCCATCAGTTCTGCTTTCCAAGGTTGTTTATTTTTCCTGATCTATTCCATTCTCTCTCTGACCTGCTGAGCTCTGTTCTGCAGGTCGGGTTGAGGCACAATCCCAACCTTTAGGGCGGTGTTGACTTTTTATACTCAGAACTACATGTGCTTTATTTACAATAAATTTTCCAATCCCTCTCACCTTTGTTAGACAGTCTGTGTGCTCTAAACCAACCAGAAAGTGTCACCATCACAGCAGGAGATGGAGGACAAGAAGAAGGACAGGACACACCCAGATTCCTCCATCTTGCCCCCTGAACCCCAATTCTAGAACCCCAAAATTCTCCTTTTTCACCCTGTGACAAATTAACTCTCACTCTATTCAAACTCTCATGGCCTGTAAATCCTCACACAAAGTTGGGAATTTTTTCCAGGGGCTAAAATGGAAGGTGCAGGTGTTTTTGACTCCGTGCCAAGGTCTCTGAGCCCCTTGCCAGGGTCTGGAATTATCCTGGACAGCCAGAGGAATGTTCTGCGTTCTGACAATTGCACAGCTCATTTGTCCCATTTTCCAGTGGATTTTGGAAGCATGAATTCCAGATCTGACCTTCCCCACCAGTTCAGAAAGTTTGGCACAGGAGGGATTCCTGGTTGATTCACTCCTCAGGGACTTCCTGCCTAAGGAATTCCCTTTAAGGAACTTAAAATCCCTGAAGATTGAGACTTTCTGTCCAATTTTTGTAGGATTTTTGTGCCCACAGCTGGATCTGGAATACCCAACCCATCCCTCAACACCAAAGTTGCAAAGATTCATTGCTCTGGCTGATCCCACAAATACTTTTATTCCAATTCCCCTCACACAACTCGATTTTATTTCCATATTTTGTCACGGGAGGGGAGTTCAGAAATAAATTCTTCATAAACCCAAGTTGCCAATCTACCAGCAAAGCCTTGCAGCTTTCCAGAATTTCCTTGAATTTCCAGAATTCCTTGTCAAATTAGGGATAGATGTTTGGGGGACTCCCACCTGTATAGGAAATTCTCATTTAAAAGCACAAATTGAATTTTCTGGTAAAGATAAAGAGCAAAGCTCATCACAAAGATTCAGTTTTTAAGGATTTAAGTGACACCAACTCTCTCCCTGCTAAATTCACCTGGCCTTTGAGAGATAAGGATTAAATTCTCTCAAACCTCCACCTGAGGGATGAAGAGAACACTTCATTTTATTCTTTATTTTAAATAAATATTATGTTATGCTTGAGTGAAGTATTAGGAGTTAAACCCTCAATTTAGAGCTCTTTGGGGACCACAGTCCAGCCCCAAAATCCAGATTTTACACATCTACAACATTTGCAATAGGTTGTTATTCTTGCAGCTTCTCACCTGGGAAACTGCACAAGACACAGAAGGAATTTAGACATAGAAATACGTAGGAAAAGTAATAAATGTATCCATTAATAACAATTTTATCACTGAAAATTTGCATATTAATTTGTCCAAAAGGGTTTCCAAGAAGAAAATAACCTGGACACCCAACTCTCTCTCATTTTCTCCCAATTTTTCCACCCAAAAGTTGCTCCAGAGCAAAAGTGGCACCTGGGAAGCCCCAGAACCTGCTAAAAACCCTTTTTTTCCTCCTCTTGCAGGCATTAAAGAGGAAGCAGGAGCCTCTCTCACTGCAAACCCACTGGATTTATTGAGGATTTGGGTTCCAGGAAGTCTCATGAACCTTTTTTTTTTTTCAGTTTTTAAGGAACACCTCTAATTGTCTACCACTAATTTACCAGCCAAAAATCAATTTCAGGTGGAGATAACAGCATTTGGCTGCCTAATTAATTGATGAGTCCCACAAATCAGAGAGCTGGCCAAGCTTGTGCTGCATTTACAGCTTCTCTGCCTCCTAATTTTCCACATGTGGAGGCAGCAAAAATGTGGGGATTTTAGATTTTGGTTGGCTTTATCACAAGCCTTGCATTAAAATCAGCAAAGAGAGTCCCCTATGTGGTCCCAGACTTCTTGGAATTACTGAAGTTGGGGAATAATTCACATATTCCAAGCTGAGGTTTGTGCTCCAGTTCTTTGCATCCAGAGCTCTCGCTGATAAAATAACATTTAAATCAAAATAAACACACAGAGAGCCCCCAATAAACCCCGTTGTGGCCCCAAACTTGCCTTTCTAAGGCTCAAAATCCTAAAAGGACCTTCCCTAAGTGGAAGGGACAGGCTGGGAGTGTCCCCCCATCCCAAAATCCACGAGCCCAGCTCCGAGGGGACACAAGGATGGGGACAAAGCGATTCCTGAGCAGGTTCCCAATCCACCCATCCATCACATCCTATGGAAAACCCATCAGAGCCCCAAAGCCTGTGCCCAGAGCCAAGGCAGGACCCTCACAGCAGCGCTGCTGTTGATTTTCCAAGGAATTTGGTGGCCCATCCCGAATTTCCCGGCTGTCGGTTCGCAGCGCCACATTGCCATCTGCTGTCCCTGCCTCTCCCGCAGCATCCCCCAAATCCACCTGGAGCACATCCCAGCCGGGCTGAGCTGCTCACAATTCCAGCAGGACCCCCAGCCCTCACTTTGCGAAGGGGTCTGAAGGTTTTAATTTAATTAATGAACTAGTTTAGAGCTACAAGAGATGAGCTGGTGCGGTGGGGCCACCGCGGTCTCTGCTAAAGCTGCTCCATCACTTCCTTGCTCAGAGAGAAAACCCAGGAATGGTTTGGGAAGGGAAAGGAGGGGTCACAGGCAGAGCAGAGTCCACGTGGGGAAATTTATTTATCACCAGAGTTGGGCAATGAGAAATAAAACTAAACCTTAAAAACACCTTCACCGCTTTCCTCCCTTCTGCCCGGGGGTTCAGGGCCACTCCCGACAGAGGGAACAGGGAATGGGGGCTGAAATCAGCTCATCCCAGGTGTTCCCTTCTTCCTCCTCAGGGAGAGGATTCCATGCTCTTCCCTGCTCCAGTGTGAGCTTCCCATGGGGTCACACAGAGGTGATCCAGTGGGAATTCCCCACGGGATCCCACAGAGAGTTGATCCAGTAGGAATTCCCCACGGGATCCCACAGAGAGCCAGTCCAGGGAGAATTCCCCACGGGATCCCACAGAGGGACAGCTCCAGAGGGAATTCCCCATGGGATCCCACAGAGAGCTGATCCAGTAGAAATTCCCCATGGGATCTCAGCCTCCACCCTGCTCTCTTGTGGGGCCCTCCCTGGGCTGCAGAAGGATTTGTGCTCCCCCCTGAATTGGATTCCAAAGGGGAACTCAGCTCCTGCCCCAACTTTGGGAGCTGCTCCTCCTCCAGATTGGCACTCCTATCTCTACCTCCATTATTTTCCTCCCAAAATTCCTAAAACCTTTATCCCAGAACCCTCAGCCTTGTCCAACAGGTCAAGCCCGGATCCAGTGGCATTGGCTCCACAGACACAAGGGAAAATACTGGCAGAGAAGCCCCTGTGTCCCCCTCCCATTCCCAAATCCTTGCCCCACAAGGACACAATCAGATGCAGAGTCACAAAAACCAACCCAGGAATTAATCCTGGCACATCAGGTGAGGTGTGCACAGCTGCACTGCTGCTCAAACAACTTTCTCAACTCCAGCAGTTCCGTCCCTGCCCAATAAATCACATCCCTGCTGCTCCCAACATCTTGTTTTATCAGCCACGCACCAACAGGAGTTTGTAACTGGCTCCTGGGATGCCACAGCGAGTTCTCTGCTGCAGATTCACCTTTCACAGGTTCTGCTGCAAGCACAGCTCAGCCACCTCCTTCTGCAAGCACCCGCCACAGTTTTTCCTGAAAAACCTGCAGAAAAGGCCACCAAATACAGGTTTAATTTGGGATGAAGCCAGCTGGAACCCGTGTCTTAACAATGGTGGGATTTTAGAAGAGTTTTGGGTTTTTCCCCCCCACATGGAAAAAAAAAAATCAATTTAACCATAAAATTTCTTTCCTCAGGACCCAGGAACATGGGCAAAACAAGGCATGAGGCTGTCCCTGCTAATCCAGGCCTAACTTGCAGCCTGCCCTGCCCCACATTAATCCTCTCTGCAGCTCCCAGCACCAGCTCAGGAGGGAGCAAACAGATGGACAATGACTTATCATTGGAGAGACTTGGATCAGCAACTTAGAAATTCAGAGTTCTACAGGAAAAGCAAGTTAGTCATCCAAACAAATAGATATGCCCTGGGGAGATGAAAAATCTGGATAGTGATGGAGCTAAAATAAAACCTGAAGCAAAATAAAGGCTGTGAGTCTGCAGAGGGGAGAAATAAAGGGAATATAAGGAGAAAAGAGCCACACAAAGCAGAGAGAACCCTGCTAAATGCTCTTTTTATTTGTGGGGCTGCATTTATAACACAAAGAAATAAAGGCTGATCTTAAAAGCACTGAGTAGATTTGTCTCTGTAACACCTAGGGCCATATATTTGTGTTTTCCCCTGTATTTTAATATTTCCTGTCTCCAAATGCTGCAGAGGAAAACTGAGGCTGCCGAGCTCCCAGCAGCTGGCTAGGATAGGATAATCAGGATATTTTCCAGTTCAGGATTTCGGATTAAAATGATTGTGGGTGGGAGCTGACAGAGCAGGATCACTGAGGCAGCAAAGAGGATTCCTGAAGTAATTCCTCAGAAAAATTCCAGAGGGAGCAGCGCTGCCAAGGCGAGGATGGCCGGGGTGAGCTCATCACCTCTCTTTGGGGACCGTTCCAGGTGACACAGACCAGGAAGAGCCCGGGCACAGCAGGGACATCCCCTGATCCCACTGCTTCCCACCTGCCCAGAAATCCTCTGCCAGAGCCACGGATAAAAATCCAGGGAAAAAA
>VXBV01003101.1:332196-342925 GCA_013400355.1 Certhia brachydactyla | reverse complement strand
AAAGCAAGAGGCTCCTGCAGCACCACGACACTGGGATGAAGGGCTGCTGGGATTTACCCTTCCGAGGGAAAAACGGGGCAAAAGAGGCACAGGAAATTAAGAATTCTGTCTGACATATGGATTACACCTGGAAGCGGGAGGTTAGTAAACTGGGAAATCTGGTTTTACTGGTTTGTAAGCTTGGGAAATCAAGGATGAGTTCCTGCTTCCCACTTCCCTGGACAGCCACAGCATCCAAACAGCAGAGCTGACTCTGCCAGGGAACAGCACAGCCCAAAATACACCCCAGCGTTAAAGCAGCAAAGATCTAAAGGCTTTATCTTCAGCTATTCCCAGCTGGAAGTTGAGATGATTATTATTATTGATATTATTATTGCAAATTTGTTTCAATAAGCATGTCCTCAATAGTCAATAACTCAAAATATTAGTCAAAATATGATTTTAATTTAAAGACAACCCACAGCTTTTCTCCATCAATAAAAATTCTTGGATTTTTCTCTCAAACCCTGCAGATTTGGCTTCCCAAGGATTTTGGATGTTTGAACACTAGAAAGCAGAGGGAAGGGAATCCCACCCTCCTGCCCTGAACACAGACAGAGAGATCCTGACATTCCAGCCTGCCTCCATCAGCACTTTATCCCCTCCCAGTGCCATGCTGGGGACTACAGGAGCAGAAATCCCATTTTATTCTCTATTTCCAGCTGTGCCAGCCATGGCAAAGATTTGGAATTCATAGTTCCTCCCTTCCCCTGCAGTCACTGTCACAGGGAGAAGGAACATCCATTCCTCCTCCCCATTAACGAGCCAGGAGAAGCAGAACTAATTAAACATCAGCATCAGGGAGATTAGGAAAAATCCCCTTCTCCCGGGAGAGCAGAGCCTGGAAACCCCAGCCTGGCGACATTTCCTCCTCCAATTCACATTTTTATGTGAGGAGAGGGGAAAAAAACCACCCCAGCTGTTATAACTGATCCCAGAAAATTTCCAACTGGAAATTTTCACCAGTACCTAAATTTTCCTAACACTGATTTTCAAGAGCTGGTATATACAAGACAGGGATACAGAAATCTTGAAGATGTCCTGATAAATTTAACAAGAACTTTTATTTGAGATCACAAAGCTTATGGAAGGAAAGATGTGAAGCTTTATTTCTCTTGCTTTCCACTCCCTGTAGTTTCATGCCTGCTTTCCACAGCTCCCAACTGCTTCCCTCACTGAAAAGAAAATATTCTGATAACAGTTTTAGCCAGCAAGAGCTGTTCAGTCAGCAGCATCACAAAGGCTTTGAATCCAAATTATTGGATTTGGGGTTTATAAAGCTTTTCTCCTTAACCCTGATCTCCCACCTTTAAAGCCAGTTTAGTCCCCAGTGTTACCCAGCTGAATACCAACAGAAAAAGGGCAGGAGTCAAAGTGAAAAAATAACAGTTTAGCTCCCATAAAACCATGGGATTATCCTGGCATTTCGTCCACTCTGCCAAAGGGGAGGACGCTGAGCCAGGTGATTTTATTGACTGGGTTGGTGACCTTTCAATCCCAAATGATGCAGCAGCGTACTAAACACATATTTAGGAATATCCTAGAGCTGGAGGAATGGTTCTGGAGCAATAAAAGTTCCCCTGGATAATGGGAAGTGTGAGGATAATATTCCACAGGGTCTAGAAAATAGAGTTTCACTCCTTGGAATCCCCATCTCCTCAAACAAAGCCACAATGCTTGGGCTTGATCCTCCCAGTTTTTCCAGCCCTCCACAGATGGAATTTTTTCCTTAATGAGCATTTCCTTAATGATTTTTTCATTAAGCAGACACAGCCCGAGGGATAGAAAGTACAGAGGAAAAGGTGGGCAAGAGGCAACTCTAGAGAATTCAGTAAATTAAAAAAAAAAAAAAAAAAAAGAGGTTTTCATGGCAAAAGTGCACCAGAAGTTTCCCTCACTGCCCCATGGCTGCTTCCAAGTCAGGGGTAAATCAGTGTTTTAATGTCTTCAAAAACCACATTTATATTGATCTTCTACCAGAAAAAGCAGACAAGAACCTCTTGGAGTTGCTTTTTTTCCCCTCTCCTCTCCCAGCCCTGGCTCCCTCAGAGAGAAGCCCAAGCAGACCCCACACCCCAATTTTTGCACAAAAGAAATAAAAATAAAACCTCTTTTTGAATGTTTCATCTCCCGTCAAACACTTAAGCCATGAATAAAAAAACAAATCAGAGATATCTGAGTTTTAGGATGACTTATTCATCTTTTTCCCCTTTTTAAGTGAGGCAAAGTCTGGAGAGGCTCAGTCTAAAACCAGATCAGTTTAGAGGCTGCAAATCAAAGATTAAACTGAGAAAGATGAGCTAAAACAAAGCCAGTGCATTTTCAATCCATCCACAATTTTATATTACTGAAATAAGATATTTCCTAGAAAAGGAGTAAAGTAGGGAAGCTCTAGCTGCAGCAAGAAGAGTTTCACCCAGAAAACGGAAAATCTGTGCTTAAAAAAGTTCTTATTTAAAACAAAAAAAAAAAGAACAATTCAAAGAAATCATTAAAATGAGCCAAGTAATTCAAATTGAGCCCAAAACAGACCTGAAAAAAATTAATATACACATCTGAACTTAGGAAAACCTCTAAAAGATGATCTCAATAGGAAACCAGACCTCATAAAAGCACCCAGGAGAAAATCCTTCTTGTTTCCACATTAAATCTCTTCCTGGTACAGACCTGAAAGTCTTTCAAGGAATATTGGGGGAACTCCAACTTCCAGACAGGGCACATGAAACTGTGGCAGAGCTTTTCCTGGGAATAACCCCCAGTGGCTTTACCTGGAGAATAACACCATAAAAATTCCCTACTAAGCAGTATTTTACAAACCACTGGAAAACTGGCAGTGCTCACCCCATAATCCACTTTAATTCCCATCAAAAGGTGGGTTTCCTCCATTCAAAAGGGAAAACCTTTCAGCAGCCAAGCAGCTGCAAAATTCCAAACAAACAAAGGCAAATTTCAGCTGAAATGTGGGAACTTGGATTATTATCTTGTATTTGCAACCCTGGAATGAATTCCTGTATGGAAATCAGTGAAATCCATCAACTTTCATCCAAATCAAAGGGAAATAGAACCAGGGGCTTAGCTGGCACAGGGAATGGAAATCCAGAATGGAAGGAGAAAGGGCTGAGAGAGGATCCAGCCTTTGAACAGCCAAGAGTAACTCCCTGATCCCAAATAAATCCAGAATTCCCACCTGGCCCAAATCCTCCCTTTCATTAATTAACCATCCCTTTCATAAATTAACCATCCCTTTCATTAATCACCCACCCCTCAGGCTGCATAGGTGGGATTTGTTCTGGGGCAAGCACAGATTGGGAGATTCCTGATGGGCTTGGGAACACGGAATACTTGGAAAAACCCGGGGCAGGAAGCACAGGGAGACACAAAATTCTGCTGCTGCTGTTCCTCTGGTTAAAAAAAAAACCAATCCTGCCACTCAAATCACAGAATTAAGTGCTAATCTATGGAATAATTGATTAAAAATGTGGAAAACATCACAAAATATGTGTTTTTATGGCTTTGGAATAATTTTTCATAATTACTGGCAAGAGCTGCTGGCCTGATTAGAACCCTGAGCGTTTCTTTTCTTCCACCAGTGTCAAAATGTTTCTCTGCAGCCTGAAGAGGTGACAGTTTTACCAAACAAATCCCTGCTAATAAAAACAGAAGTGAAAGGGAACAAATATTTTGGCTTTTTTTTTTTTTTTAAAGCAGGGCTCCATAATGAGGAAAAGCACATCCTCAATCAATCCATTGTCATTCTGCCACGGTGTGAATAATGAGAAAAAACAGCTCAAAATGAGGGATTTTTTTTTTTTTTATATACTCCAATATTTTTATGGTGAAAAACAGCTTGGATTAAGGTTTTCTGGTCAAAAAAAACGTGAAGCTTTTTAAATATTCCCACAAATCCTCAGAGCCATCACAACACCTCCAGGGAGTTCCAGAGTCTGTTCTTGGCTGCCTCCTCCTCCAGCCAGCAGCCCAAGGATGATCCCACAGCATCAGAGGCTCAGAAATTGGGGGTCTGAGTAGGCCAATAAAATAAAATATTCATCTCTCAGCTGCTTTTGAAAGTTTCAGATTTATTTTGTTTAAGAACAAGGTTTAGGAGAGTTTTTTTACATTGATTTAATATTCATTTGGACAATTTTTTCTATAATTCATGACCAAGACTAAAGCACTAAATAATACTGATTTGAGGATAAAAGAACTTTAAATCTTTTCAGGTGATTTCAAGGAACCTACTGCTCATGTCCACATCTGGTTGAGCTCTACAAATCAAACCCTGGCTTTTTTATCAAAATCAGAGGTGACCAGAACTGATCCCTAGAAGGAGTTTGGACCATGCAAGGACTGCAGGAACTGGGGAGGAATTTCATTCCAAGATTTGAATATTCTAATTCCAAACTGTGCTGGCAAATGCCCTCCCCGTGCTGGTCCTGTTGGTGCTTGGACAACGGACAAAGGATGCGTGACTTCTTCCAACTAACCCAAATATAAAGAGTTTTGTCAAAACATCACAAAAATAACAACTAAACCAAGGTGCTGCCCTTTCCTCCTCTCCAGAGGGAAAAGATGTTCCTCAGGGTTATCTTCCCACTACAAACTCAGAGAAGGACCTCAAAACCATCTGGGTACAGCAGGAACCCCGTGAAGACGCTGTCATCCTCAGCGCTGGCGTAGAGCCCGTTCCAGTCCTTCCCGACCTCCAGCCACACTTGGTCACCCACCCTCAGCTTGAGGATGGTCAGGAAGGAGGCCTGGTCGATGTCCTGGCCGTAGAGGGTGTCCCTGGCCTTGGCCACCCTCTTGCTGCTGGCCACCAGGCTGAGGCGCGCGGGGCGGCCGCGCACGGTGACGTGGTAGGAGAAGACGTAGGCGCCGGGCACGCTGCAGTTGAACTTGCCCGTGGCGGGGTCGTAGTCCCGGCGCTCGTTGTACCACACACGGTCGAACCTGATGGGCACGTTGGGGGGCGGGAAGGGCCTGGAGAGCCCCGCGCTGAAGGCTGAACGTGGCGATTTGGGGATGTCCCCACAGGCGCCCTTGGCCCCGCGGGAGCCTTTGCGGCCTGGGGCGCCACGGCCGCCCTTGGGACCCGGCTCACCCTTGGGCCCGCCAGGTCCTGCCACACCCGCGGGGCCCAGGTCCCCTTTGTCACCCTTATGTCCCTGCTCGCCCTTCTCCCCCTGCTTGCCAGTCGCCCCCCGGGTGCCCTCGGCGCCCGTGTCCCCTTTGCTGCCCTTTTCCCCCTTGGTGCCTCCTTCCCCTCTGTCCCCTTTGGCCCCTCTCCCCCCTGGCTCCCCACAGTATCCCTTGTCCCCCGTGTCCCCCTTTTCTCCCTTGTCTCCCTGTTCTCCACCCACTCCTGGCTCTCCGGGATCCCCCCTGTCCCCTTTGTCTCCCTTGGTGCCATTGTCACAGGTGTCCCCTTTAGCCCCTTTTTGGCCCTTCAGTCCTGGGTAGCCGTAGCTGCCCTTATTGCCTTTGGCTCCAGCTTCACCTGGGAAGGGAAAAGAAAAGATTAAAACCAATAAAACGGGATTGTTCTGGAGCTGGCAGGACCATCCAAAGGGGTTGGTCCTCCCATGCTGTTGTAAAACCCAGAGCAGAAGGAAAGGTCAGAGCAATCCTGCATTTTCCAGACCTACCTTGCAGGCCAGGTTTCCCTGGATAACCGGGGTTCCCACTCGCTCCTCGCTCTCCTTGCTCCCCTTTTCCTCCTAGGACATTCCAGCAGGAATTGATTAATTGATTAATTAATTAATCGGTGCTGGTGTGTGCAGCACAGCAAACATCTCACCCCGCTGGGACCATGTGCGTGTGTCCCTCCATTAATAAAATAAATGTGAGCAAATGTGGGGTTTGAGGAAACAATTTTGGAAACCTCAGCTGGATCACAGAGCCCCCAGCACCACCTCACTCCAAGACTCCTGCCCCTCTGCTGCTGTTTAATGGAAGATGGAGAAAGTGACAGCTCTGCATTCCTCATTCCAGGCTGGTCAAAAACCTTTTTCCAGGAGTAAATCACTGCTGTTCAGTGACTGAACATCTCCACACTCTGCTGCTGGGACCCCGGGTGATCCTCCAGAGGCAACAGCAGGATCCTGCCAGGATAAAGCTGCTCCAAGCCCCAAACGAAGGGCAGGGTTTCCCTTTCAGGAATACTTTCAGGAAAATGATTGCTCAGCATCTTCAATGAAGTTCTTTTGCCCGAGATACTAAAATTGAAATGCAGATTTTACACCTGCTCACAACTTCCGTGGTGGCTTTTTCCTACTTCTGTCCTTAATCCAAAGCAAACTGAACACAGATTTTGAACTCCTGTTCAGAACAAGAATTTCCGAGTGAGATCTTTATGAGCAGCTGCTCCTATTCCACCTGAACAAACACTGCCAGCACCTGAGTTTCCTGTCCCTGCACTGATGCCAGCTAAACCCCTCCAGAGCTCAATCCCTGGAAGTAATCTCCTTTTGCTTTGAAAAATATGGGGGGGTTAATAATTTTGTGGTATTTTATGAGCACAAGAGCTTTTTCCATTAGTCTGGTTTACCTCTTTCTCCTTTAGAGCCTTTTGGACCTTGAGGGCCAGGAGCTCCTGGCAGCCCTGGCAGCCCAGCATCTCCCTTCTCCCCCTTGGCACCTGTAAAATCAACAAAATTATCTCAGTAACTCCAAGGTTTAACTTCTAAATTACATTTTCATCAATACCTGAGCAATGTGGCCTTGAGGAGTGTATATGAGGTGATTCCATCACCTTGGGAAGAGCTGTTTGTTTTATTTGACATCATCAAACCTCACAGCTTTGCATTTCACTCTGGGCCATAATCAAAGACTTTTTAAAACCAACTCTGAGCTGCCTCAGAGCCACAGGAGCTCAGAGGTTCATAAAACATCAGAAATTAATCTGTCTTTAAAACCTGAGCACATCCAGGGAGCTGCCACAGCTTTGGAATTGTCCCTTCCCTTAAGGAGAATTAATTATTCTGCAAATATCAAAGGGGAACCTGGCTGAGAGCTCCACACTGAAGAAAGGAGGGATTGAAATCCTTTCCCTTTTCCATCCCCTTGGATTCCCAGTGCCTGCCTGGGAACAAATTTTTGCACCTTCAATCACCACAAGGACTTTTCCATCAAACTCCCTTTACAGACAGCACAATTTCCATGAGCCAACCATTCCCAAGACATGGGAAGTGAAAATCCCTGGAGTGCGTTGGATGAAAGGAGAATTGTTTCATGATTTTCCCACCCTTCCTCAGCTGAATAGTTCCCATCCCCATTTTAGTGCTATTAAAGTGAACTTTTGCAGGCTAATGCACTCTTCATTAGAGCAGGAGCAGAATTAGGCGGATGCATATTTTAGCAGAGGAAAGAAGACAAAAAGTGTATTTTATTAAATATTTAGTTCCTTGATAGAGAGCTGTTTCTTGTGGTTTATTTACTTTTTTTTAAAAATTGAACGCTGATTTTTTTTTTAAATTTCCTCTTTCACAATGGGAAAAAAAAATCTTCAGTAAAGATGCAAAACAGCTTGAAGGTAATTTTGGGGATCATAAAGCCATGATTGAAGTGAATGTGGAATTAAAGCTGTGAATCCAAGGGGATCAGGGCAGGGAGAGAGAATTGAGGAGTATGGCCTCCTGCCAGCAGGATTTGGGAATGGGAATTCCAGCCCATGTGGAATCGGAATTCCCACTCACATGGGTGGTTTGTTGTTGCATATTGGTAAATATCTGATAAAAGAAAGGCCTTATAAAATCGTGGCCTAGGCCTGTTACTTTGGCTAAGTGCAGTTATCAGCTCTTCTGTTATGTTCCCACAAGAAAGAATTGTGAGAATGAAAATCAGTTTGCACAACCTCCTATCCTTGTAAAGAAAAATGGGTCACAGCTGCAGCAACGAGAATTCAAACCCATGAGAATCCACAAAGAAATGAAAATAAACACCTGGCTTAAAAGAGACACACACAAGCACCTTCTAACCAATGAATTGAGGGGCAAGAAAGTTGCCAACTAATTGGAGTTAAACACGAGGTCTTTGAAAACTGGGTAAAAATGGGCTGTAACATTAAAATGAGGCTTTTTTGCCACAGAAATTTTGAGGTGCTGTGCCCGTTTTTATTGGCCAGGGTTGTTCAGTTTGTAACTTCCAGGATGTGGCTGATGTGCACTTCTGTGCTCTGGGTTTAGACAAATCAGGATCACATCCCACATTTCACGGGATTATGGAATCACAGGATCTCCTGAGCTGGAAGGGACTCCCAAGGATCAACCAGTCCAGCTCCCAGCCCTGCCCAGACCCCTCAACAGATCCACCCTGGGCATCCCTGCGAGCTCCAAACGCTCCTGGAGCTTGGGAAGGTTTGGGAATGTGCCCTGGGGAGCCTGGGCACTGCCCAGCACCCTCTGGGGGAAGAACCTTTTCCCAAAATCCTAATTCCCAACCCAAACCTCCCCTGGCCCAGCTCCAGCCATTCCTGGCTCCTCGGGAACGGAGCTGCCCCTCGGGAAAAGCTGCAGATTGCTGGGATCTCCCCCCATGAGCTGCACCAATCCTGCCAAATGATTTCCTGAGGGAAAACCACCTGGATTTGGTGTTTGTGCCCCAGCAGAGAGGGGCTGAGCACACCTGGGGGTCCCTGTGCCCCCGGCCAGCCCCGAGGCCCCGCCACGGGCGGGCAGCAGTCGCAGCAGTTGAAGAAGAGCTCAGCCGAGTCCAGCGTGGAGTTCTCCAAGGGGAAGAGCGTGGGGAGCCCGGCTCTGGCCGGCCCTGCTGGGAATGGGCCTTGTCCAGGGGCAGAGGTGGCCAGCTGGGAAGGTTTGGGCTTGGTGTAGAGCACAGCTGGGGTCACCTTCAGCGCCACGGCCGTGGGGAGCACCGCGAGTGCCAGGAACAACAGGATGGGACACATGGCAGCAGCTGTGGGAAAACATGGACAGACAATCAATGCCTGCTGCCTCTGGCTCTTCTCTAAAGCCAGGACAAGGATGTGAGGGTGGTGAAACGCAGGATGGGCTCAGGGAGCCCACACGGCAGCAGCTGTGGGAAAACATGGACAATCAATGCCTGCTCAGCATCCTCTGGCTCTTCCCAAAAGCCAGGACAAGGATGTGAGGGTGGTGAAAGCCAGGATGGGTGCCAAGGAACCTCACATGGCAGCAGCTCTGTGATAACACAATCAATCCCTGCTCAGCATCCTCTGGCTCTTCCCTAATGCCAGGACAAGGATGTGAGGGTGGTGAGGTCCTGGCTCTGCTTTCCCAGAGAACTGGTGGCTGCGCCATCCCGGGAAATGCTCAAAGCCAGGTTGGGTGGAAGGGATCTTAAATCCCGTCTCATTCCATCCCTGGGACACCTCCCACTATCCCAGGCTGCTCCCAGCCCCGATGTTCTACCCATCCTTGGGCATTTCAGGGATCCAGGGGCAGCCACAGCTGCTCTGGGAATCCCAGCCCAGCCCCTCCCCACCCTCCCAGGGATGAATTCCTTCCCAAAATCCCATCCATCCCCACCCTTCAACTCCAGGCCATTCCCATTATCCTATCAGTCCCTTGAGGAAAAGTTTCTCTCCAGCTCTCTTCTAACCCTCCTTTAGGTCTTGGAAGGATATGGAGAGAATTCCATAGTAATTCCATAGTGATTTCAGAGTCCAACACAACTACACACAATAAAAAGCTTTTGTCTAAAAGAATAAATGGAAACAAAATGAAACGTCAAGTTTTCCAAACTCAGGCACTTTGAAATCCAAGTATACCAACATTTTTATCTCCATTTTTTTTTTCCTTTGTTTCTGCCTGATTTTCTGGATTTTTTTTAGTGTAAACTTTCCCATCTGCTCTTTTCATTTTTCAAGTGTTGATTCAGCTGACCTAGGAAAAAAGGACAAAGGCTGAAGGTTTTTCCTATAGGCCAGGTGCTGCCTCTCAGGTGACTCGTCACAAAAAGCCCCTTTGTTCCTTTTTTAAAGCAGGGTCCCCACCTGTAAATGCAAATGGAACAGAGTCCCTTTCTTGCTGAAGCTGAAACCCAACCTTCCTCAGGAGTCACAGCATTCCAAAACCTCCAGGAGAGACCCCCCCATCCCTGTCATCCAGAGGGCAAAAGGAGATCCAACTCCAAATCAGGTATTTGGGGGCTGGATTAGACCCTTTACATCTTTAACAATTCCCTTTTAGAGGACAAAGTGATTTTTATTTTTGATTTTTTTTCTCACCATTTTCAAACAAAACTAAATCATTTAATGGAAAATCAATTCCCCACATAAAACCCCCAGTGGTCACTGTTGCCCATGGGGACTATTCAATCCATAAAAAGAATTTATCCCTTCTCCATGAGTCTGTTTAATTGGAATGAGATTCCATGACCAGATTTTTTTTTGTCCAAGGCTGATTTTTTTTCCCTGCCAGCCTTTCCATGAAGAGTTTTCCCAGGAATTGACGTGGAGGAAGATGTTCAGCACCAGGGAGCAGCCACAGCCTTCAGCTGCAGCCACAGAGAAAAAGAAGAAAAAGGAGAAAAGGGAGAAAAAAGGAGAAAAAGGAGAAAAAAGAAAAAGGATCATCTGCTGCCAGGGAAGAGGAAAAAAACCCCAAATTCTCCTTTTGACAATATCCTCACAGAGGAGCATCCTGTGTCAGCTGGAGATAAGTAAATAAACCCATTATTTACACAAAAAAAAAAAAAAAAAAAAAAC
>VXBV01003101.1:309090-323143 GCA_013400355.1 Certhia brachydactyla | reverse complement strand
TTCCCGTCCCGGTGTTCCTGCATCCCGAGGTTCCCGCATCCCGGTGCGCTGCATCCCGGTGCGCTGCATCCTGAGGTTCCCACATCCCGGTGCGCTGCATTCCCGAGGTTCCCGCACCCCGGTACGCTGCATCCCCGTGTTCCCGCATCCCCGTGTTCCCTCATCCCAGTGCTCCCGGAGCCGGCGCTCATTCCCCGCTCAGCTCGGCTCGCCCAAGGGCATCGCGGCGGAGGCGCGTCCCGGAGCATCCCCCAGTCAGGGGCCGGTGACCTTGGCGAGCGTGGCCGCTGCCACGGCGAGTCCCCGGTGGCTCGGTAAGGAACGGGGGGAAGGCCCGGGAGCGGGGCTGGCAGCCGCAAAACCTGCGGGGTTGCGGTGCTGTGCTTCCCTCAGGGGAGCCGGTGGCGTTCCAGCCGCACCTGCAGCCTCCAGCGAGGGCTCTCGGGGTTTCAGGTGTCCCTGCCCGTGGCAGGGGTGGATGAGAGGAGCTTTAGGGTCCCTTCCAAGCCAGACCATTCGGTGATTCTGTGACTTGTTGCTGCAGTCGGGAATTTGCAGGAAGATGGTTTGCTTTAGCGGTTCCCAAAAAACGAGTCAAGCACCCAGGACTGGCAAGGTGACGATAGGTGGGGGGTGATGGAGGAGGGAAGGTGGCTGTGCTGCTCTTTCCTCTTTGCTTTTCTAAGAGCTGCTGGTGGCTGCCTTCAGTGGGAAGCAGGTGCAAGTCCTGCCTTCCCTGTTGGATAAACCTTGGATAATATGGAGGAGAATCCCTGCAATAAATGCTTCTGTTCTGCTTAGTCAGCACAAGGCGCTTTGAGGGGGTTTAATGTGGATTTTAATGCTTTAGGAATCGGGATGCTGGGGTTTTCTTTCTCTCACAAATATCAAGAGTACAGTACAAATAACTGCATGTCTTGAGAGCAATTCCTGGAGTGCTTGGGGGGATTTCTGGTGCTGGTTTGGTGGAGAGAAGCAGGGAAGCTGTGCATGGAGCATGGACGTTATTCCAGCTGGAATGGGAGATGCTGAAAGGCTGCCTGGGGAGCAGCTCAGGCCCGTGGCAATGCTTGTGCCACCCCTCTGTGCCCAAAAAGCCTCCAGCACAGCTGGTGCAGTGCACAGCACCAGGACACAGAGCTGCAGCTGGCTGAGAGGCGGCCAGGACTCTGCTCTGGGTGCTGCCAAGCCCTATTTTTATGAAGCTTTTCATTTGTTTTACTGATATCAACAGCTTTGTGTGTCCAAACCTGTTTGCTCACAGCAAGGAAGTGGCCGACAAGGGAAGCTGCATCCTGCTGCATAGATGGGGTTAAATCTGTGAAAAAAGTGCATCACCCTTTTTATTCCTTATCTGTTGCAAGAATCTCACTCCATTTTTTGCTTTTGGAGCAGTGACTGGAGTGGTGCAACCCTGCTCCCTTTGATGAGATCTCAGGGGAGATGCACTTGCACAAGAGTTTGGTCCCACTGGTACCTGTCATTGTCATAGTTGTGACAATATTCACCTCCTCACGTTGCACACAAGCCAAGCTGTTACTTCCAGCTGCCTCAGAAATGACTCAGAGCAAAGCAAAGGAGTCTGAATAAAATAAGGGCTACAACTCAAAGTAAACCTTATTTTAGAACCCAGACATCTCAGTTGTTTTCTTGATAGATTGATGTGTTTACACAACCTCCTGAACTTGAGAAAGTCCTCAAAGGATGCAGATGATGTCCCAAATCTCACAAGGAACTGAGGTTTGTCACCAGGAGCAGATGCAAAACCCCTCTGAGGTATTCCTGCAAGAGTTCCTTGAGAACTCTCAATTTTGAAGTGTTTGCAATTTAAACCTGGTGCTGGTCTCTCGTCCCAAATTTGAGGTTTGGGTTGGGAATAGCTCTGTTCAAAACCATGTTCCTAATTATAATTTCACTCAAAACAGAGGGAAAGGTTTCCCTTTACCTGGAGTTCAATTTGCCATTTTCCCCCTCTCCTTTGGCACAGCTGCTCACCTCTTCTGCTCCAAGGTACAAATCCTGGCTCAGGGGGAGAACCCAGAGCCCAACCCATGCTCAGCCCAGGCAAGCTGGAAAGGAAGGGATCTGTACCTCAACTGCAAGGAGCAGCTGGTTATGTAAGGAAACAACTGAGGAAACTTCAGGGGAGGGAAGAACAGGAAAATTGTTGAAAAATTAATTTGGCCTTGGAAGAAAATGGGACAGAGCTGCTCCAGGAATGTGGTTGTCACAGAGAAGCTGCATCTTCTCCTTTCCCTGTACCTGAGGATGGGATTGGGCACTGATAAATCAGCCAGGCTGCAAAGTTAGGAGCAGCTGAGTTATTTAGAGCTGTGGCTTTGCTGGGAGCAGCCTCCAGCTGTCAGGGGGCAGCTAAAGCATGAAATCAGTGCAAACTTCAGCTGCTTTCAGCTGCTGTGCTGGTATTGAATGGTGAGAAGCCTCTCTCCAAAGGAGATCCCTGTGGGTGCTGCTTTCCTCAGGGTCAAAAATGTGTGGACCTCATTTGAAAGGACTTTTCCACGTGGCTTCAGGTCATCATAAACTTCATTTGTGTACTTATCCCAACTGAAGGAGAAAATTCAGCAACCCTCTGGTTGAAAATTCAGCAGCCCCATGCAACTGACAGGAATCCATGTGCTCCAGAATCCATGTGCTCCAGGCAGAGATGCAGCTGAATTCCAGCACCAAAGCCCAGTTTGGGAGGCCAGAATCGCTGCAGGAGGAGCACACAAACAGATCAGGGTTCAGGTGGAGACAGGGAAGTTGGGAAGTCAGACTTTGTGCAGGTGTGGCACTGCCACTCGAGGAAGGGTTTGAAGTTTCCAGAGGTAACAGGAAGTTTTCCTGGACAGGGAAAGCTCCTGGGCCTTGTGTGCATTATGCAACATTTGAAAGACACAAAACAGCACCTGTGTGCTCCCACTGAGGCCAGCAGGAAGGAAGTTGGGGGTCAAAGATTAGGAAAATGCTGGAATTCATTCTCCTGAGTGAGCTAAAACAGAAACAGAGCTGAAAACACCGTTGCTCTTTCTGTCTAACCTCTTCCATCCTGGAAGATTTTTAATTTTTTTCCAGCAAACCTCACAGATTCAGTCAAACCATGTTCACCCACATGCAGAGTGGCTGAGGCGTGTGCAGCACTAGGATTTCCCCAGCTCAGACCCTCATCCTGGTGTTGCAGGGATTTACATTCCCTGGAGCTCTGTAATGGATGGCCAAGGGTGCTGAGGGTGAGAAACCAGGATTGCTTCACTCTGATGGGCACTCCAGAATTCCAGGGGTGGTTATTTATTAAAATCTGCAAGACAAGGCAGTTTTTGAGGTGCATTCTTGTCCACAGTGGGAGCTGTGCTGGGATTTTTGCTGCTCCCCTCATTCCCATTCCATTTGGAATTTCCTCCCTGGAAGAATCAGCTGGAGGTGAAACCTCAAGCTCCATGTGGGAGTTCTGCAGGAATCTGAGGGCTTTACTTGCCAGGAGGGGAAGGGCAGCTCTCCAGACTGAGCTGCTGCTCCATGGACACGCTCCGTGCAGGATGGGATCCACAGGGATGTGACAGAGGAACAGGCTGAGGTGGTGTTCCCAGGAAATTCTGGGATTTGGATTCCCTGGAACAGTCTGAGGTGGTGTTTCCAGGAAATTCTGGGATTTGGATTCCCTGGAACAGTCTGAGCTGGTGTTTCCAGGAAATTCTGGGATTTGGATTCCCTGGAATCTGCTGCTTCATCTCAATTTCTGCCCAGTGCTGATCATTTCTTTCCTTGTGCTGGGTGCTCACTGAATAAAACATGAAAGGAAATGCCGGAATGAGAATAGAGAATGGGGAATGGGAATGGGAATGGGAATCCCTTCCTGATTCTGTTTGCATTTGGAGGTGTTGGCCTGCATAAAATCACTGGGCTCATCCCAGACTGATGTCAGCATTAAGAGGGACAAGACTGGGGCCTTGGAGAAATCAGGATGATTTATCCTGAACAAACCCACTGAGCACAGTGAAGTTACAAATAAGAACACTTCCACATCAGGAACTTGCAGACAGGATTTTTATTTCAATCCCATGGAGGTGATTGCCCATTTAGCTTCTAATATCCAAAATTATTAACAAATCAGACAAGTTTCAATTCAGCCTGGCACTTTGCCTGGTTGTACCTGCCAACACGGGGGTGCTCAGGGCTGGTGGCACTGGAACCCCCTCAGGGACTCGTGAAAGGATTTTATTTAAGCTCCAGCAAGAGAGGATTCCCTCAGAATGCTGCAAACCCCATCCACTCTTGCTGCTGGGCTATCCCTGCAATTATTCAGCAAAAGGCCATTTTTAGCCAATTAAATATCTTTATTTGGGGATGGATTGATTGATTTCAGCTTTTCTTTCTCACTTCATCCCTACTTTCCATTTAAAGCAGCAGAGATCACCTGTTGAATGGTCACCAGGTCATTTCCAGCTCCAGGCTTTGCTTTTCCCCTCTCCAGATGAACTTTTCCTGAATATATGCAGGAAACCCTTTTTCTCTGTATGTGGAACTCAACCAACCCCTCCTGCTGAGGGCATCAAGTGTTTTTCAAGCATTCTTTGGAAACCAGTCTCTCCCAGTTCCCCTGCAAGAATGTTTCTTTCCACAGGAATTTCCCAGCAGGAGCTGTCCAACCACGGGTCAGAGCTGCAGATTGAAAATGTGACCAAAATTCCCCAAATCCCAGCTGCTCAAAGCAGAAATTACATATTAAAAGACCTAACAGTGGCATCTTCTAACTCCCACCTAGCTCTGACTCCAGAAAATAAGGTCATTAATAAAGAAATTTGGGAGAGTAGACATGCTCTGAAATGAAACCTTGATATTTGGATGATGATTTATCTTTTCAGCTGCCCTAATCAGAGACATGTGTCGACAAGCAAGAAAATCAGGCAGCCACTTAAAACACTAAAAGCTGCTTTACAGGTTTCTCTTCTTGCATTTTTTTTTTCTCTCTTGGAGGTGCAATTGCTGAAAATAACCTGAATATTGCTTAACAGGAGCTGAATTCTCTTCATTTCACTCATAGCTGGCTGTAACAGTCCCGTGGCCTCTGAACAGGAAGGCATTTCCCCAACACCACTGCCTGTTTAAATCCAAATTGGTAGACAAATGAATGTTGAGTTAAAGTTGCATAAGAACAAATGATCTGCTGCTCTGGAATCGTGGGAACTGATGAGTGAATAACTCAGGGCTCTTTCAAGGGGGAGTGCCAGCTGTAATGGAATAAAATAGTTGTGGAAGTGAAGCCTCTCCAGGACGAATCCTGTTGAAAATACAGATTTTTAGCCTCCAAAGTTTGCCTAGTAATCTGTAATTCCCTTTGATTGCTCCTACCATTAATTTGGGCAGTAAAGCTGCCACAGACCTCTGGAGGTGTGGGGTTTGGGGCTACTCCTTATTCCTCAGAATGGGATGCAAAGTGTCCCTTCCCCAGGGGATCTGTGTGGCAGTGCCACAGGGTTGCCTTGTCTCTCATTGCTCAGCAGCTGCTTGAAAATGGCTTTTTTTGGTTTGTTTTTTTTTCCTTTCCCTCCTGTGTTTTCCTTTATAAATTATGCAGCTGGAGTTGTGTTATCCCTGCACAGCTCCCTGCTAGCAGAGGCAGTGTGTGGCTGGATGAAATGCAGGGCAAGTGTGGCAGTGGTGAGGGCACAGAATGTAATTTGCTCCTGCCTTTTACTTACCCCAACCTGCATCATTCATTAGGAGACCACAGAGCATGCAGGCAGCTCGTGTTCCTCCTGGAATTCCAGGATGTCTGAGTGCCTGGGGATGGAATTACTCCCTTGCACTGGGAGCTGGGAGAACCAAAGGAAGCCAGGCTGTGCTGGAGCTGCAGGGAAATGCAATCCCGAGCTGGAAAAAAGGTGCCAAGGGCTTCAGTTAAATCCTGCTCATCATTTTAACTGCCTCATCCTTTATTCATGTGGCCCTCCAAGTGATGATGGTGAGGCTGCAGCCTGGAATATCTGTAAAATCAGCCTTGTGGATGTTTTTCCTGCCTTTGGCTGTCCTTAACCAGCTCTGGAAGGAGATTCACAGGAGTCTGTGCACCTCTGGTCACTCAAACACCCCCAGCAGTGCTCCAGCCTTGCAGCTTCTCCAGGCAAGGGTCGGGATTAGCAGGAATTTACACAGGGAAGGGATGAGTTTAACCAGCACTGCCCTCACCCCTGTGTAAATCCCATAATCCTGGAGAGTGTGAGAGGGCCCTTCTCCTTCTCCTTCTCCTTCTCCTTCTCCTTCTCCTTCTCCTTCTCCTTCTCCTTCTCCTTCTCCTTCTCCTTCTCCTTCTCCTTCTCCTTCTCCTTCTCCTTCTCCTTCTCCTTCTCCTCCTCCTCCTCCTCCTCCTTCTCCTCCCCACTTTACAGGAAAGTGCTTCACCCCCTCAGTGGAAAGCTCTTGCTGCTCTTTTTGCAGAAAGTCTCACCAGAGACACTTTTGGCTCCCAGGCAGTCCCACTTTGCCAGCTGGGCCACTTTTATTGAAGGCTTTGCAATATTTCCAAGGCTTTAAGGCCTCTCTCCCTGGAGTTCTGCCTTCAAATAAATCATCTGAAAGGAGCCAGCTTCCATTCATGCCCGGCCAGAGAGCAGCAGTGCCTTTCTCCCCAGCCTGAACCCCTGCAAGAAAAGTTGCTCACAGAGACAGCCACTGCTAAATTTCAAATGCTGATCTGTCCCCCAGAATTGTAGGAACACTTTTGGTCTAGGAAATATGGAAAGATGGAAATGAAGGAAATGCTTTGGGAGAATTAGGGGGAAAATTTCTCTTTGGTAAATGCCACATCCCCCAGAACAGAGCAGGAAACCACTGAATATTGGAATATTTTTGACCTTTATCAGTGGCCTGTCATTATTTTAATCCCAGGCTGCAAATTTCCTAGTGCCACTTTAGTATTTGTTGCTTTGAGGGACAGCAAAGTTCTGTGGCCCCAAACTCACTGTGAGCACCAGACTGGAGGGATGTGATGTCTCCAAGCCTCTTTGATCAGGCATTTTCAGCAGCACAAGAAGAAAATGGGACATTGGGAGGTTTTCCAGCAGGGAAATCTGCTGATTTCCCTCTGGACTGATCTGCTTGGAATGTCCTCAAACCCCAAAAGAATGGAATCCCTCTGTGAAGCCTTGTACACTTTCTTATCATTCTATTTTCTCTAAAAAGATGTTTTTAGCCTGCATTTCAAGATGGTTACAAATGCCAAAAAAGCACATTTAACAATGAACAGTGGAAGCAAACCCTATTTCCTATTTAATTCTTGCTCAGCCATTCTCTTTTCCAAGTGGAGCTGGGAACAATGAATGCATAAAGGTATTACCCAAGAGGAAAATCTTTCCTAGACTTGTAATTTCCGTTAAATACTCTTTTAATCTATAACGTTTTTCATTTCTTTGGAATGAGCTGCAAAAAAAATCCTTCTGCAGTCAGAGATTACTTATTTCTCCCTCTCTCTTTAATAACTTTTCTTTATTCCTAACAATTGCAGAACAATAAAAATGATTGTCAAAAGTAAGCAGAGGAGTTTTTACAGAGCAGTTGTTTTAATCTCATCTTTATTCTGGGGCACACGTGGAATTTATGGAACATTAATGGAACATTTATGGAACATTTGTGGACTTTATGGAACATTTTTGGAAGCTGGCCCAAAGCCTTTCCTTTTAAATGCCCATTTCCCTGATTTCCACAGGGAATGAATAGGAAAACACACTTGGAATGTGGGAATTGATAGAATCACAGGAAGGTTTGGGTTGGAAGGGAGTTTAATCACCCAGTTTCACACCTGCCATGGGCTGGGACACCTTGCACTATCCCAACTTGCTCCAACCTAGACTTGGACACTTCCAGGGATGGAGCAGCCACAGTTTTTCTGGGAAGTGGGAATGCCCAGCTGATGCAGCTCCAATAACTGAGCAGCAGATGCAGAGCTCAACAGTTTCTTGTGGCCCAGGGGAGCTGGTGGCACTGAAAACGAATTTGTGAAGCAGTTCCATGGGATATCCCAGCCATAATCCCAATTTTTGACAATCTTTGTCATTCCAGGTGTTCTGCAACCCCTCCTGGAGCTGAAGATGGATGTGAAGAGGGTGAAGGACTACCTGTACTGGCTGTACTACCAGTACCAGCTGGTGACGTGCAGCTACGTGCTGGAGCCCTGGGAGCAGTCCATGTTCCACACCATCACTGTCACCGTGCTGGCCATGGTGGTGTACACAGCCTACGTCTTCGTGCCCATCCACGTCCGCCTGGCATTGCAATTCTTCTCCCAAATTTTCGGGCCCCAGCCCGAGAGCGCAGAGCTGAACTGAGCCAAGCCCTGCAGCAGCTCCTGCAGCTTTGTGAAATCGTGTTCCTGCTGAATTTGGCTCTTAGAGAAACCCTGCTTGCTTCACTTCCAGGGCTGGAGAGCAGAGCGAGGCACCGAGCACAGCCCCTGATCCATAAATGCTCTGGGAATGGGACACAGCTCCTGGAATGGCACCGGAGCTCCAGCAGCCTCATCCAACCCCTCTGCCAGATGTCGTTGTTACTTGTGAACAGAAACACACGGACTCTAAATAAAGTTTATTAGAAGGTTTGATGCCTTCTGGAGGCTGAGCTGGAACAGAGACTAGACAGGGTAAAGGATAAAGTAGGGATTTATTAAAACATCTCAATGGGTTCTCTTGGGCCATGCAAGAGTCCAGCTGGATCACACCCAAGATGCCCCAAAGTGGTCACAAAATGGACACCTGGGTGTCCACAAGGTCACACACGAGGTCTCACATTTTTATAAGTTCTGCTCCAGCAGCACATTAGAATCAATTGTCCAATTCCAGCTTCAGGTTATGCAGCTCCATCCTCCTTGGTTTTCCTTCTCCCTTCACCCTTGGGTTTGTTCTTGGGCATGAAAGTTGTCCTTGGTATCAAACTGGAGAAGGAATTGTTTTGTCTGTCTACACCACAAAGAGAGCTCAGTAGCACTGAATATGAAACCCAAAAGTACTCACCAAAACAGCCCAAAGTCTAAAAAATATAATAGCTAAAACCTAAGGCATCATTCCCCCCTTTAGAGGCTCGACCAGGCCTCTGCCTTGTTGAGTCTCTATTCTAAATACAAGTACTTAACAATCTAAAATAAACGTCTAACGAGGGATAAATATCTAAATATCCTTGCATCAGGTTGAAAAGAGGAATTCTTGTATTAACCAAATGGAATCCCTTAGATAAGGTACTTCACTAAGTAAACAGTGATTGGTGAATAGGAACAGCACCTTCCCTATTACCACTGGCTGAGCAAGAAAAACAATGTTTTCTATGCTATGAAAAACAGGGATGAAAAACTTCACCCACTGTTTTGAGAAAGAATATTGTTTGGAGAGTTTGTTTCCAGAATTTCTCTTGGGAAAGTGAGAAGTTTTCCCTTGGGAAGAAAAGATCCTGACAGGCCTTCAGCTCTGGAGTTTCAGAGACACGGAAATTGTCAGCCCCACAGCCAGAGACTCTTTTGGTGGCTCATCACACCCAAAGTTCTACCTGTGGCCAGGTTAGAGGAGATAAAAAATGAGGATATCCAGCAGGATCGGAGTGCTCGTGTCTGGCTGGTTCTTGGCTTCTGGGCTTTAATGGATTGGAGTGGAACTTGGAAGAGAAAGCAACAGGAGGATGAACTTAAATCCAGCTATTTTCACATCTGAGTTCCTGCATCTGAGTTCAGATGGTCTAAAACCTTTTCTTTTTGACAAAAATTCTCCACCTCATCTTGCAGCTTGGTGAGGATGACAGGAAGAAGCAGCCCTGCTCTGTCTCACTGCTCTCCTGCCCTCTCTGATGAAAATCAAAATCTTCTTTTGCTGCTCCCACTCACCAAGGCAGCAAAGTGCAAATCAGCACCAGGGGAAGAGGATCCAGAGTGGAAATAATATTTTAATACCTGCAGGGAAGGCTTAAAGAGGTCTCATTTACAAAGAAATTAGATTTATTACCACTGCCTGTGGGAAGGTTTTAGAACAATGGGAGGTTGGTTTGGTTTTCACTCTACACAAATCAAACGTGGATGCCAAATCATAAATTACAGCTGCACACTGCACGCCTCTACCAGCTGATGCTCCTGTTAGTAAAAGTGAGAGATGAAAAATGTAAATAGCTTTCAAATTATGTTTGCACAGTTCTAGAGCTAAAAAAAAAAAAAAAAAAGGAAAAAAAAAAAAAGAAACCTCTTAACTTCTTTCTCAAGCTGCAGTGGGCTCCTGCATGCTTCAAAGCACAAATTGGTTTGGAAACGAAGACATGTGGTGAAGGTTGCCCAGATCTGAACATGTGTATGCAGTTTTTTCAGCCAAAAAAAATAAAATTTTATTCTTCAGGAAACAACCTCTGGCTGCATGACTCAGCTCTTCTGTGTTTTCCACTCATTCATAAATATTCTGGATGTGTGTGGGCCGGGCTGGCACCGTGGCAGACGGATTATTTTGTGGTGAATGGTTTGGGGCAAGGGTTGAAAATCCTTTAAATGGATCTGAGGTGAACTCCAGCCCAAGACCTCTCCTGTTTCTGGAGGAAAAAAACCTCAGATCTGCTTCAAATTCAGGAATTAAACACCTGAGTGTGCTGAGGGCTCAGCTGAGAGGTTTGGGCTCCAACAGGAGCTGTCCTGACAGTTTATCACAGTTGGTAACCTGCAAATACGAGGTGCTAAGCTGTAATCACACTTTGAGTAATGAGCACAGCACTGGAGGAGATGAAAAATGGCAAAACCTGTGACAATTCCTCTTAAAAATAGCTGTAAAATAGACTAAAAGTTATAATCCCAGTGCTGGAGGTGAAAAACTCAGACTATTTACTTAGCACGTTGGGATAAATTCTATATCCAAGTGCATTTAAACTCTATCTCCAAATATTCTGCTCCTCTGTGATGGTGTGAGTGCCAGGGCACCTCCTCATCAGTGCTGCTCCCATTCATTTTCAATTCTTTAAAAGGTGGATTTCCTCCCCGTGACACCAAACTCAACTTTCAGAACACCAGGAAAAGTTGTCGGGTTTTTTTTTTTTCCCACAGGAATGCAAAAGTTGGAGCTCCTATCTCCAGGAGCACACGCCCCATGGAATATTGCTCTTTAAACATTTTATTTGACAAACAGAACGTGGAGAGGGCTTGGTTCAGGATTCTCATTGCCCGGCCATGGTGGGATCCATGCAAAGCACTTTTCTTCCTTATTGTTCCTATTGTTATTCCTGTTCCCTTTGCTTGGCTTTGGGAGGAGCAGGAAGGGGCAGGGAAACAGCAGCAGGTGCTTTTTGGGAGGGTCCTTGCAATTTAAACCCCTAAAAACTCCTTTTTTTGTGCGAATTCTTCACCCTCTTTACTAAATTTTGAAGGGTTTAAGCAAGAGGTATTTACTAGGAAGGAAAGAAGCTGCTGGAAACAATCTCTGCTAAAAACCTTTTGAGATTTCCCCAGCCTTTTTCACTTCTCCTTGCATCCAGAAAAGCTGGAATAACTCTCCCTACTTAATATTCCAAATCACTGGGTTCCAGCAGGAGGCTTCAAAGGATTTTTGGCACTCAGCAGGGAACAGAAGTATTTTTTTTCCTCAGCTAAAAGAGAGAGGAGGTGAGATAACACTTTGGACAGCTTGAGACCACACCATACTCAGGAAACTGTTCCAGCTCTGAATTCTATTTCCCTGGAGGAAAAAAACCATTCCTGGAAAATGGGAAGAAGTTTCCATGGGATCACAGCTTCACACTAAGGTGGGAGGGTGGAATTTTGGAGCTCCCAGTGGCACCAGTATGCCCAGTGACAGCTCTCCTGTGAGAGTTATGATGTCAGGCTCTTTCTCTTCTCCTGCTTCATTACAGCTCCATGTTAATTGTAGTTAATTGCTCCACGGGGCTAATTGTAGCACAGCAGCTGGAAGTGTTCACACCAAAAATAATCCAAATTAAAAGAGCAAACAGAACCAATAATCCAGCAGTGAAAAAGGGAATAAAAGCAGAGCAGGATTTGCTCCAATTCCAGCTGCACTGACCCTGAAAGTACAAATGCCCCATTAATTTAAGGGATGAGAAATGTTGGGGCTCAGCTGGCCAGCACCATACACCTCTTGTTTAAAACTCATTTTCTTAATTTCATCTCATCAGAGCTCGCAATTCTCCTGCCATAAAGCTTTCCTGGCCAATTTCATGGATCACCTCCCAAATCCATTACTGAGGGCCACAAAACATCAACGTGCCCAGACCATGAACCTCCAGAACTTTCCTCCCAAGGCCCCTGCGGGCAGTTTTTATCCCAAACTATTAAAAATCAGCTTCCCAAGGACCTTTTCCCCAGGGTACACAGGGCTCAGGATCACCAGCAGTGCTTCTGCACATCTGAGTGTGAAATTTACTCAGAATTCCAGAAAAAAAAAATAAATCCTGTGCTTATGAAATTTTGAAATCTTAAACAAGTTCCTTTTTTTGTTTTTTTTCCTTTTTTTTTAAGGTTTTTTCATCGTGATTCAGCCATAATCTAAAATTCCTGCTTCGGATGCTCCACTTCTAAATTTAATTCCCTGATTATTTGGAAGTTAGGGGGGAAAATCCACACAACTTAAAAAGAAAAATGAAAAAGAAGCCCAGCAGGTGTAGAAGAGTCAGCAGAACCACACAAACAGCAAATTGTACTCATGCAGCACCAGTGAGAGCCAAAATTGGGACAATTCTCCAGATGAATTGCTGCACCCCAGGGCACAGACATGGACAAGTGGCCACGTGCCAGGCTGAGCACTGAAATTAAAGCAGAACAGGCAGATTTGCAAATCAAATATTACAGAACATGGAAGAATTAATCACACAGAATGATCGATATTCATGCAGCAAAAGCAGCCCTGTCCTCTCACCCCAACCCGAATAATTTCAATTCTTTTTCCTTTCAACACCAAACAACAGCTGAATATCCTGAAATCCTACCACAAACTGAAAAATTGGGAAGTCAGGAGCAAAGCTGGGCTCCTCTTTAAGTGCAGATTCTCAGATCCAACATCAAACCATCCAAAGCAGCCCTGCTGCAAACTTGTAGTCAAGGGAATCAAGGAGCTGAAATTCATGAAATGTTCGGGGGAAATCATCCCAGGAAATTGAAAATTCAGTGTTTGTGAGCTGACAGAGGAGGTTTGAGGCCTCCTGAGGTGCTCCAAAGGCTGGATCTGAGCTTGTTCCAGGTACAGATAAAAGGAAATGGGCTCCTCTTCACTCTCTGCTCACACACAGCCAGGAAAACTCAGCCTTCAAAGCACCATCAAATTTATCCTTCATGTTCCTTCCAACAAGCAATCTTTGGGCTGAATTTGAGGAGCCCAAATCCTGAGAATATCTCCAGGCAACTTCCATGGAAACTCCCTGCCTGGAAGGCTCTGATTCAAGGGTGGAGGTCAGAATTAACTCCTAAGAATTCCCACTTGTCATCATCCCTGCCTGCTCCACCCTTATTGCAGCAGTTGCTCCATCAGGACAGGTGAGAGTTGATAAACTCTGCTGATTCTGGGGTTTCAGTAAAGCCAGGATGGACAAGTATTTTTACTGGAATAAGGAGGTCCAAGCTCAAAACAGGCTGTGGAAATTGTTTTATGTGGCCTAATGTAAGTTATAGGCCTCCTCAATTACCAACACACATTAGACTGGGTTTAAAAGTGAAATTAAAACCATGCACCCTCTGCATCAAAATAAGAATCTCAGTGCTGGAATATGCTCAGGCAAGAGGAAAAAGTCGGGACCCAGGACAAAGAGGAGAGGAGAAATATCCATGTGATGGAAAATAAGAAAAATCTGGCAAATTCATATTTTAAAAAAGGAGATTCTGATTTTCTTACTGAGGGAGGAAATGAAGGTAAATTGTGGCAGGGTCAGGAATAGAACCATTGGCAGCCAGGGTGCTGTTTCCATTATTTTTTCTGGCAGCTCCTATCTTTGCTTTGTAATCATGGAGTAAATCAGAAATATCTCTTTATTTCAAGGTCATACCCACGGATGAGTTAGACACTGTGAATTTTTAGGAGCTTTAGGTACTTCATTAAAA
>VXBV01003101.1:284447-302641 GCA_013400355.1 Certhia brachydactyla | reverse complement strand
CCCGGTTCCCGCCCTTCTCTCCATGCCCCCTCTCCGCCCTTTCCGTGCTCCCTCTCCATGGCTCCCTCACGGTTCCCGCCCGCTTCTCCGTGGCAGCTCCATCACAGCCCCCTCATGGTTCCCCCCCGTCTCCCTCACAGCTCCCTCCCGCCTCTCCACGGCTCCCTAACAGCCTTTTCCACGTTCCCTCACAGCTCCACCATGATTCCCTCATGGCTCCCTCACGCCTCCCTCCATCTCCTTACGGCCCTTTCCGAGCTCCCTCACGGCTCCCCCGTGCTCTCCCCACAGCTCTCGCCCGCCTCTCGGCATCCCCCTCGCTCCACCCTCCCGCGGGCGGGCTGGGCTCGGCCCCGCCATCTCCTCCCCTTCCTCCGCCGGCCGGAAAGCGCCGCGTGTTCCGCAGCCATGGAGTATCTGCCGGCCGCGGCCGCCCCGGTGCAGGGACACATGTGAGCGCTGGCGGGGCCGGGGCTTCCCGGGCGGGGATGGCTGTGGTTGTCACTGTCACTGTCACTGTCACTGTCACTGACTGTGTTTCTCTCTGTCCCCGTGTCCCAGCCTGTGCTGTCAGTGCGGCGTCCCCATCCCTCCCAACCCGGCCAACATGTGCGTGGGCTGCCTGCGGGCCCAGGTGGACATCACCGAGGGCATCCCCAAGCAGGGCACGGTGCACTTCTGCAAGCAGTGCGAGAGGTGAGGAGCCGCGAAATCGCTGGGCATGGCAGCAAAATGCCCTTGGAATGCATCGATTTCGGGGTTTAGGGAGGGAAAAGCGCCCAGGTTTGGTGAGGAGGAGCTGGGGGGGCTCAGGGGGAACCTTCTGGCTCTGCACAAGTCCCTGACGGGAGGAGGCAGCGGGGAAGGGTTGATTTGGATATTGGGGAAAATTCTTTGTGGAAAAGGGTTGTCCAGCCTGGCACAGCTGCCCAGGGCACTGGTGAAATCCCCATCCTTGGAGGGATTTAAAATCCCTGTGGATATGGCATTTGGGGATTTAGTTTAGTGGTGGCCTTAGCAGTGCTGGAGGAATGAACTCAGTCACTTTAGACACTTTCCCGTGATTTTGTATGATTCCAAAAGCTGCAGCTGCATTGATGTTAATAAACTGAAAGCTTTGGAAATAGCTGCTCGTCCTGGGAGTGATTTGATGTGCTCAAGGAGCTTTCATGTGCTGTAAAATATTCCTTATATCCCAGATATCTCCAGCCTCCAGGAACCTGGATCCACTGTGCCTTGGAATCCAGAGAGCTCCTGGCTTTGTGTCTGAAGAAAATCAAAGCTTCCCTGAGCAAGGTGAGAAGCTGATCCTGCTGGGATGTCACAGCCTGATCACAGTTGTTGCTGCAGAGAGCAGAATGGACTGAGGGTCACTGATGTGTTCTCAATATACCTCAATTTCAGAGGTTTTCTGCACCTTTTAGGAGTTATTTTTGCAATATTTGCTTTCACTGGTTTATGTATGAAAAAGGGTCGCAGAGGTCTGTGTATAGATTAACTCAAATTCACATGTTAAAGTTGAACACAGCATCCCTTAAGTTCAGAATATTATTAGAGGGAAAGGCCTGAGATTGAGCACTTTTATTTTATGTCAATCAATCTTTGTGTTCTAGCTAAGCACTATTAATTGGATTTGGGATATTAATACATATTTTTAATGTTATTAATATATTAATATATATTTCTGTAATTAATATGTGTGTTTAAAATGAAGATTATTCACTTCTTCACTTGTTTACTGAACCATTTAGTGGCTTTAGATTTGGTTTTACTGAGCTCTTGTCTTCCCCACGGGCAGGTCCGGCTCATTGATGCAGGATTCATTTGGACAGAGCCACATTCCAAGAGGCTGAAGCTCAAATTGACTGTTCAGAAAGAGGTAACTGGAGCACAGCCTTCTCCCTGTGGCTTTTAAAAAGCATTTATGGCAAACAACAGGGTTTTTTAATTATTTTTTTTCCTGTTATTAGATTTCACCCTGCCTAAATTTTGTCACTAAGGTGCCATTGATCAGAATGAAGAAAGTTATTGTCTGTTCCAGTAAAAACAGAAAAATACTGCTGTTCTTTGTGACCCAGATAGAGCTGAAACCTTGCACCCTTTTGTCTTGCAGGTGATAAACGGGGCAGTTCTGCAGCAGGTGTTTGTGGTGGAGTACATTGTTCAGTCTCAGATGTGTGAAGACTGTCACAGGATTGAAGCCAAGGATTTCTGGAAAGCCGTGGTGCAAGTCAGGCAAAAGGTAGAGACAAACTGAATTTTTATTTGATGGTGGCAGAACAATCAGGCAGAGAACTGGGAGATTTTCTGGATTTCTCAGGCAAAAATGGACTCACACTTAGCCACAGGGATAGGTTTTGTGTTCAAGGTTGTTGGATTTTTTTCTTGCTCAGTTTAGAAAAACTTTCTGCTGTCCAGCAGAAGGTTTTAATATTCTTTAAAATGATGCTGGCAGGAGGATCTTGTGTGGATAACTAAATACCCTCCAGTATTTTAAGGCAGTTTGGAAACACTGGGATAAATATTTTAAATCTTCTTTAAAGGAAATAGATCTCTGTAGCAACCAGTTACACAAAAATGAGAAATGGATGCTTTAAATAATTTGGTAGAAGTAGAGCACTCGATCTTTTCATATCAATATTTATTCTTCAGAGATCCTGCTCTGTACTTGATGCTTCTTAAATCACCTTGATGTTTTTGTGTTTGTTTGGTTTCAGACTGTGCACAAGAAGACTTTTTACTATTTGGAGCAGCTGATTTTGAAGCACAGGCTCCATCAAAACACACTAAGGATCAAAGAAATCCACGGTGAGTGGGTCTGGGGGCAGAATAACCTGGATTTATGATGGATGTTTTCATATGTGAGCAAAGCTTATAAATTATATTTGATAAAATAGAACAGAAAGAGGGTTTTTTTTTTTCCATTCTTTTCAGATGGCTTGGATTTTTATTACTCTTCCAAGCAACATGCCCAGAAGATGGTGGATTTCCTTCAGTGCACAGTTCCATCCAGGTACAGCACTCCTGTTCATTGCCTTGAGTACCCAGAACTTTGGGGAACTGCCTTAAATCCTTAGATTTAAAATAATTTTCTAAGTGCAAGTGTAAGGAATCTGTATTTTAATCAGAACAGACAAAACCCCTTCTACAAAAATCCCGTGTTTTCCACTTAGCCATGGTAAAATTTATCTCAGTTTCCTTAATATTTTTAGCTGTGATACAGACACATTTTTTCCAGGGATCTCCTGTTCCAGGTGATGTCCCTCTTGTTTCCTGAAAACTCTGTTTTCCTGTTTTACAGGTCCAAGTCATCCCAACGTTTGATCTCCCACGACATTCACAGTAATGTCTACAACTACAAAAGCACTTTTTCTGTGGAAATTGTTCCCATTTGCAAGGTGGTTTCCCTCTGCTTCACCTTTAGGGTGTTGTGGGAAGTGGGAAAAGTTGGGATTTGGCGCTTGGAGGCCACATTGTAGGGTTTGGAGGGTGAGAAATGCAGAAGTTACTGGGGGCTAGAAAAATAAGAATACTACAGTTTAAAATTTTATTTCGGAAGTTTTGGTTAAAAATTGATGGGAATGTGAATTATTTGTGTTGCTTTGCAGGACAATGTTGTGTGTCTGTCACCCAAGCTGGCTCAGAGTCTGGGGAACATGAGCCAGATCTGTGTGTGCATCAGAGTCACCAGCACCATCCACCTCATCGACCCCAGAACTCTGCAGAGTAAGTTTGGGGTTTTCCTCAGCACCTGATGGTTCTGCTGGCACAATTATTGTGGCTTTGTTTCCACAAAACCTTGGGGTTTTTAATGTTAAATTAATCTGTGCAGGAGGAATTTCGTAGTGAACTCAGAGTTCTCCAAGCTTGATTTCCTTAGGATTCTGAGCAGAATGTGCAGCTCAGTTGGAATTCCTAGAGCATTTACCTGTGTCAGGTTTACTCCTCTACCTTTTAATGACATCTGGATTGAATTTTTAACCACCTCAGTACCAGAAATTCTGGGCTTTGCTTGGTGTAAGCTTGGGCAGCAGATTCCCTCTAAAAGGATGGATGCAGGGAATTATTCCTTTAAGAAAATCTGTCACAGACCAGCTGCTGCAGCAGCAATATGGCTCATGTCCTAAATAATTGTGTTACACCGATGAACAAAATGTCTGGCAGTTGCCTTCATTTTGCTTAATGGCTCTTTTTTCCCCGAGAAATTCTCCTCCCCCTGCTCATTTTCCAGTTGCTGAAATTGATGGGAACACCTACTGGCGTCACCCCTTCAACAGCCTGTTCCACCCCAAGCAGCTGGAGGAGTTCATCATCATGGACATCAACAGGGTCCACGAGAAGAAAAAAGGTGCTGGGGCAGGGGCTCGGTCACACAAGGTGAGAATTTCACTTTTTTAATTCCTGTTTGGGGCTTTTGCTCGGCTGAATTCATGATCTGGTTCTGCCTGGCACGGTCAGACTGGGCTGTTCTGGAGTTTGCCACTGGCCAAAGCTTTTTTTGGGACCATTGGGTTTGGAAATGGCAGAGGCACGATGGAAATTCCACTTCCAGAATTCTTCTGGAGGAGTTTCAACTCTGCTTCTTGTTCCTGGGTATTGAAATATTATCTTTCCAGCTCTAATGACTGAATTGGTTTTGTTGAAACATTTTTTTTTTTTAATCAAAAGTAATTGATCTTCTCAGTTAAAAGCTAAAATAAGTGTCTGTTTATAGGAACAGCCTTTGGGAATTCCTGGGAGTGGCCCTGTCCATTCCCTTACTTTTATTTACTGAGAAATGAGGAGTAGCAAGGGATCCATTGGTTATTTGATGCAGAAACAGGAGTTTAATGACAGGTGGAGTTTAAATCAGTGCAGATGTTGGTGTTAAACTGGGTTTGGTTAAGGAATGTTTTCTTTTCCATTCCCAAAGCACACTCTGGCTGAAGCCTGGGTCAGGAAAACCTCGGAGCTGGACACGGATCACCAATATTTCTGCTGTACTCACCTGGGGCACATCCTGAATCCTGGAGACCTGGTCTTGGGGTCTGTTCTTCTTTCCTGAAACTTTTATTAAATGATGATTTAATGACAGACTTCACGTGATATCAAGAAAATGTTGGACTGATCTGATTTCAAAAGGAAAGCAGCAAAAAGGCTGCAATCATCCTGGTCCTAATCCAGGAAATCTCTTTTCTAGAAGGAGCTTTTATGTAAAAAATTATTAGGATTAAGAGAACTGATTGCCTTGGAATCACCATTTAGCCACAAATAGATTTTTTAAATTTTAAGGAAGGATTTTTAAAGTACCAGTTAATTATTTGTTTGCTGGTAATTATCATACACAGCCATAACAAACGTGAAATTTTTGTAAGATTAAGCAAATTAGGATTAGGTGATGCTTGAAAAATGTTTAAAAATGAATGTTGGGAGCCCAACAGAACCTCAGTAGATGTTGCAGTTTGGGTTCCAGAGGTTGGGAAGAGGATTTGGGAACATCAGCAGCTCAGACTTGTGAAAGCTGCCCATTAATGTGGATTTATTTTATTTATTTGCCTTCATCTGGAAATATTTCTGTTCTTAGGAGCTGCACCTGGCACTGTGCTGCCCTTGAACTCAGGGAGTTGTTTATAAAAAGCAGAATAAAACCTTGGTTTCCATTTCAGCTTCGACTTGGCCAACTGCAACTTAAATGATGAATTTGCCAACAAGATGAACCCCCAGCACATTCCTGACGTGGTAAGAAAATCCCTTTGTCTGTACCAAGTTCTCTCCACCAGCCAGGGCTAGGAGGGAGTGTGATTTGATAATGAACAGTGCCTGAAGGAAGAGAGGGTTTTAACAGTGAAATTAAAACATCACCTGATTTTGATCTTAACAGTGAAATTTAAACATCCTCTGATTTTGAAGGATTATTTCCTTAAATATTTGAGTGATGGTTAAATGATACATTTGCTGTTGGGTTTGTTTGTTTTTTTTTTTTTTCCCAATTACCATGGTTAGGTAATCCATTAATTGTTGGTTTTGTTCCAATTAGCAATTTTAGCTGCTAAAAACTGATTTATACCTCCAGTGCGTGCCTGTCTCTTCAGGACCGTTTTCCAAGAAATCAGAAACATTTGAACCCACAAATTCCCTCTAAATCCCATCTAACCCTGCTGAGTGCCACTCCAGCTGCTTTGAGGTGCCCAGATGTGGATTTGGGGGCTGATTTGGGATTTTGGGAGGTGTTTTTCCCTGCAGGTGCTGATCAAGAAGAGCTACGACCGCTGCAAGCGCCAGCGCCGCAGGAACTGGAAACTGAAGGAGCTGGAAAGGGACAAGGAAGGCACAGACACAGATGAGGAAAGGTTCAGTATCTGCTCTCCTTTCTCACTGACAGAGCTGCTAAATAACCTCCAGCTGAGTTGGTAAAAAAAAAAAAAAGGAGAAAATTAGAAATGAGTTGGAGAAAAAAAAATGAATTTTATTTGATTTTTATTGATTTTTAAGCTTAAAAATCAGTAGGAACAACCTTTACTTTTAAACGCTTCATCCTTAAAGTAATGCCTCCTAAATTAACATAAAATAACATTAATAATAATAATATTAGCTTAAAAGCACAACTATGCTACAGTACTTAGTACTAGAGTAAAAGCTATTAAAAGAAAAATTCACAAATACAAATTCCCAAACAACTGCTATTCATAAAAATGAGAACCACAAAAAAGGTATCTTCTTATAAAAACTTCTCCATAACATAACGAGATGCTCCTCTCCCTAAATAAACTAAAAAAAAAAAAACTATCCTAAAAATTAAAAAACTGACTAAAAACTCGAAGTATTATTTCTGTATGTTATCAATAAAAAAATTTAAAATATGAAGGAAAGAAGAAAAGCATTTGAAATTTTATTCTCAATTTTATCATTCTTCTTTTAAGTCTATTCATAAAAATTTAAACCTACTTTATTTTTTCTCCTAATCCTTTCTCACAAAAAAAAATAAAAAAATATCAACATATAAGTGAATCCATTAACCAAAAAATTTCAAATTGACAAAACAGGGGAGGATAAAGCAGCAAGAATGAATTGGAAATGTGAGGATGCTCTCAGGTTTGAGGGGGTTTTGTTTCTGGGATTTTATTTTGTTGCCTGAATGTCCATAAATCCCAAGGAAAAAGGGAATAAACCCCTTCCCCATCTTTTCCAGACAATACCAGGACTTTCTGGAAGATCTGGAAGAGGATGAGACCATAAGGAAGAATATCAACATTTACAGAAGTAAGGCTTTTTTTAACTCCTTCATTTCATCTTTAAATGGTGTTGGAGGCAAAAGACTTTTCCTGAAATTCTTAATTTGCTGAATTTCTTTATCCTCCAAACTCTTCGTGCCAAAAATCCTGTAAACGCATTTTGTTTCCTTGTTTTAACATGAAAAAGAACTTTCCTCCTGCACCCAAAATCTCTGCTGGCTGAAGGATTTGAACTAAAATTTTTTTTTTTTTTTTTTTTTTCCCATGAGGGAGGATTGGAGGAATTTTTTATTTGTTGAGTTTGTGGTTTGTTGGTTGTGTTGGAGTTATTTGATTTGTTTTCTCCCCCCATTTTCCCTCGGGGTTGCTCTGGTGTTTTGGGGGTTGTTTTCTTTGCTTAGCTGGTTTTTTTTGGGGGGGTTTTCTGTGTGTTTTTAGATGCAGATATCCCAGTGGAGAGTGACACAGATGATGATGGAGCTCCAAGGATCAGCCTGGCTGAAATGTTGGAAGATCTCCACATTTCCCAAGATGCCACTGGAGGGGAGGGAGCAGAAATGCTGACAGAGTAAGGAAAGTGCCTTCCATGAAAGAAATATTCCCTTGGGAAGGAAAAACTCCCCAGACCACAATTAACCATCACAAGGCCAGGAAAAGTGACACAAATCCCACTGCACCCTAAAATAATTCCTGGAATTCCTATTTCGTGGATGATATTCCAAAGAATCAGCAATTAAAAGTTGCCCATTTCTGCTGGAAGCATTGCAATATAAATTCCACCAGTTCCTCAGGGACCTTTCCATGCAATTTCTGCAGTGGAGAAAAAAAGGAAAGATGTCCAGAGGGAAAGATTTTATTCCTTTTTCCTGGATTTTAGGTAGGGTCCCTACCTACTGTTACAGCTTTAATTTCTTACTTGGGGAAGGTTTTCCCCATTTTTTGGCACAATGGTTTGAAGCCTTTTATGATATTGGTAGATTATTCCATATATCCATTTTTTGGGGGGGAGTTCAAGACTCATTTCTGTTCCCTTACACAAAGAAAACTTCCCTGGAAAGGCCTTGATCAGTAAGATTGGAAAAACCTGTGGAGTGTGATGAATATTAAACTATATCCCATGTCTGGATCAGTGGATTAAAAGCAACATGCACAAGAATTAATTAATAAATCATCTATAAAGGATTAAAAACCTCTGGAGTTATTTTGATTCATCATCTTTCGGTTCATTTTAAAATCCAGTTGCACTCTGCAAGCCCCAAAGGAGACAGAAAAATAAACTCCCTGTTCAGGGCAGCAATAAATTGGGTTTAAACTGTTCTGTTTTCATCAATCCTTTTCCTCCTCTCTGCTTTCCTTCCTGGAATCTCCCAGGAATGTTGGCTGTTTGATAAATCCAAGGCTTTCTGGGATTTGTTTGGCTCCCCAGAACCAAAGTTGGGTTTCTTTGTAGATTTTCAAATTTCCAGTGCCCCTTTGGGAGCTCAGAGAGGTCAAGGGAGTGTCCAAAAAATGAAATATTTGCCAATATTTTCACTGCCACTGGAGTTACCAAAAGCATTAATTGTCATGGATAAAAACTGTCACTTGCCCTGCAGCTCTTCCTGAAAATCTCTGAGTTAAACCACAATATATTATATATTATATTATATATATTACATTCCACTTTTATACAGCAGAAATGGTGCAGGATTTTAAGTCAGGGCTGCTCAAGGATTCATTTCCACTCAGATGTTGATGAAGTCATGGGAGAAGCTGTGCAGAACTCTGGAATTAAGTTTTGCTCAGAGAAAATGGTGACAAAAATATGTTGTGTAAGTCAGACCTTACAGCACAAAAGGTGAGGCAAAAAACGAACTGAAAAAGGGGACTGGGGTGTGCAAAAACTCATTTTTGGGTTTTTTTTCCTAGATAAAAGTCTTGTGTGTTGATGAGGAAAAGATTAAGGTGATGATTTCACCTTTAGCTGCTTTAAAAATCTTCTAGTGGGTGGCCTGATGTCACTCCAGGGGTCCCAAATAGGGGGCAGATGGAAATTGCTGAGGTGAAATATTTTCACCTCAGGTCACCTGAGCTTGGCTGCACTCCAGGGACAACCCCTGGGCCAAATTTGGGAGCTTGCAAGCTGAGAAATTGAGACACTGATCTGGTGGGGGACTTCCAACAAAATCAGTGTCATTTCAGTCTCTTAGAAACAGCTTAAAACAGGGAATTGCAGAGGAATACTGCGTCAGGAAGTTCTCCATGAAAAGTTAGACAAGGGTACAGGTGGATTTTGGGGATTTGGAATCATTTCACTGGATGCCACTGGCTCCATTTCCAGCCTGGGACTGACAGAGATGGATCCAATCCCATCTCTTGCCCATTTTCCTGCAGGAGTAGCCGTGGAAAAATCAGGATTTGCCTGTGCTGAATGTGAGAGGCCACCTGATGTCACTATTCCTGCATGGCCCCAAGAGCTGTTCCCTGTTCCAAGGTGGCTAAAAACTCAGGAAAAACTCTTTATGCCCGTGCAGTTCTTAATATTTAAATTCAAAATAATACTAAGCTAAAAAAAAAAATAGATCTGCTTTGAGCTTGGTGTTGAAGGATTTAATGTCAGCTAACTGCTCCTCATGCAGATTTATCTCAGCTCAGGGTCATTTATTTCAGCTGCAGCTCCCAGAGCAGATAAAAGGAGGGTTGGGAATTGGAAATCCAGAGGGATTTGGGAATGTTTCCTGTAGCTCATTCCAGGACATAATCATGGAACAAAGAATCTTGTTGCTGTCAGAATCTGAATTTCCTCCTAAATCCAAGATGGGATCCTGGTAAAGCCAAGTGAGAAAGAGGAAATGAAGTTTTTAAAACTTGTCAGGGTTTCAGTTCCACACCAAAACCAAAGCCTGATGGTAAAGCAAGAAGCTGAAGGGATTTTGTGTGCAATTTCCATATTCAGCTTTCTAAAATGAAACCATTTTGGATGGCACAGGTCTGAAAAGCCTGGAAAGCCAATTTTATTTAAACTCCTCTCTGAAGTTTGGGAGATGGAAGGAAACTCCTGAAGCTGTAAAATATTTGCTGTTGTTTGCACACCCTGCTGAGACTTGTTGCCCTAAGGATGGTGATTCACACCTTGATCCTTGTAAAAAAAAAAAAAGAAAAAAACCTGGAAAAATATCTAAAAATAAATCCTGTGTCCTGTAATATCTCTGCTCTGTACTGGAAGTGTCAGCAGGAGAGGAAGGAGGAGTTTTCCTGGCTCAGGGAGATTGGAATTCAACTGTTGCATGAAGCAGTTTCAGTTCAGCAGGGGAGTGAAGCAGAAACTTCCAGCCAGGCAGGACGGAGGAATTTCAGGTCAGCTTTGGAAAAGCAAACAGATCTGCTGGGAACTCTTCCCCTGCTCTGACCAAACCCCAGGGAGATGGGGATGTCCTGTGTGCTGCAGAGGCCAGGAACTGCTGACAGGTTTGTTTTACAAGCAGGATTTTCAGGTCAGGTCATGAACAGCAAAGATAAGAACTGTAATTACACGTGGCTGTAAATAAAGCTAAGTGCAGCTGTTGTAGTGCAAAACAATGACAGGACCAACATGGAGTCAGGAATTATCTTCAGCTTCCAGAAACTCCTACAGGGATCAGCAAGAAAAGGGGTAAAATTCCACAGGAACTCTTTAAAACTCAGATGAACAAGAATCAGCTTTAGTGCCTTTAGGAAGTGTAAACTCTTTGGATCAATAAAACACAGATTGAAGTTTAATGAGAGATAAGGTGTGAAAGTGCTGCAATAAAAATCCTTCCTAATGAGGATGCTGGGAATCCCCCGGGATCTGCTGGCTGGAAACATCAAAGGTTTCCTGATGAGCAGCACGAGCAGTTTGATTTTAGCAGCTGGTTCTTATTTCTGTTCTTTAGTTTCCACTCTTGCTGAACCAGCATGGGTTAAGTTGTGCAATTTAAATATTTCCTTTTCACATGGCAGGGATCTGAAGGGTGCTGAATGTTATCCTTACATTCCTTTCCAGAACCTCAGGACAGAAACTTCCCCTGACAGAGAAGGGTGTGCAGGGAATATTCCATTTCCCATTCCTCTTGAAACACTTCCTGCTTCAACCACATACTCATTTATTTTAGGTTTGCACCACTGAGCATCAGGTGTGAAAAACTAAATGTGGCCACTCCGAGCAGCCTGTGGAGCTCGTTGGAAAAATCTGGAGAAATGTGGAAAAAACTTGTTCCACCCCAGCAATCCCAGCCTCGGGGCTGTGCCCAGTACCTTCTGGGGAAAAAACTTGGCCCTGATCTGCACCCTAAAACCTCTCCTGGCACAGCTCCAGCTGGGCCTGATCCTGATCCCATTCCCAGCTGAGCCTGACCTGACAAATCCAGAGCCCCTCGAGCTCCTGGTGCTTCCAGCAGGGACCTGCCCAGGCAGTGTTGGCAAGTGAAATGGCAACTGGAATTGGGATGAAATGTTTTAAATCCTGGAGTCTGGCACAGGCAGGGAAAAGGGGGTGAGGAGGAAAAGGAATCAGGAACTCTGGGGAGCTCCAGCTGCCACTTGGCCTCTTCTTTCCTCTGCTGGATTTTGGTGCTTCCCTGGCTCTGCCCAATTCCTCCAACTGGGAGCTGGGGATGGGAGCAGAGCCCCATCCTAATCCTCCCCCGAAATCCTGTCCCCAAATTCTGTCCCCAGTCCTGCCCCAAATCTTCCCCCCAATCTTTCCCCCAATCCTACTCCAATCCTGCCCCAAATCCTGCCCCAATCCTGCCCCAGTCACTGCAAAAGAGGCCCCAAACCCCACGTGGGGAAGGGCAGCAGTGACACAACCAGGGCAAGGTTCCTGCTGCTCCAACCTGCTGTGGGATTACTGAATGTCCAAAAACACTCAGGATATCCGTGTGGAACCTCTGCTGGAATCGAGGGTGACCTGCTCCTGCCTTGGGCTCACTCCCAGGCACATCTGGAGCAATATTTACTTACCTAATCTTGAGAAATACAGATTTTGCACCTGTAATGCAAAGCACTGCCTGTATTTCTCTGTATTAGAGACTGACAGGCTGGGAGAAAATCACTGTCTGCATAAATACTCTGATGATTGATAGAATTAAAATACTGTGTGTTCTCTCTTGTTCCTAAACATCAGTAAATACAAATTATATTGATAAATATCAGTAAATAAATATACTGACTAAGCAGGAAAGCAAATCTACACTAATTACTACCTCAACCATTATATACATTTAATAAAACATCCACTTGGATCCAAACTTGAAAGTATTGAATTGATTTGTATTTTTTTTTTCTACAAACTTAGAGAGACTTGGGCATTGTTAAAAGACTTGTGAGTTTGAGCACAGCTGCCCTCGTTTTCCCAGAGAAATTATTTTCATCTCCTACCTTATTTCCCCATAATTATAAATGGGGAAAGCAGCTGAGGTGGTAAATGACATAATTAATGTCTTCACTTTGTTTTGTTGCCTCCTGTGACCAACCCTCATTCCCTGGATTGCCACCAACAGAAACAACCCATCCTGTGGAAGGAGCGAGCATTCCAGGAGCCAGGGAAAAGTTCCAAAACTGACCCCAGTGTGGGTGGAAAATGTGGATTTGTGCCACCCTGTGTGTCCTTCAGCTCCTGAGGATTCCAAACCCCAATCCTCATTGCCAAGCTCATCCCAGTGCAGCTCCTGCAGGAAGCTGGCAGCACAGGAATCTGGTGGTTTGGAGGCTAAAAAGTCAGGGAATTTGGAACAAAAGCTGTCCCAGCTAAATCCAGCCTGTTATTTACAGCTCAGGAGTTCAGACACTGCTCAACTGGGAGAGTGTAAAAAGTGAAAATTAGGGAGTAAAGGGGTTAGGAAAAAAGGAGACATTGTATTTTTATTTTCTTAGGGGGGTTTATTTTCAATTGAAACCCTACCACAAGTGAATCTGTAGTGTTATATTCTCTCTATGATGCACATGATTTTCTCATCTTCTAAAGCAAACTTAAAATTATCTGTTTTAATAAAGCCCAAGAATCTGAGAATTTCATCATGAATTTTCACAGCAGCACGTCCTGACATTTTGAACAAATCAGCAGCATTGTTTGCATCACAATAAGAACCAGCCAAGTAATCCATTGTATAAAACAGTCAAAGGGACTGAATAAATCCAAAAATCATTCCACAAAAACACAGCAAGCTCAGGGAAGCAGCTCCCACTCGTCCAGGATTTTTGTGTGCACATCTCTTCTGGCAGGCAAGAACAAATTCTTGCTGTATCATTTCTCCAGATGAAAACTTCCCATACCCAAGCAGCTTTCCCTGGAATTACAAAATCTTCAGGGGGGTTGTTTCTTTTCCCTGGTAAAATAAAATCTTCACTGGGGTTATTCCTTTTCCCTGGAATAATAAAATCTTCAGGGAGATTATTCCTTTTCCATGGACTAACAAAATCTCCAGAGGGGTTGTGACTTTTCCCTGGAATAACAAAATCTTCAGAGGGGTTATGACTTTTCCCTGGAATTACAAAATCTTCAGGGGATTTATTCCATTTCCCTGTAATAATAAAATCTTCAGGGGGGTTGTTCTTTTTCCCTGGACTAACAAAATCTTCAGGGGGGTTGTTCCTATCCCAATCCCAGCTCTGTAATTCCAGCAGGTCATTAAAATTGAAAACTCTTGAAGAAGCAAATAGGAGAACCAGGGCTTGATTGCAGCAAAAATAATTTGCTGTCAGAGCACAACACGAAGAGAGAGTAAAGCAGAGTTTGTTGCTCCTGAACAAAAATGGGATAAGGAAAGACTCTGATCCCAAAGTCACACCGAGCTTTTACTTCACCACAGAAAGAGAATTTCCCCGGGGGTTTCCCAGGAAGCTGCAGAGGAGCTGGAAGGCCGAGCTGGTGTGGAAAGCCAGGCACACATAGGTGGTGTAGAGCAGCAGCCCCAGCATGGCCAGGTTGAAGGAGTAGAAGAGCACCTTCTCCCAGGGCTCCATCAGGTAACTGCAGGTGATCAGCTCAAACTGGCAGAAGAGCCAGTACAGGCGGCTCAGGGTGCTCTTCAGCTCCATCCCCGCTTCCCAGAGCTCCCTGTGGCATGGAGGATGGGGAATTGTGGAAATGGGAACTCACATTGCACCCCCCTTCACCGAGGGATGCTCCAGGAGAGCTCATCTCACCCAAGAGTTGGGGCAATTCTGTTCCCTGTGCCCAACTCTGCCAGAATTTTCACCTTGGGTTCCTCAAGACTCTGGGGGAGCAGCTGAAGTCAAAATCCCTTTAAACCTTCCCTCCTTCCTCCTTCTCCTTCCCACCTGTGGATTTCTACCCAGAATTTCACCCAAGGCTGAGCCCTACCACTGCACCCTGGATTTTATGTCGCTGCTGGAAGTCCCAGGAGCAAACTGAGAGCACGGAGAACAGAATTCCAATAAAAGGAAACTGTCTCCAGGTTTTTATCCAACTAATCCAGCTTCTCCTGCAGCAGGGATTGAATTGAGCTGCTGCCAGAATGAAATAATAATAGTGATAGTAATAATAATAATAATAATAATAGTAATAATCCTAACAATATCCTTAATAAGTAGTGTATAATATATAGTATCTGAGATATGAGCTATAATAAGATATAATAAGATATAATATAATAATAAATAATAATTATTATATTATAGTAAATAAAACCATATATTATAATAAAATATATAATATATGAAATAAAATTATTTATAATATTATTATGAGATAATATTCTATGAGATAATATTATATTATGACATAAAATATATGAGGTAAAATATATTACATATTATATAGAATATAGATTATAGACTATAGGATATAGAATATATAGTGTCTGAGATATGAGATATAATAAGATCTAATATATGAGATATAGGATATAGAATATAGAGTATCTGAGATATGATACAAGAGCTAATGTGTGAGATGTAAGATAGATAAAATATAGAATATAAAATATAGAATATAGAGTATATAAAATATAATCATGGAAAATAATAATAAACACAGATTTCTTTTAAAGAAGAAATAAATCTTATGTTAATAAGATGTAAATAGTTACTGGTTGTTGCATTATGTTATCAGCAGGACACAGAACTGCAGAGGAAAAGGGAAAACAGGACCATTCCAGTTATTGACACTTTCTGTCCTTTGGTAAATAGGAGGAAACAACCCAAAAACTCTGATTTCCCACTTTTTCATTGGGAAATAAAGAACTCCTGCTGGTGTCAAAATCTGCAGAAAGAATTCTATCCCTCAGAAATTACATACAATTAACTCCACAGATCCAAACAGAGTGGGATTTTGTCCTAAAAAAGCCACTTCCCACAGATTTTAGGGACATTTGGCTTCCATATCTTCCCCACTCCTTTTTTCCTGCCAGGTGAGCATAACAAACAAAAAAATATTAATAATTACTGGTGACAATATCCTCATCAACCATCCCATTTCTGCCCATTACACGCAGGTTTTACTCAATCAGGTGACACCTGAGCCTCTTCCCATCAAACGCATCCCTTTGAGGAAAGGCTTTTCCTGGGGAAAATGAGAGTTGGAAAAAGCAGAACTCACCTGTTCCAGGACAGCCGGGAAGGGGATGCTGAGGAGCTCTGCAGGGAGCAGCTCCTGTGTGGATGGAGAGGCAGAACCCAGGAGCTTTGATCCTCAATTACAGAGTGTGGCCTCCACTCCCCACCCTCCTCCTCGCTTGCTGAAATCTCCTCTGGCCACAGGACTCTGATTTATGCAACAATTTAGGCTCTGTCTGGCACCACGCTCAGGACACCGGCACCTGGTTCTTGGAGCTGAGCCCAAGCTCAAGGACTCTGCAGGGAGGAAAACACCAGGCAAAAAAAACCCCAAAAAAACCCCCAAAATAATATTTACAATTAATGTCTTCCTGAATTTCAAACCTCCCAAAACACCTCTGGCCCTGTGGGGCTTTGAGTTCCTACAAGGGGCAATTTAACGTCGACAGGGAATTATGGGGTCAGAGCTAAGCAGCCACAAAAATGTGGCACAGGAAAATCTGCAGCGAAGCCACCACCTTCTTTCGCAACCTCTGATTCGAATCATTTTCCAACAGCTCCCAATCTCTGCATCTCCCAAATCTCATCCCAAAAGCTCAGGATGGAGGGAATTTGGGGAGGAGGTTTGTGTAAGGAAAAGAAGGCGAGTTTTCCTCAGAAAGGCTGAAAAATAAGAGCAGGCTGCAAACGCTGGAGGCATTTTAATGATTTAATTGGGCAAGTAAATGAGGTAGGAATCTGCATAATTGATGGTGTTCTAAACTATCTGCCTGCAGCCAAATCATTTCCAAATCTGAATCAGCTTTGCACAGGGAAAATGTGCCACAAGCAACGTCTGAGCTTCACCTTTCCTCCCTTCTTTACCAAACTTACCTGAGCTCACCTGCAAGCAAACCCTGCCCTACTCCCTCCACCTTGTGCTTCTCCCCCTCATGTTTTCCAAAAAATCAAGTTTTCTGTGTAAGAACTGTCCTTTTTCCCTAGAAAATCCAGAAATGGGCAAGGACTGCCCCAGGCAGCAGCAGTCAAAGTGCTCCATTTTCAACCTTTCAACCAAATGCTGTCTGTCCAACCTTGGTCCCTCAGGAGTTCCTGCTTCCAAGCAGACTTTGCCAGCCATGGATTTCAGTGTAAATCAAACTTATTTCCACCTAAAAACACCTTGTCCCACCCCTCCTTTCAGTCTGGAGGGACAGGAGTCTTCAGGGCAGCTGAAGGCAAGGCTGGCACCTCCAGGCTCCCTGAATCCTCTCCAAAACCATCCACAGAAAAGCCAGGAAAACTGTCTGGTTTGAACAGGTGTGTGCTGAGGAAGGCACGAGCCTCCCTTGGGATGGAGAATGCAAACCCCCTCCCTCCCATTTATTGTAATTTTGAAATTCAGGGGCTCTCAGACAAAGAGATGGGAATAGGAATAACAGTTCTTTATTAGGGGAACTAAAATAAAAATGCAGGATTACAAAACCCAACCCATTGTCAGAGTCATGCTCCCAGCTGTGCCCTGTGTGTCAGGGGTTGGTGGCAGTGCCATCCCATGGTGGCTGCAGCCCTCCTGCAGTGGCAGATGTGGCTCTGCTGGAGCAGGGATCCTGGAGAAAGGGGGAGTTTTCCTCTGAAGGTGCAGTGGGGAGAGCTGGGGCTGCTGTTCCTCTGGGAATGCAGTGGGAAAGGATCCTTGGTGTTCCCAAATCCCAGATTGGATCCAGGGAGGAATGTTTGGTGTTCCCAATCCCAGATTTTTATCCAGGTAGGAATGTTTGGTGTTCCCAATCCCAGATTTTTATCCAGGTAGGAATGTTTGGTGTTCCCAATCCCAGATTTTTATCCAGGTAGGAATGTTTGGTGTTCCCAATCCCAGATTTTGATCCAGGGAGGAATGTTTGGCTCCTGCCCTGGCTGCAGCATTTCCCAAGGGCTGATGGAATTTTCTCCGTGTCCCTCCCTGGCCCAGCAGCAGCAGATCTGTGCCTGCAGGGAGGATGGGTCCTGGCAGGGATAAAGCAAACTGCCCCAGCTGGGCCATGGACAGAGGGTTCCCCCAGCCCAGTTCCCTCAGATGGTAATAAAATACATATTTTTGGTTACATTTTGCACTGTAACCCAGGACAAAAACTCAGGAGGTTCTTCCATCACTCCCAAGTGCGAAACCATGCAGAGATTTAGAAAAGAAAGGCTTTATAAAGTCAGGCCTTGCTATTTCAGCTGAATTAACAGCTAGCCTGGTAAACTCCCATGAGGAAAACATCACAAAAATTAGAATCAGTTTACATAACAGTCCAGTCTTGTAAAAAAGCAATTTGTGGAAAAGAAGAAGTTTTTCCCATAAAAATGCACCCAAAAAAAAAGTAAAGAGATATAAAAAGATAAAAATATAATATAATTATTATGCAATAACAGATATTATAATGTCTTATGTAGATATATATAGATATTATATTATATATTATATATATAAATAGATATAAT
>VXBV01003101.1:249455-267868 GCA_013400355.1 Certhia brachydactyla | reverse complement strand
GCCCCCCCCCCCCCCCAAGATCCAAGAGTCCAAAAATCTTTCCTGGAAAAGCTCTGGCAGGGCATTCAGAGGGCACAGGGGTGGCAGCTGCTGCCCTGCTAAACCTGGAAGGGCAGCCTGGAAAATCCAGGATGGGGAAACCACTGCCAGGGCTGGCAAGAGACTCGAGCTCTCAGTGTCAGGTGTTTTGCCCCCTTTAAATCAACACAAACTCTTTGGATGTTGAGAATTGTCAGCTTCATTAAAAAAAAAAAAAAAAAGCTGGTGGGGCCTGAACCCTGTTTTGGGGTTGTTTTTTTTTTTTTTTTTTCTGATTCCTGTTGGGGNTTTTATTTTTTTCTGTCTGATTCCAGTTGGGGCACAGCTGTGCCAGCTCCTCCTGGCATTCTCAGGCCAGTTCGTTGTCGCTGGGCATTCGAGGAACACGGAAATGTTGATGTTGTCCCCAAAGTGTTGATGTGTCCCAGCTTTTCCTGGAGGAATAAGATCCCTGAGCAGTTTATGGGGACATCTGGCCCTTTTGTGCCCAGGAGGGAAGGTGCTGGGGCCGTTCCATTGTGTAAAAACTTGAGTTTCCCTGTGGGAAAAGCAGCCCAAACAATTGGGGAAGGATCTGAGTGGTTTTTAAAGAGAATATTCTGAGGTTGTGGGATCCAGGGGGAAAGGGGGATCTGATTTCTTTCATTAATTTTGAAGCTTGCCCTGCACGAGGGTATTGAATAACCCCCAGCTAACACAGGGAATGTTGGCATTTAACTCCTGTGCCCCGCAGATCTTTGTTGTGCATCTTGAAATTCCATCCATGGCGTGCATTAATGTTGGATCCGTGGAAAACTCCTTGGCCTTTTGTATTCTTGCTCTGATGGGTTCAGTGGCAAAGTACAGGGAGGTTTTGAATTTTCCAAGGTTCAGCAGAGCTCTCCGTGAGCCTTGTCTAAATTTAGTGGTTTATAAATGTACCCGTCTCGCATCTGTTATTCATAATGGAATCTGAAGTGTTCTTCGTGGCCCTTTACTCCTACAAAAAGAAGTTGAGGACCTAATTAGTTTCCAGTTCTGAATTTTTAGGTAAAACTGTTCAGAAGAAGAGGAACTGTGTGCCATGCATACAGCAAAAAAAAACAAGTCATGAAGAATTTTGTAATTTTGAGTAGAAAACGAGGGAGAAGAAATAAAATTTTACACTTATTTAATCCCTGGTACATAATACTACATTTTAAGTCTCCATTTGAATTGGGGTTTTGTATGTCTTAATTTATTTTAATTTTTTTAAAAGCATAAAAAACTCAGTGAAACACCTTATCTCCATAGCAAAGCCTTTGTGAAGGTTAAATTTTCCATATGGGCTCCCATTAAATTTCTTTCTGTATATTTAAAGAATAAAGAACAGCCGATCCCTGGGGTTGTGTGTGAAACAAACTGTTCTATATGGGGAAAAAATTGTTTTTTCCAAACAGCCAATACCAGAACTGAGATGCCAGGTTCATTATTTCCAGCTATATGCAAGGGAGCCTGTCTCCATTAATTACTTCCTGCCATATCCCATTGAAGTGGAAGGATGGAGGAGCATGATTCAAGCAGCTTCAATTACTGTGCACTGCTAATTTATGAAAATTTCTGAGTTCTGCTCTCATATCGCCAACATTTTGCATAAATTCCACTTTTCTCTTATGTCATTTCCTCTTGCAGCTTCCAGTTTTAGCCTGGATAGGTTGGCAGCCATTGCCTTGGATTTTTGTGGGTGGCTTGAGGAGAAAGGAGTAAGCAAAAAAATAATTATTAATGCTTTGGTTTTGCTGCAGTAACTTCTGAAAGGCACGAATATTTCAGAGAGAGGATTGGATGTGAGGTATGTAACTTTATTAAAAGTCAGTTTCTTGGAGAAATAACAGCAATGATAATGATAATAATGATAATACTAATAATAATGCAGAGCAGTAGAGGTCAAAGAGGTAGATTTAAAAACAATAAAGAGAAGTTGCTGCCTGTTGTCTCACTGACTGACTTTGGCCAAAGGATCACCCTTCAAGGTGATTTAATTTATAAAAGAAAAAAGTCTTCTGCTCTCTCATCAGCTTGTTTTTAAGGTTTAAAAATGGCTTGAGTGCTTTTTTTTTTTTTTTTTCCTTGCCCTTTTTCCTTCTTTTAGGAATTTTGGGCTGTCCAGGCTGGAGGATGGAGCAATGTCAAACTCCACAAATGACCAAATAACAAACGATGAGCCTGGGAGCTGAGCAGAGGAAAAGCTGGCTGCTTAATGAGAATGATTTCCTTATTTTAACTACCATTTACTCTCAAATATTTAAGGTTTAAGCACGCAGTTTAATGAGATCTCAGCATTAGACAAGGGCAAAATAGCTCAGCTCCCATCTGCAGTTTTATAGTTATGGCTCTGCTGTAAATCATTGGGTTTTTTCCTAACCCTGTGGGGTGAAGGTTTTAAAAATAATTATGGTAATAGATAGTACCTTCCCCTGCCTGGGCTTGTTTGCAGTCAGAAACGGATGTGGGAAATTAAAGCTCAGTAACTGTCTCATAAAAAATGTCTCTTTTTATTTCCCTCCACCTCCTGAACAGGGACGTGGCAAGACTTGTCCCTGATGATGTGTAGTTGTGGGTAAGAGCTTTTCCTCCGTGGAATAATTGGGTTCTGGAGCTGCTGAGCCAGTGTTTTAGGATGTAAAATGCACCTTTTTATTTTTATTTTTTTATTTAGAGAAAGGCCGGGGAGCTGGAGTGGGGAAGGAGGGATCGGTGTGGAAGTGGCTGATGCTCCTTGAGACTCAGGACTTTGAAACCAGCAGCACCAAGTGCTGGCAGAGATCTTTGGTTGCTGATTAACTTAGAAAGACACAAAAAAAAAAAAAAAGGGAAAGGTCAGAAATAATGGTGGAGAGTGCTGAGGAGCCTCTGGAAATGGAAATGCTGAGGTGAGGCCTGGAGGAGAGGGCACTGTGCCAGCTGTGTTTAAATAAACCTGCTGTGCATCCAAATCCAGCTCTGTGATCCGAACAGCTGAAGGTGTTTGTGCTGTGCTGACAGAAGAAAATTGCAATTTTACAATTTTAGTTCATTTTCTGTTTTTTTTTTTTTTTTGTTTATTTTTGTTTTTTTAATCTGCTAATTCTAATTCCAGCCCTGTGATACTGAACTACTTAAGCAATCTCAGCAATGAAAATTTATCTATCAGGCTTTTGAGTCAAGGCCACTCAGGATTAATGGCTTGGGATTTTTTAAAGGTAGGAATAAATCAAACAACAGCTTTGGAGTTTCTCTGGCTGTTACAGCCCAGGTGTAAGGTGAAGTCTTTGAGGGGTTTGCAGTTTTTAAACTGCTGGCACAGTTTTCCTTTTATAGTAATTTCCTTTGGTTTCTAATCTAGAATCCCCTGCAATGTGCTCAAATGTTTGAGTAAATATTTACATAGGTGAGGTCATGTTGATAGGCAAGTCCCAAATCTGCTTATGAATTCCCCTCCAGTGGCCTAAAATACAAGTCAAAAATGACCTACAGGAACATTCCTGTCATTTTGTTTAGTTTATCTAAGTTTTATTCTTGCATGTCATGCTCCAGGATTATGAATTTCACCCCACAACACCATGCTGATTGGATTTAGGGTTAAACTCTACGCTCATTTGCTGTACCAAAATTGATTAAAATGCTGTCAAAAGCTGTAATTGGAAGGAGGAACTTTAATTGCTGCCATTCAGGGCTGTACCATTGGGTGTAGGACTGAGCCTTTTTTCAATTTTGATAAAAATCAAGAAGTCAATTAATTTTTAATGTGTTTTGCCAGCTTTGTTTTAATCGGTGTTTCCCTGTCTGGGCTCTCAGGCTGCCAACAGATTGCCACTGGTTTAATGAAATCAATTTTGATTACGAGATGCTTTCAGATTATGAAAGTCATTGAAGTTTTCCCTTGAACTTGAGGAACTCCATGGGATCTAAAACTCCTCCATGGGACGTGTTCCTGTTGGGAATTGCTGTGGATGGGGAGGAAACAACCTTGGAGCAGTGGGATTTAAATCCTTTCTTTTCCATAGCTCAGAGGTTTGGATATTTTTGTGTTTAATAGTCTGAGAGGAAAAAAAACCTCCTGTCCTTTGTCACGTGGGTTAATCAAACCAGCAGATTGCTCTGCCTCCAATCTCGTGTTTCCAGCAGCTCTTCTGGAGCAGGGTAGGATTTCTCCTCCCTCTCTTTCTGCTAAAACCCCAAATATTTACGGTGTAAATTGTGCCTTAAAACTGCCATTTGGCTTCTGGTGGTTTCACTTTGGAAACAATCTCTTGGCACGTGGTTGCTGTGTTTTGCTGCTGTCTGGTTTTTGCTGGTGGCTGCAGTTTCCTGCAGCAGTTTTGGCACTCTGGGCAGGTCCCATGCTCGTGGCAGGATTCCCATGCACTGGATCTGGCACTTTACAATTATATTTTTCCTTCTCCTCCTTCTCCTCCTTCTCCTCCTCCTCCTCCTTCTCTTCATTCTCCTCCTCCTCCTGCTGTCTCTCGGCGGAGCAGGGAGGCACGGAGATGCGAAGCTTTTCACAGGTTAGGCTTTTAATTTCTTTGTTTACTCTCGCGAAGCCACTTGAAAGGAATCNTCTCCTTCTCCTCCTTCTCCTCCTTCTCCTCCTTCTCCTCCTTCTCCTCCTCCTCTTCTCCCTCTTCATCTGGGGTTTTGTGTTTTCCTCAACACTCAGGCATTGCCTGCACTGAAGTGAAATTCCCCCTTTCCTCAGCCCCAGGAGCCTTTGGACATGTTGATCTGCTCAGAAATGAGTGGGATCATGCTGTGAGATCAGCCAGGTTTTGGGATCCAGCCCTGCAAGTGTCCAAAGCCAGGTTGGACAGGGTTTGGAGCATCCTGGTCTAGTGGGAGGTGTCCCTGCCCTGGGATGAGATGGGCTTTAAAGTCCTTTCCACCCCAAACCATTCTAGGAAAAGCAGTCCAGATTTACCTGGCTCTAATTTTTCTTAGTCTCGAGGTTCAGGATTTGCTCTTCCCTCAGAGCACAGCATAGAAACCCTGACAGATCTGGGAAAAGGAACAAAATGCTCGTGTGCTTCTCCTCTTTTGAATCTCTGCCCTTGCAAGGAGACTTCCCAAACCTAATTTAAGGGCAGCAGCTGCTCTAATTATGCACAGAAAGTCACACGCCTCCTGCTCCAATTTTGCACTGCAATGTTTGGGAAATTCTCAAAGTTTAAGTGAAGTCACCACCCTTTGGGCCCTCCTGCACCCTCTGCTCTGTGCCCCACACAGACTCCTCACCCCTGCTGGTCCTGTGGCCGCACTTCTGTCCCTCATCCCACAAACCCTCAGGGAATGCTGTGTCCCAAGGAGCTGTGCCCCACTGCAGCCCTCCTGGGATGGATTGTGGGCTTTAAAACAGAGTTTGGAGCTCCAGGTTCCCTTTGGCTGCTCCTCTCACTGCTCTCACTTCACCAGCAGTGGCTCTGTCACCAGTCCCAGCCCAGCTTGCCAAACCAGTTCTTCTGGCTCAATCCCAGCCCAGGAGTTCTTCCTGATAGGAGAAGGTCATCAACATTTAATGACCCTTTTTCTTTATGAGCCTGTAGAGTTTCACTTCACCCAGAAGGTCACGAAACAGCAAAGGCCTCAGATAAGGCAATCCCAAAAGGAAGCTTTCATCCTGACAAAAATGTCCATGTTGGATCTCCAGGCTTTTGTAATTTGTATGTAAAATCAGGAGTTGTAACAAGTTGCAGGGTTTGGTTTTTTTTTTTTCTATTTTGGGCTGTTTTATGTGCTTTTACTCCTGTTTTTTAGCTGGTGTTTAACACTTCAGCTGGTGGTTTTATTAAAGCAGTTTAAAGCTCGTGCCAAAAGTAGGTTTCATTTGAAAGCAGCATAGCTTTGAAAAAATGCAAATTTCATTACAGTTTACAAGAGAAAAAAGGTTTGCAGGCGCCAGAATACTGACAAATACTCAGGGTAAGTAAGACTGGTGAGAATGGTAAATTTTAGTTTAAATAACTGCTCATTTGTGCTGTGAAATTGATGTTTATGTGGCAAATACAGCTTGGACCTGATTAGGCCTGATCCAGGAAGGATCAAGGGAAATATTTTGGTCCTGCTAAAAACCAAAAAGAATAGAAAGTCGTTGTTAAAAGCAAGCTCTCAGACCTGCAGAGGTTTGCCATCAAATAATGAGGATGGAGGAGAAATCCACCTTCCTTTCTACTCCTGTGGAAAAGCCATCCCAGAAAAAGGGATGGTGGTGAAAGAGAACGTGGTGGATCCACTGAGCTGGGATCTCGGGATCTGGGAATTTTGTGAGGAGCAGGGTGGACAGAGGGAAAGAGAGATGAGGATGAGAAAAGGGGACAAAGGGAAGGAGAGGTGAGCAGAGTGGACAGAGGGATGGACAGAGTGGACAGAGGGAAGGAGGGATGAGAAAAGTGGACAAAGGGAGGGAGGGATGGGCAGAGTGGACAAAGGGAAGGTGGGATGAGGATGAGAAAAGGGGACAAAGGAAAGGAGGGATGGGCAGAGTGGACAGAGAGAAAGAGGGATGGGCAGAGTGGACAAAGGGAGGGATGAAGGATGAGCAAAGTGGAAAAAGGGAAGGAGGGATGGGCAGAGTGGACAAAGGAAGAATTGATGAGGATGAGCAGAGTGGATAAAGGAAAGACTGATGAGGCAGGCAGGATGAGCAAAGTGGACAAAGGGAGGGAGGAATGAGCAGAGGGGACAAGGGCAGAGAGGAAGGAGCATCATTCTTTGGGTCAGGCCTGTCACCAAGCCCCCAGAGCAGCGTGGCAGCACAAAGGACACTCCTGCTGCTCCTACAAAGTGACTGTGATGCTGAAACATCACCTGCTCTCATCATCTGTGACCTTGTGTGCTCCCCAGCTGTGGGAGCAGCTGACAGCTCCAGCCACACAATCGAAGGACGTGTTTTCACTGCTAAGCCACACCACAATTAGCCACGGCTCCTCCTGTGGGCAAACCTCAAAGCTCCCCCAGAGAAATGAGCTCTTATTTGCATTTACTTTCAGCACCAAAATGTTATCCCTTGCAAATTTTCTCATTGTCATAAGCGTTGATAAAGCCTTTTTTATTTTTTATTTTTTTTTTCCTCCAAATCCCCTTCAGGGGTAAACATTTGATTTTATTAAGTTCTGTTATAATAGCTGAAGCTGTCATACAGCACTGCTTTCAATCAATATGCTTTTTAATGTAATCTCTTTACTTTTTCATTCTCTTCTCGATAGAAAACTGCTGGAGGGTGTGAAACATTTCTGCTGAGGGAAAGTGCGTGGCCCATAATACAGCTCTGTGCTGTGCCACTTCTTTAAACTTCATTTTAAATGGGAATGTGATTTATTTCCAGGTAGTCTATGCATGGACTGCATTTCCCTTGGAATATATGCTCCCTCCAAACAAACTCTGAGGTATTGAAATATCTGATTGTGGTTGGCATGAAATAAAATCTCTGTCTAAAGCTGTTTGCTTCAGGAATGAAGTCTGGGAGTAGGAGGAAAGGGAAAAAGAAAAATGCTTGTCTCCTTAGTGTTCTTGATGTTTATACCCCTGAGCTTTCATCTGCTTTCCTGCTTTGCAGTGTGAATGGGTTTTTTCTGATTTTTTAGCTTTATATTTTTATTACTCAAGTGGTTTTGGAGATGTCTAGGACATTATGTGGGATGTAGAAGGTTCTTTTCATGTTGGGTTTTCTTTTAACGGGGCATATATGTGATGTGGTTCCTGTTGTTTTATTTCTGCTGGGAAGTTGAGCAAGAGTCTGGATGATCCCACCAAACAAAACTAGTTTTTCATTGGATATTTATTTTGCTAATTATCGGAAGTTTGGGCCACTGTGGGTGTGGAGGGAAAGGTAAATCGCATTTGAATTTTGGCTGTTTATTGTTGTGGGAGAAAAGGGTGTGGAAGGCCACACAGCTGAAGTGTGGCCCTTTTTTGATGTGGAAGGAAAAGGGAATTAGACCAGGAGGAGTAGGAAAAACCACTCTCCAGCTCCCAAGGAGGAGAGAAGCAGCAATCCTGGGAAGGAGATAATCCCATTTCCCCTAAGTGAAGTTAACTCAGGGATGTGCACTTTGGTGGGAGATGCCAAAATTATGGAATCCATCCAATGCCTGAGGGGCTGGATTTGTGTGTATGGTGATTCCTGAGATCAGGATGGATCCTGGATTTGTGTGTGAGGTGATTCCTGAGATCAGGATGAATCCTGGATTTGTGTGTGAGGTGATTCCTGTGTCAGAATGGATCCTGGGTTTGTGTGTGAGACACTTCCCATGGTTAGGATGGATCCTGGTTTTCCTTCAGTGCTGGATTTGTGTGTGAGGTGATTCCTGTGTCAGGATAATCCTGGTTTTCCCTCAGTGCTGGATTTGTGTGTGAGGTGATTCCTGTGTTTAGGATGACCCTGGGTTTGTGTGAAAGGTGATTCCTTTGTCAGGATGGATCCTGGATTTGTGTGAGGTGATTCCTTTGTCAGGATGGATCCTGGATTTGTGTGAGGTGATTCCTTTGTCAGGATGGATCCTGGATTTGTGTGAGGTGATTCCTTTGTCAGGATGGATCCTGGATTTGTGTGAGGTGATTCCTTTGTCAGGATGGATCCTGGATTTGTGTGAGGTGATTCCTTTGTCAGGATGGATCCTGGATTTGTGTGAGGTGATTCCTTTGTCAGGATGGATCCTGGATTTGTGTGAGGTGATTCCTTTGTCAGGATGGATCCTGGATTTGTGTGAGGTGATTCCTTTGTCAGGATGGATCCTGGATTTGTGTGAGGTGATTCCTTTGTCAGGATGGATCCTGGATTTGTGTGAGGTGATTCCTTTGTCAGGATGGATCCTGGATTTGTGTGAGGTGATTCCTTTGTCAGGATGGATCCTGGATTTGTGTGAGGTGATTCCTTTGTCAGGATGGATCCTGGATTTGTGTGAGGTGATTCCTTTGTCAGGATGGATCCTGGATTTGTGTGAGGTGATTCCTTTGTCAGGATGGATCCTGGATTTGTGTGGGGTGATTCCTGTGTCAGGATGACCCTGGATTTGTATGAGAGGTGATTCCTGTGTCAGGATGACCCTGGATTTGTATGAGAGGTGATTCCTGTGTCAGGATGACCCTGGATTTGTATGAGAGGTGATTCCTGTGTCAGGATAATCCTGGTTTCCCCTCGGTGCAGTCTGGGGGAAGCAGTGAGCCCCATGTTTTGGCAGTGCTCCTTTGTGGCTCTCAGAAAGCCCCTCCAGTGCTGTCCCTGGGGGTGTTTTGGGCACCACACTTTGCCCTCTTTGTTCCTGCCCACATCTCTGCTTTGCTGGCACCAATTCCAGCCGCTGTTGGCTCGGGACAGAGGGGACAAAGCGTGGGAGCAGCTGCCTGCTCCATGGTGCCAGTGCCAGTTGGCATCACCACAGCAAAGGCCAGCCCCAGGCAGCCCCCCCATAAATATTCACATCAGGTGCTGCTTGATTTACAGAGAATTTGGGGTGGCACTCCTCATTTTTCCAAGAGTTTGATGCCGCCATATTAAAAAACATCCCTGAACTTGGGCTTTTTTCAGAGCCTCGGGACTGCAATCACAGGAGTGGTTTGGGAAGCGATGACGGAATTCCCAGTGGGTGAACATCACGTGAAGGATTTGTAATCCTTGGCAATTAGGAAATTGTTGCTGAGGTTAATGGGGATATTATTTTTAACTTTGAGGGCAGGAGCAATCTCCTGCCTCCAGGATAGAGTTATTTCAATCAGTGCTTCAAATCAGCACTTTCTGTGATGGTTTAAATTGACAAACATTTAAAATCATCAACCTGAATTCTTTTCCAGCTGTTATGTACCCTGATATATTGCTTCACGTTATTTTTATTTTGCATTGAGGCAGAATGGTATTTACTACCAGTGTTGAGTTGGGTTTTTTTCCCTGTTCCTTTCCTTTTTTGTGGATATCATTGCTGTAAATAAAAGCAGAATGAAAAGCTAAATAAGAAGCCAAATAATGTGATGAGATCAGGAAACTTCTCCTCAGACTCCATTTATAACTGGAATTAGAGACGGAGAAGAACTGGAGGTAATTCTGCTCAGGGTAACCACATCTTCAAAGAGAATGATGGCAAAACAGTCAATTATTTTTAAAAAGCACACATTTCTTTCCAGCTTTTAGGAGAAACTCCTGGTAGGAGCTGGTTACCACTTCAAAAACTATTTTTCTTCAACCTTCAGAGGCAAATACATGCTGTTTACATCTATTATTTCAATTAATTATCATATTAGGGTGATGGAGTATACTCTCAGGCTTTGAGAAATGAATTTTGTTAATAGTTTTATTTTTAAACAATTTAAAAAAAAAAAAAAAAAGGCAACTTATTTGCCTTTTTATGTTGTATCACAGCTCCAGGCAGCAGCTGCACACTGGGTCAGGCTGCAGCACTGCATGTGATGAGTAGAAAAATACTCCAAGTAAATTTAGGAGATCTCTTGGGATATATTGGAGCACTCCAGGCTTTTCAGCTGCCTCAGTTGGAGTTTGTGTATTCTGAAGTGTCCATGTAAACATTCAGTTGAGAGAGCTGAACTGCCTCAGATGCCACAGCAGAAGAGCCAAAGGCAGCATTTCCAACTGCAAATTGGAGTGAGTTGTCTCCAATGCAGGTTTTAAAAGCTTTTTTGGCATGCTGGTGTCCATCTCCTTCAGGCAAAACCTGGTGTGGGTGAATAACACGCAGGCTGTAACCTCAAACCTATTATAGAAAAGATATTTTTACTGGAATGTTTTGTTGCTGAGTTTCCCAGCACCTCCAATTGCCAGGAGAGCTAAATACAATCCAGTGACAAACGCCATTCAATTGAGATTTTTTAATTTCTTTTTTTAAAAATACACAAATTAAAAACTTGGCAATTTTTCTGTCTCAGTGACCTCACTTGAGCCTCTGATTCCAAGTCTCAAAAGTGGGTCACAAAAACATTTTATACCTCTGTGAACAGGTGTTTCCAGCTCATTTTACAGACTCAAATTTCTGCTCCTGTCTCTTGGCTGCTCTCATACAAGTCAGGAACACGACTGAAAATAGAAATTTGTAGCCCCTCTCTTGTTTTCTCCCAGGTGCAACTGCTCCATTTTTTTTGTCACGCAACCCCTGTGTGCCTTCTGTTATTTAATGTGACACCAGCACCTTCCTGCTGGGCTCTGCAGGCCCCAGGTCCTTTGTTTAATGTGATTATTAAGAAATTAATGGCCCTCAAGACCTGGCAGCACCAATTCTTATTCCACATCATGGATCTGGGTGGTTTTCTCCCACCAAAATGAGTTCCTGGAAAACCCCTGATTAGAACCTGGGCCAAACTTGGTCACGTTTTATCCAAATAGCCAGGCAGGGGTGCCAGACGAGGCATGGTGCTTTCAGGATATCCAAAAGTGAACTAAACCCAGAACTTCCAGCCCTTCTCTCTGAGAACTTTGATGCCTTAAGTTTTAGCTTTGATATTTTTTAGACTCTGGGCTGTTTTGGTGGGCAGTTTTAGGTTTCATATTCAGTGCTCCTGAGCTCTCTTCACACAGCAGGGACACAAAACAATTCCTTCTCCACCTTGGGAACAAGGACAACTTCCATGCCCAAGAACAAAGCCAAGGGTGAAGGGAGAAGGAAAAGCAAGGAGGATGGAGCTTCCTAAGGTGGAGCTGGAATTGGGCAATGAACTGCAATGTGCTGCTGGAGCAGAACTTGTCCAAGTGTGAGCCCTGGTGACTTGGAGTCCATTCTGTGCCCATTTTGGGTTCCCCCTGGGGGTGTCCCAGCCGGGCTCTGGCACTGCCCAGGTGTGCCCAGTGAGGCCTTGGAATGAATCCCCAATTTATCCTTCTGCTCTGACTGGGATCTGCTCCAGGGCAGCATCCAAAAAGCATCAGCATCATCCCTGTGCTCCCCTTTCCTCAGGAAAGCACTTGGTGTTCTCTCTCCTTGCCAGCAGGAGCCTTTCCATGCAGGTGAGGTTTGAAAATTTGGTATAATTTGCCCTCTCTGGGGCAGCACAAAGGAAGAATCTGCAAGAAATCCAAGTGTTGCCTTCAGCTGAAGGGCTGCAGGTGCTGCAGAGGGGATTCCTGGGGCTGCACGCTTTCTTCTCTCTCATGTTCTGCTGTTAAGAGTTAAAAACATGCCCTGGAACAAAACCAAAAAATCTCCTGGAAGCTTTTGATCCAAGAATCCAACTCCTCAGAGAATGGGGATGTGGGCATGGGCAGCGTGCTCTGATTTAAATAAGGCAAAACAAAAAGTGAAATTAGGGAACGTAGCAGGGTTTATTCTTCTGCTGAAAAGGCCCCAGAAGATGGAGTTAAATGGTTTTTTTTGTTTTCACTTTCAAAGTTACCTTAATAAACCATTTAAAGCCTCCTGATCTGTCTTGAATTCAAGTTGTGTATTGCAAGAACACTGCTGGTAGCAGTGAGGGGCGTTCCAAGGTGACCAAGGACCAGTTGGGAGCAATAAAAAGAAATTAAATTAATTACCTTGTGAGTGAGGTCGCCTGTGTTTTATCCTGCTTCTGTACAGCCACAGGAGGAGAGGAAATCAAATAAAAAAAAAGCTGAAGAGGATTTTAGTATTGCCTAAAGCTTTGACAGCACCACACCACAGGAAAGAACCTACAGGTATTGCTTTTGTGCAGCAAGAATTGGTGACGTGGTAGGGGAGAAAAAAAAAAAAGATAGATAATGAGTGGTCAAAAGCAGCAAAAATGTAAATATTTTATAGGGAGAAGTAATAATGAGCTCACACCCAGCCCTGAGCTGCCAGAGGATCTCAATTCCCCAATGAACAGTTTGAAAACACTCAGCAGAGGGAGAAAAGAATGTAGGATTTGAGTTAGGACCTTTAGAGAAAATAAGATATATTAAATATATCTTAATTTATATTAAGTTAGAAATAAATCTTTATGTTTTCTAAGTGTCTGTAATAAGAAGCAGCATGTTAGCTTTCTGAGGAGCTTTTCTGGTGCCTTAAAAATCCAGGTAAGATTTAGTATTTTACAGGCGTAATTAAAAACACAACACGATATTGGGTTTGTATTTTTTAAATGGAACAAGTCACTAAAAATAAGATTGTATTAAGGACTAAAAATAAGATAGAATTAGAGATAAAACCAAGATAAAATCAAGGACAAAAAAAATAAGATAGAAACAAAACCAAGATAAAATTAAGGACAGAAAAATAAGATAGAATTCGAGACAAAAAGACGATAAAATTAAGAACAGGAAAAAAAAAATTTATAAAATAAAATAAGTAGTGCCTCTTTTCTTGCACTCATTAAGCTGTTGTAGCCACTGTTTAAATATCAGGGTTCAAGGGCCTGCCAGGAGAAGTTTTTAGAGGAGGGAAATGCATCCAAACCCTCCAGCCAAGCTTTTTTTTTGTTTTGTTTTTTTTTTTTCTCTGCTGTCTCTGCAGGTGTCCCTGTCCTGGGATCACAGCTCCCATCCCTGGCCCTTGGGCATTTGTGGGAGCAGCAATTTACCAAAATTGGAATTCTCTAAATTGGAATTGCTAGTGGAATTATCACTGCCCCCTGCACTTCAGCACAAGGTGCAAGGCCAGGGTTGATGATTTGCAATATCCGAGATCATTCCAGCCTCTTGGAGTTAGGAAATATTTTAATTAGGTGTTATTTGCATCAATCTGATAAGAGGAGAGCTGTTGTAAATTGCAGCTGGGCTTCAAAGGGCCTAAAATCAGGATTGAAGTGCCAGGTGAATTCCTGGGATACCTGGAATTGGAGCTTTCTTCTCCCTGCCTTCCTCTTCTACTTGCAGAATTTATGGAATTATGGGACAGCACAAAAAGAGCTTGGCTTCTTCACTGATTAAAAAAATAAAAACCCTGAAGATCTCAGCACTCCAAAGTGAGGTTTGAGAGGAAAAAAAATAAATTGTTTTAAAAAACAACGGTAATCCTGGTAGGGATTAGAGATGGAGAAGAACTGGAGGTAATTCTGCTCAGGGTAACCACATCTTCAAAGAGAATGATGGCAAAACAGTCAATTATTTTTAAAAAGCACACATTTCTTTCCAGCTTTTAGGAGAAACTCCTGGTAGGAGCTGGTTACCACTTCAAAAACTATTTTTCTTCAACCTTCAGAGGCAAATACATGCTGTTTACATCTATTATTTCAATTAATTATCATATTAGGGTGATGGAGTATACTCTCAGGCTTTGAGAAATGAATTTTGTTAATAGTTTGATTTTGAATTTTTTGAAGTAAAGTCTTTTCCTTTCCTTTATACAGAAAACCAAAACCAAGTCATTTGTTAATTGAATTTTGGTGAGGATAAGAATATCTGGGTTAAATTCAGCTCTGTGTGAGAGATTTTAGTACTAATTACTCATTCTGTGGATATTAGGGTTTCTTATTTTAGATGCAGCTTTTTAAATCCTTACGTCTCCAAAACTGAATTCTAAATGGAATTTACCAATCAGGATTGAGATGGTTTTGAAGCACGAACAGGGAATTTTGCAAAGCGTTATCTCTGGATTTTATCAGAGTTAGTAATGCATTTTTCTGGACAAGGAATTTGCATAGAAATTCATTTCCTCAAGCGTGGGGAGGAGCATTTGTGGGTCACGGGTGTGAATGTGAACAGCAGCAGCTCAGGTTCCAAAATTCTCCTGTTCTATTGTAAAAGCAGTTTGGGTTTTTTTTTACCCTGAAAACATATTTAATAAAGGTTTATTAACAGCTGAGAGAGGTCATCTTTAAAGTAAAAACAGTTCTTACATCTGGATTGTTTAAGAAATAAACTGAGCTAGTGGAAGGTGGGAATGAGATGATCTTTAAGATCCTTCCTGACCCAAACTGGTGTAGGATCAGTGATTTTTTAAAAATTTATTTATTATTTATAGGTATCCAGATTGACTGTAAGGGATGCTTCTCCTCCAATCCTTGCTGTGCCAAGGCAGCTGGAGATGGGAGAGCTTGTTGGAGGAACTTTGTGCTCCCATTTTGCAAAGGTTGCTGGAAACTCGCCCTCAAAGTGAAATTCATCAATTTTTCAAATTGCCCATACAGGGGGAAAAAAAAAGGTAGATTTATTTTGGCTGAATAATTCATGGCCCCTCTGGATGGAATCCTGAAGCACTCAGGGCTGAGTTCTCCAGGCTGTTTTCACTGCAGGGCATTGATCTGCGTGAAATGGAAACAGAATTTGGAGACTAAAAACCAAAAAAAACCGAAAAAACCCAAGATTTAGGCTGAGGAGAGCTGAAAAAGGGCAAAAAGAGGCTGAGGCTGCAGCTGGATTCAGTTCATTCCTGCCTTTTTTTTTTTTCTTTGGGATGTCCAGCACTGTTGCCTGTCCTCTCCTGCTTCTCCCAGTTGGTGTTTTCAGCCCTCGCTCCTGATAAAAGATGAGTGGAATGACAAAAATTCCTGATGTCAGGGAACGCCCTGGAACCTGCTCCGAGGCTGCTGAACCTCGTGGGTGTCAATCCAGCAGCACAAAAACACGGGGAAAATATGAGGGAAACCCCAGCCAAACAAAGGTCGGTGCCTTCCGGGAGAAAAAAAATGGAGATTTCTGCAAGAAAAATTAAAAATTACTCCTAGGAAACCTCGTGACATTTCCCCAGCTACAAAGAACAAGAGGTGCCAGTGAAAATTTGCTATTTGAAGCTGCCCATCCACAGAATTTATCAGAGCCAAGTGTCAGGAGTTGAAGTCCAAGCCACGGAGGAGATGGAAAATCTGTGGGCATCGTTGGTGTTTAGGTCTCTTAGTCAAGAGGCTCTGGGAGATTTGTTATTTTCCATTGTTCCAAGTGAAAAATGGGATTTTTTGGCACGTGAGAGGCTGAGCTTTTAGCCATGTGTAATGTTCCTGCCACCGAACTGGGGTGGTGATCCCCAAAGCTCCCCTCACGGATCCTCCGGGGGGGAAAAGCAGAGTTTGCTTTTCAAATATTTTGAGGAGCTGTTGTAAACACCAGCCTTTAAAATCGGGTTTGTCTTGTTGGGTTTGTGAGCTCCCATCTGGAATTAATCTCGTTTTAAGATAGGAGTTCTCATCAGAGAAATAATGCAGTTAGTTTTTAAAATGGGGCTGTGATCATACTCACTTTATACTCATTTCATACTCACTTTATACTCATTTCGTACTCATTTCATACTCATTTCATATTCACCTTATACTCACTTTATACTCATTTCATATTCATACTCATTTCATAATTACTTTATACTCACTTTATACTCATTTCATACTCTACTCATTTAATACTCATTTTATGCTCACTTTATGTTGATTTTATACTCAGTTTATACTCATTTTATACTCACTTTATACTTATTTTGTACTCATTTCATACTCACTTTATGCTCATTTCATGCACTATACTCTATACTCATGTCATACTCAATACTCATTTTATATTCATTTCATACTATGCTCATTTTATACTCAGTTTATACTCATACTCATTTCATACTCAGTTTATAATCATTTTATATCATTTAATACCCATTTAATACACACTTTATACTCATTGTATACTCATTTTATACTAATTCTGTATTCATTTCATACTTTATACTCATTGTATACTCATTTCATACTCATTTTATATTCACTTTATATTCATTTTATATTAATTTCATACTTTATATTCATTTCATACTCATTTTGTTCTCATTTTATTGTCATGTTCTGATTCTCTGCCCTTTCTCAATCCCAGAAAACATCTGGGCTGTCTTGTGCTGCTTTAGTCTCATTTTGAGGTAAGGTCCATCCTGTGGCAAACGTCGATTGCAGAGCTCAGTGCACATTTCCTTTTTGAAAAACATTCAATTATTTCCAGATTGAAGGAAGGGAGGAAAGAAGAGAAAATTCTGCTGAAATATAATGGCTGTTAACCTCTAAGGAATGCAGATTTTGAGCCTCAGTTTAATTCTTAATTACCAAAGCCATGTTGTTATTACTGGTTTAATATTATTTTATTAAATATCACTATTTTCTTGAAAATCAAAATATTGATTTTATTAAATATCAATATTTTATGACATCACTATATATAGTTACTGTATTTATATAACGACTATATTTCTATAATTACTATATTTATTATTTATTATTTCTATAATTGCTATATTACTAAATATTATGATTTTAAGTTTCGGAACCACTCTGTAAAAACCATGCAGATGAAACTTTATTCTTTCATTTTTAATTTTTAATTTTTAAATACGTAATTTAATTTTAATTTAATCTCCTGAGCAGCCGTGTTGCAAGCAAACATCTCATTCCAAGAGCCATGGAAATACACTTTTTTGGGGAATGACCATCACAGCTGTGAGGCAAACTGGAGGAACTTCCTATGTAAATTCATCTTAATTTTTTTACACAGAAAGGAAAACAAATTGAAACAAACCCCCTCTGTAATTTGAGAATATTTTGACTGGACAAGCAGTTTCCCTCAGCCCTCAGCATTCCAATATAAATAAAATACCAGAATTGCTGTTCCAGCAGGATCTCTTTGGGATGAGCTCCTGCTTCTTGCTTTCCCTGGCAGAATTAATGGGATGTTATTCCCCATCTTCTTTTTTGCTTTCTCCTACTTAAAAACCTTCATGGTTGTGTGCAGCCCTCATCCTCTGATGGTAATAGGGAGAAAATTTCCATATTTTGGGAACATCCTCCTGAGAGTGTGACAACACATCCCAATGATGGGCACAACTCACCCCTCCCTTGGGCTGCTTTGCCAGGGAGAAAATATTCTTTATGGTGCATCAAATCCACTTGGTATTCTTAAATATGCATGAAATTAAACAGATATTTCTCCCAAGGCAGGGTTTTGATACAGAGGAATAAATGCTTTCCAAGAAATGGTCCTTGCTGTCCCTGCCTTGGAGAAAAGCTGCAGCAGGAATGCTTGGATATTAGTTAAAAAAAAAAGTTCATCTGCCTGAATTTTGGAGTTAAAATATTTGAAATAGTTTGGGAAAACATCAGCATGGATTTTGGTGGCTCTTTAAAAAGAAGAAAAATGTAAAAGAAGCATTTTAGTACAGGACAAGTGTAAGATCCCTGAGTGCAGTGAGTGACACCAGCTCAGGTACTCCAGATTTTTGCCACATTCCCAGGAAATTTGCCACATTTCCAGCCTCCTGCATTGGATTTACACTCAGGGAGTAATTTGTACCCAAGCTCATCAAAAATACCTCCAACCACTCTGTATTTTCAGTAGCCTGGATTGCAGAGGTTCCACTAGATTGACATTTAATTTACCTGCACTAAATTACTTTGCATCAACACACAGCCCTTAAAAATCCCCCAGTGTAGGATTCCCCCCATTCCTGTCCTTTTCCTGCCTGCCCTGCTCCTTCTCCTATTTTTTCTGGCCACTCAAAACACTTCAGCTAAACTTTTCTCTCTCT
>VXBV01003101.1:196793-239863 GCA_013400355.1 Certhia brachydactyla | reverse complement strand
CCCCCTCTCCTTTTCCCCTCCTTTCCCCCATCCTATGAGCACCAACACTTTGTGGATAACTCATGGAATCCCAGCTGGATGCTTCCAGAGGGTGTCCACGTGGATTAGGGAGGTGGGATCAGGCTCTGCCGTGTGCTGTTGATTAAGGAAAATCCACGTTTCCTTCTGTCACCCCTGTTCCTGCTGAATTGTTCTGTTGGGTTTGTATTTACAGATCAGCTCGTTCCCACTCCAAAACTGAAGGAATTAACTGTCTGGGGATAAATACTCCCAGCTAACATTAATATTAAATAAATAGAATGATGAGATTAATCCCATTTTATGTATTATCAAAAGTTTGTTTGTCCCTTTTCTAATCTTACAAATTAATTACGTCAACCCTTCTCCCTGCATGGCTTTGCTTTTTGATAAACTCTGCAGGAGAATATGGAAATAATTTGCAAAACAAAAAGGGCATTCTGGAAAAATCCTTCTCTTAAAAGCTCTCAGCTTTGCAGTCCCTGGAGGATAACTTTCAGTTGGTAACAACTTAAAAAATAAATCATATATAAATGTGTAAGCAGGAAGTTTGCATGTCAGGAGTAAATCTTCAATCAGCTCTGCCTAAAGAGCTGCCTCGTGTCGTTGCCTGCCTTGCCACTGATTTTAAAGGTTTAGTATTTCACCCTCTTGGATCTGTTTAAAGTTTAAAAACGTTCCTGGGAGTGCCAGCTCCTCTTAGCAGGAATCTGAAACCACCTCGAGTGGGAGCTGAGCTCACACAGGTGAGCAAACAGAGCCTGCAGCTTCTCTTGGCCTTTTTGTTCCACTTCTGTTTGCCTTGATTTCAAACATTTCTGTCATCACCACCCAGCAATGTTTGTGTTTGGTCAGGACCATTTCGTCAGGACTTTGTTGTATTTAAGATATATTTTATTTTTTTTTTTTTCCAGAATGAAGAATTAGGTTGCTTTTTTTAAAAAAGCTCTAGTCTAAGATAGTATTTTTTAGGGTGTTTCCCCCCCAGTAGGCACCTCCTGGGTCTTACAGGGAGGCTGGAGGGGGAATGGTGACAGAATCCATACTGCAGCCCAAGACACCTGGCAGCTGGGAATTGTCTGGTTTGTGGGNAAAGCTGAAACTTCAGGCATCAATGACCTTTGGGGTTGGCCCAGCCCAGTTCTCTACCATTTCAAAAGGGGAAAATAGGCTGGGCTGCAAATCCCTGGAGTGGGGAGACTGGGAGGGTGGCTGGGGAACCTCAGCAGGCTCAGAATTTGGATCCTACAGGATCAGGATCTTGTCTTGCACCAGGTTTTTTTTTTGAAGATGGATGATCGTGAAGTTCTCTTCCAACTTTAATGATTCTGTTATTCAACATGATTTGGGGTTCCAGGCAGCAGATTTGCTCAGACAACACATTTTGGGATATATTTTGTTTATTGCTGCTTCACTGTTTGCTCCTGAGTCATCTTCATGTCCAATAGTGAGAAGAAAAATCAGATTTATGGGGCAGGTTGGAAGGCAAGAGGTGTTTGTCATCTCCTCATCTTTCAGAAGGTTTTGCAGGCAGTTGGTAATTGCTGCTTTTCTGCCAGAGAGTGAAAAAAAAAATCCAGTTTCAGGTTAAGAGGTGCTTTAATTTTAAATCTACTGTGTCACCTAAAAGAATTTCAATACATCTTAAATAAAGTTTAACTTCACAGGTAGATTTGGATAGGAGGGGACAAGCCCTGGTGCTGCTTTAAATTTCGATTGTGGTTGAGTCCTGAATAGTTTTAGGTCAGCAAAAACTCAACCAGCAGATTTGACTATTAAATAAATATATGAATATTTATTGTCTATATATTTATAATTAATTATTATAAAGAAATCTATTTAAATCTATTCAAGAAATAGATTAAGTATTACAAAGCCATTTTTTGAATGCTGTGACAAAAATATCCAGGCAGGATTTCTTGTGTGAGGTTTTCAGCTGATTACTTCTGCCACTGAATAAATCCTTATTTTTTCCTATCCCAGAGCAGCTGATCACCCTGAAACCCTCCTGTTTCACAACAAACCTACCTTTTCCTGGCCACTTGTTAAACAAAACCCCAGCAAAACGTGCAAAATAAATTCTTCTGGTGCTGAATGTGCAGCGAGGAGAGGGGTTCTGGATTAATGGTTGATCTCTCTGTAATCCCTGGCTTTGAATTCATGTGTTTTTATGAGCTGCTCCAAAGTGAGGTTGAAGTGGGTGATTATAGGATGAGAGAAAAGGGAATGAAGTTATTTCTCTTCCACCAGCACCACCAGGAATTAATTCTCAGGGTGGTTTGAGGAGATGCTGCTCCTGTTTTCCTGAGGAATCCCAAATCCTGCTTGGCCTCATGGGCTTCCTTCTTTTCCTTGATTTATCCAGGCCTATCCCAATTAGCTGTACACTGCTTTAATTCTGGGGGCTGAAATTGAGAGAAATTTACGTATTTATTTTAGATCACCCTTCTAACTTAATGTAAACTTTAAACACAATATTTGGTAGGCAGTTTTACGTTTATGGTTTGTTTTGATTGATTTGTTTTATTTTTTAGTTGGTTGGTTTGGTTTTGGGGTTGTGGGGATTCTTTTGTTCTGTGTTTTGGCTGTTTGGGGGGGGTTTTCTTGGTAGATTGCTGTTGAGGAATTTAAAATTTTTTAAAAGGCTAAAAAATGGTTTGACACGAGCTGCTGCGAATAACTTCCAGAATCAGCCAAAGTTACAGCTCTGAGCCTGTTTCAGTGAGCAAAACATGCAGTTTTCCTGATAAATACAGTCACTTTTAATTAGCCAGCCTTAATGAAGGGCAGCTCAGCTTTTCATTTACAGATTGCCAGGGCAGAGCCTGTGGAGCTGTTGGAATAATTGTGGCTTTCAGCAGAAGAGAAGAAATGAGGAGAGAATGGCTTTTTGAGCCTGTTCCTCCAGAAAGGCTGTGGCAAGCAGCAGCAGTGTTGAGAGTCCTTTTTGGTGCATCTGTTATATAAATGTTCACTTTTCTTTTAATTTTCTAGCAAGTTGAATAATCTGATTTATTAATGCTCACCGACTGCTTGAAGGCTCAGTAGTGCTGAAGAGATGGCACTTGGGTATTGCTCTCTTAAATAAAATCCTCCCTGAATTTGGTTTTATTTCGTTGCCATCCCTCCAGACAGATGTTTCCTGGGAACTCCTGTGGTATTGGAATTTTTGGCTGTTTAAGAGTGATGTCCCCGAGTCAGGTGGCTTTGCCTGGAGCCTGTTGGGTGACACAGCACTGCACGAAAATTTGCACTATTTATAGAGTGTTCTTCGAGCCAGAAAGTTCTGTTTTAAAAGAGATCATTTCGTGATTTTTCTCTTTTTCCTGGCTGACTTCACAGGAAAGGAAGGAAGGAGCCTTTGGGCAATTAGCTGTGATTTAAACCCTGACTTTTCTGTGAGTTAAGTTCATCAGATGAGAAATTCAGCAGAGTTTCAGTTTAAAAAGGCTTTTTTTTTTCCAAAGGAAGGTGAAATCAGTGGTGGTGCTGCTGCCTGGTACATTTTTAAACCATCAGAAATTGCTATGGTCCGTATGCAAGGAAAACAAGTTCCTTGTTTCACTAACTTGCTGAAAATAGGTGCCCAGGTTTATTTCTATCCTGTTTTAATCCATTTTTCAAAGATATTTTGTCTATCTTGACCCAAAACAATTCTTCAGTGTTTATACAACTGTGAAGGAATAAGGTGTACATCTGGAATTTGTATTTTCCTGGCTCGTTTGATTGAATTTTCTTGAAATAATGTGTTTATCCCTGCTGGATTTTGGGCAGACTGGGACACAAACCCATTTTTGATGTGTTGTTGGCAGCTCAATGCCCCCCAATCCCTCCTGGATCCAGGATTATCCCACTCTTGATTTAGGGTCTAATAATTGGCAGGTGTAAAGATCTCTGTGAGTTATGAATGGAAAACACCTCCTTGGAATCTCCAGGAATATGAATGTGTGAAGTGTTGTATCAGTGGGAGAAAATCATCTTAAAAAACAAGTTGTGGCATCAAAACAATCCAGGAGAAATGATCCAGGCCTGGCTTTTTTTGGGCAGAAGTGCCCCCATCTCTCTCTCTCTGCATCCAAAGTGCAAACTGTGTGGTCTCAGCTTTAAAAGGCTCTTCAGTTTCCCTAAACTGAGGAATTATTCATAGCAGAATGTACATCAGAGTTATTTTTAGAACGTGCAGACTCGAGATTATTCATTTTATATTTACTTGGGGATTTAAACTCCGTTTCATCCTGGGGAGCTCTCTTTTAAAATACCCTGAGCTCTCAGAGGGAGGGAGAAAACCCTGGGCCTTGAGGGGTGGGTTTGTGCATTCTGGAAGGGCAGAGAGGCTTTGGTCTCCTAAATTAATTTTCTACTCATTACAGGCAAGGAAGACAACCTTAAATGAAGCACCAGCTCCACAGGAGGCATTGCCAGTGCATGTTCAAGTCAGGCATAGACACATCCACACTGCCTTTATGCCGTATTAGAAGCAGAAATGTAATATTTGCCAAGAGATTTGGAACAGAATTAGGCCTTGGATGTGTTATTTGTGTTATTTCTGTTTTCACACTGGATAAATGGCTGCTGTCAAATCTTTTTTGGCCCATGAGCATCCTTTTCTCAGAGCATGGGGTTGCTGCTGGTGTTGTGTTGGAGGGTGAACACTCAGAGATGAAATCCACTTTGCAAAATCCCCCCTCGGAGGGGTTTTTTTTCTTACCAGCAGAGTTTTGGCTGTTTGAACTGCATTTTGCTGCCACAGAGCTGCTCTCCCCACACATGGCAGCCCTGCACCAACCCCAAACCCAGTTTTGTGTAAACCTTTAAATGGCACCGAGGAGAAACCCAAGCAAAGCCTAGAAAATATTCAGAGGAGAAGATCTGGTGGGGGAAAAAATCAAAAAAAAAACCACTTTAAAGGGCTTATTTAGCCTGCAATAGCTGCAGAGGAGTCACTGGAGTGTTCCCTCCGTGCTTGGCCATTAATATTTATCTTGGAGGAGCTGAGAAGGCAGAAAGGGAAATGCTTTGGTGTCGCTCCATTAGGCTGGAGGGGAGACAGGAGATCACATCAAGGTGTTCACTGACCCTGCAAAAGATGTATCTCTTGCAATAATAGAAATAAATTCCTATTTTTGGGGCTCCTGAGGGAAGCATCTCTGTTAATGGCTTTCCCTGGGTTAAAGCTGGGACCTGCTCAGCCTGATGACCCTTCCCAGCCAGGCCTTGGGGAGGGAATGCAAGGCTGGAAAAAAGGAGCTGGAAGTTTCTTCCCAGCCCCAAATGCACACCCAGAGCTGTGTCTGAGAGCCAGGGTCACAAATCCAAGGCTGAGTTGAGTTTGTAGAGGAATTTGGCTCGTGAGGTAGCTCAGGGTTGGTTTCTAGGCTGTTCCTCACGGGGAATTTGCAGCTGGAGCTGTCTCTTTGAAGGGTGTTGGTGTGGATCTAAGCAGAGCCAATTTCTCTGCACTGACCAGAACTGGTTCCTCAAATGAAGCAGAAATTCCTTTTCCCTGGCTCCACCATCCTGATAAAATCATTTTAGTGCCCAGTGATGACAGCAACATCAACGAATGCCCAGTGATGACCCTGAAACAGAAGGTGCCCTGCTCTGTGGGGGTTTTTTTGGGATTGCTATTTCCACTTCCCGTTTTCATTGGAATTCTGTCACAGGTCATAAATCTAAAACACACTTGGCATTCACAACTGAGTTGTAACTCCTTGGTGAAGCCCAAAATTCAGTTATTTATCAAAGGTGCACACAAAACCTGAGTTAGGAATATCTGTCCCTTCTTCTTTCATGGTTTGCAGGAAAATCTGTCTCGTCAGCTTGGCTGTGCTGGGTGAGATTATTGCACTAAACTGAATATATTGATTTATAACAATCCCTGCAGTCGTGTTCCTGGAGAGCAGCTGCAAAACCACAGGCAGCAAAGTATTACTGAGAATTAAAAATCACAGAAGTGTTTTGAACTCTCCACACTTCACTACAATTACTGTGGCCTGTTAATTATTTGAGTTTTCTTGCTCATTCTTTATGAGTGGCTGCAGATACTGCTGTAGTGCGGTGTTTATATACAAATAATTTATATGTTTTTATTTTATATATTACAGATATTTATATAGACCTTATATATTCATATGTTTATATAGAATTAATATATTTATATAGAATTTTATTTATTTATATATTTTTTCTATGTTTATATGTATATATATAATAAATATATACATATATTTATATGTGTATATATTATATATGTGTATATATAGGTATATATATATACATACATATATGTACATATACATATATATAAANGATAGATATAGATGTTTGGGGTTGGCACTCTGTGGCAGAAATACGAAGTTTTGGCCCATGGGCTGCCAGGATACGTGGAATTTGGAAGTAATTTATGTTGGCAAAATTCCCCTTTCCCTTGAACCATCCCACCCCATTCCTTCTTACACTCCTTCCTGTAGTGTCTCTGTGAGGGAGGGCAGCTTTTATTCCCTTTTTTCCCAGAATGGGAGCTTTTATTTCTCCTGGTTCCCTAACCCTTTCCCCTTCCCTCTGGTGCAGGCACTTCCCCTCATCCCCTGCCACCCTCAGCATTTCTCCCTGCTAGTGGGAGGGGAACATCCCTTTCTTGATGGAGTTTCTGGCAGTTTGGAATTCAGCAGAGCAGCTCTGACACTTTCTATTCAGCAGGAACCTGCCCTTGGGAAGTATTAATAGTGTCATTTTATATTCCTGTTAATCAGCCTGACAGCTTCCTCCTGGAAGGACAGCTTCCCCCTGGAACAGGAGCTGCTGCTCAACGTGCCTCAGATCCCAGAGTGGCAGGAAATTATGGAGGCGTTAAAGTTTACCAAAAGTGGCTTTCAAGTGGTGTTTTTTCCCCTTTCCTTGCTCTCAGCAAACCATCAGCTCTGTGGTGGGAGTTGTCCCTGGGAGTGCAATCCTGCTTTTCCACAGGAGTGCCAGAGCGGGATTGGGATGGGGACACCGGGAGAGGCTGACCTGGAACAGAGGTTAGGCTGTGATAAAGGAAAAAAACAGGGAGTTATTAAAACACCTTCAAAGGCACCTTGGGCAGTACAAGAGCCTGGCTGTGGCTACACCCAATATGGAGCCAAGATGGGACCAAAAGGGAGCCAAGATGGAATCAAAATGGGCCCAAAACGGAGCAAATATGGGCCCAAGATGAAGCCAAAATGGAGCCAAGATGGGGCCAAGATGGAGCAAAGATGGGCCCAAGAAGGAGTCCAAGATGGAGTTCAAGGTGGAGCCAGGATGGGCCCAAGATGGACCCCCAGTCAGGAGTTTTCCCCCTTGGATCAGTTCTGCTCCATTCCCATGTTGGGGTTCATTGTCCCATTGCAGCCCCAGGTTCTGCAGTCCCACCCTCCCAGGTTCTCTCCTCAGTTCTCTGCTGTTTGCACTTTTGGGGCTGAGGCTGCAGCTTTGGTGTCCTTGGTTGTGGGGCTGGGGAAGGATTGTTGTGTGTGCCTGAGCTGTGAGGAGAGCTGGCTGACACTTTGGGTGGGGTTCAGAGTCACAGCCCAGTGCAGGGCAGGGTCTGGGAATGGGAAAAGCTGGAACTCAATCAGTAGAACAGAGCTGTGTGCTGCTTTCCAGGGTGCAGAAACTGCAGGATGAAGTCTGGAGTTCAGGGCTGTGCCTCTTTAGGAAAATAATCATTCCAGCTGGATTTGTTGGAATTCACCTTGGCCCCAGCTCTTGGTGTTTGAGCTGTTCAGGGAATGGCCCCCAAGTTGTGTGCACACATTTTGCCTGCCCTGCACTAGCACAGGATTGGTTTAGGTACATCACAGCATTTCTCTTGGCGTGGTTTCTCCAGGTGAGGACTTGTTGGTGCAGGAATTGTTTGCTCTGGGTGCCTGAATGGACTCCAAGGTGCTCCTTTGTCCCCTGTGAGAGCGTGGAGGTGAAAGCAGCTCACCTTAGGGCTGAGTTTTGAGTTTCTCCTCCAGTTTGGGAGGGATTTGGGTGGTAAAAGTTGCTCAGGGATGATGGAATGCCTGGCTGTGAACAGTTTGCCTTTTATTGCAATTTATTGTCGCATTTTCCCTCAGCAATTTTACTTGATTTCTGTGGTGGACCCACATCACCACTCAGTATAAAGCCAGGATTTTGACGCTGATTTAATTTGTGTGCATATTTTGAACAGCAGAAGCATCAGCCCCAGTGCCACGCTTGCCCTGATAAAGAATTTATGAAAACAGATCATGTTATTGCAGATTTCCCAGGGAGCTGATTCATATACACAAGGATTGTCACTTTCATATGGTGTCCCAACTCCAGCAACTGTGTTTAAGTCCATTATTTTGGTCTTGGAAATCGAAATAAAAATATAAATATCCTTGTGCAGATGAAAGCCCATCAGTGCTCACTGTTTCTCTGGGTCCCATCACAGACATAAATCCTGCCAGTTCCTGCATCACCCCCCAAAAATGGGCAAAATGCTGCAAATTGGTCTTCTCCAAGTGATGCTGGCAGCATTAGGAATAAATGTTGTTCCTGGGATAACAAACCCTGGCTTCTCTGTGCCTCTGTCAGGCTTCAGATTGGCACCAAGTGCTACAGAACATCAAGTCCCCAAAATACTCCCCAGCTCCTACTCCCAAACCAAATCATCTCCTTTTTGACTCCACTGCTGTGTCAGAAACAACAAAGCAGGCTGGGGCTGTCAGCAGCCAAGAGGAAGGAGAGCATTTTCCTGCATTTCCCTCCCAGCTTTTCTGGCAAGGGCTGCACCTCATTTATCTTTAAACAGTTTTGCTTTACTCTGAGCTGGCTTTGGTGTTCAAAGAGACGACAGCTTTGGGGAGAGGAATTTTGTTGCAGTGTGTGTAAAGCAAGAGGGTGTTTGTGTAGTACTTGCCTGGCACTAGAGAGGCTGAATTTATTATTTATATGTGTGTTATAATCTAGTGAGACAGTGAATGTATTTATTAGAGCTTGTGTTGTTCACAGGGATGGAACTCCTGCAGTATTCCAAGCATTGCTGCCCTCAGTGAGGTGGAAATGGTAAAAGCAGCTTTAATTAAAGTTTTGATTGAATTAACATGGTCAGGGATCCCGGGAGCATCATCAGCTTCTTGTCAGAAACATCTTTAACTTGTCACTCCTGAACCCACCGTGACCCCAAATGCTGCTGTGGGTGCTCCTGCATGGAGAGGTGGAGAAATCCCACATTTTTGGCAGGAAAATCCCAAACTAACAGCTTCACCTGCACTGTTTTTGTCAGCCCTGGAGCAGCAGCAATTTCAGGGTGCAGAGGGAAGGGCCATGAACAGGAGTGGGCTACAAGAGGGGTTTGCTGCATCCGTGCCTGGAACCACACCCAGACTTCTCCTTCTGCTTTTCTCTTCCTCCATCCTTCCATTTCTGGAAAGCTACAGAAGTTCCACCAGTCAAGACTTTCAGGATCAGCTGGAAACATAAGTGAAAAGATGTGGCATCTTTCATTATTTACTCATAACCATGTGTAGATTATGTGAGCGAATTTTATCCGTCTCCATCCTCAGTGATTTTAGAGAGGGAAAAATTTCACCTCTGATTTTTAAAGGTTGCCTCCTCGCAAAGGCAGCACTGGAGAAGCAGCAGGTTCCAGTAGCAAAAGGTGCAAGTTGTTCTTGTCTTCCTGAAATGGATAGATAATGGATATGTGAGATAATGGATAAATGGATAAATGTGATCTTTCTTAATCCAGGAAGTTCAGAGCTTTGGAGTTTATTCAGTTATTATTAACACTTAGGAATGGTGCTCATATATTCCAGTTCTGGATTGATACATGGTTTTGCATTCACATCTGAAGCAAAAATTATATCTGAAATTCAATTTTTAACTCTGTTACAGCGTCCTTAGTCCTGTGCTGAGGTTTTCATTTAGGTTCTGGAATCTATTTCTGAAATGTTTGTGCCGTTTAAAATTCAGGGAGAAAATCCTGACGTGTGAGTCCCACGTTGGCAGCAATTTGGGCACTTCTGGCAGGAATAAAACTCCCCTGATTAATGATTTTTGAGCATTGCATGTTATGTTCTCAATGCCCTCTACAACTGCTGAGGTGATGGCACTCACAGTTATAGTGAGAGTAGGAAAATGCCCTTTAATTTACTATTTTGCTTTAAATATTTGAAGAATTCAAAAAGCAGAACTAACATTCTGCAATCCCCAAAGTTTAAAAATGGAGTTAAGTTTCTGCTCTTTGCAGTGTGTCCCACACTTCCCCCACACTCATTCTGTGCTGTTCACACTATTAGGTTTCATTTGTAGGGCTTTTTCTTTTTAAAGATGCTAATTTTGCATTAACAGAAGGGGGGAAAAAAAAAATCCTTCCAGCTGATTGAATTAAAATGCACTGTCGTGATTTCCTCTTCACTCTGTGCTCGGGATGAAGTTCCTGAGCTGGGAGGGTGGCTGAGGACAGAGATGGGACAGAGCTGTGCCCCTGAGAGGGAATCTCTAATTAGACATTCCCAAGTTTATTTCCCTGTTTTCCCTGGCATTCAGCCTTCAGGTGTGCCAGGAAAGTCAACAGCAGCAGCAAGCTTTGCCTGCAGCCACAAATACCTTCAGCCAAGCAGTTTGTGTTTGGTTTTCCTAAATTCCAGTGATTTAATTCCTGTTCCCTCTGCTCCATAAAACTGAGTTGGCTTCCATGTAAACACCAGCTCCACTGCTGCTGCCTGCCTTTTGGAATAACCCATCTTTAACGAGGTGGAGAAATCATAAATACCAGCTGCTGCTGGAGCTGCAAGCACCAGAACCTGGGGTGGCTTTTCAGTGCATTGGTGCAGCATTCCTGGGACTGGCCAGGAGCTGGGATCTTGGGGAGCTGACCAGAATCATCATCACCATCACCATCATTATCACCATCATATCATCACCATCATCACCATCACCATTATCATCATCACCATAAATCATCACCATCACCACCATCATATCACCATCACCATCATCACCATCACCACCATAAATCACCATCATCACCATCACCACCTTAAACCACCATCATCACCATCACCACCGACACCAAACATGAGGAGCCTCCTTAGCCCCAAACTTCACCTCCTCCTCAAGGTTTTCCCCTCCTAAGCAGAGCCCAAGAACTCAGAAGGAAGCAGCTGTTTGGTTTCTGCATAAATTTATCCATTTTCTGCAGCCTGCTCGTTAAATTTTAACTTCTGCAGTCTTTTCCAGAAGGGCTTGGAGCAGGATTTTCCCTTTGCTGGGATAAATTCCTCCTCTCTGGAGATGCTGGGGCTGTGGGTGTTGAAGGGTGATGTTGCACAGGTTCTAAAGCTGGCAAACACCATTCTATTTATTGAATTAACCTCTGAACTTGCTTGAGAATAGCTCAAAACACCCAACACAGAGCAAACAGCTTTTTTTTTGTTTTATAGGCACAGTTTGGGGACAATTTACTTCATTTGTCATCTTCTGTAATTATTTTTCTAATACTGCACCTACTGCAGGGACAATATGTGAATTTGAATAAGCTGTGAAAAGCTGCTCATGAGGGGAATAACAATTTAGAAGTGAGGAGGTAGTTACTTACACTCCTTCATTTATTTTTAAAGAAGAATTTCTTTATCCACTTTATTTTCAGCCTTTATTATTAATAATGTTGTGGCTTGTCCCCAGACACTCCAGGGTGGGTGAGTTTTGTGTTGCTGGCCAGGCAATTTCTTTCTATTAACCTGAATTAGCTAAAATAGTGTCAAATCACCAGGCAGGACTTGGAGCTGCTCACCTGAGCAGCAGAACTGAAATGAGGAGCAAACCTTTCCAGGGAGCTGTGAGAGAATGGAGAATCTGGCAATAAAGTGCTTTAATGGTGGAGTCACCAGCCTTGAAATGTTTAAAAAAGGTGTGGATGTGACACTTGAGGATGTGGTTTGGTGGTGGTGAGTTGGACCCAAGGGCCTGACAGATCTTTCCCAAATTTAAGGGTTCTCTGATTAATTTGACCCATCCTGGTCATTTCCTGGTGTGTTTTTGGATATTTTCCTGCTCATCTTCCAGCCTTTTAAACTCTGGGAGGGATCCCACGTGCCCTGGGGTGAGGGAGGCTCCACATCTGGCAGGATGTGGGGAGATGGTTTTAAACTGGGAAAGGAAAGGTTTGGATTGGGAATAAATCCCTCCCTGTGAGGGCAGGGAGGAGAAGCTGTGTCTGCTCCTGGATCCCTGGCAGTGTCCAAGGCCAGGCTGGACAGGGCTTGGAGCAGCCTGGGACAGTGGGAGGTGTCCCTGCCCGTGGGATGGGATTAAAGGGGTCCTTGCACCCCACAGCACTTTATGATTCCATGATTCTGCTCCCCCTCAACTTCCACCAGATCTCCAGACCTGCAGAAACCCAAATTTTGGGGCAAACCGTTTGGTTTCATCCTCCTTTTCCCCCTGGCTGGGAAGCTGTGTCAGGAGCCCTGAACCCAGCCCTGTTTTTCCTTCTTGCTGTCCTTCTCCTGCTGCTCCTGAGCTCTTCCTGCCCTGCTGCTGAGCCAGCCTGGTCTCACATCTCCTTTTGCTGGGAGCTCCTGGCAGTGCCTCTCTCTGCTCTGCCAGCTTCTGCCCTTCCCAACTGCACCAGATGCCTTTTCTCCTGTTACTCATAAATCACTTCCTATTCTTTTATCTGGATTTTTTTTTTTCCCCCTCTGCTCTTTTTTTGCCAAGTGCAGGGTTTTTTTTCCCAGCTGTCAGCACTTTATTTAAAGAGTACCAATGTCACTCCCCCTGAAATGCTGCCAGGTGGGGACAGAACTTCCTTATCACCTGCTGACCTCTTCCTAAAGTATCTCTCTACACAGATTTATCCCCACTCTTTCAGATCTCTCATCTCAGGGTCTTCATTCAGGAGAAGCTCAACAATTCTTGTGGTTTTGTGGCCTACAGGGGTTTTAGTTTATATTTGGATTTTGCAGTTCTTCACGAAGGAGAGGCCAAGTTGGTGAAATAGGATTAAAAAAACTTATCCAGAAGGATGTTCCATGCAGGAATCTGCACTCTGAGCAGATCAGAGCTGGGCAACTCTCTCCCGACTCTCCAATTTTCCCACTGAATTTCATGAAAGAATTATGTGATTTGTTCTTTTCTCTCCATAAAGAATGTTTCCTCAGTCTCACAGCACTCCTCCTCAGTCAGGTGCTTCGGGCAAATTCAAAAGTTTCTGTGTTTCCTCAGATTCCCTTCCAAAACCCTTGTGGTTGCACTGAAAGGAAAAGAAAGGAATTTTGTAAATACCATTCACTGAACTTGATTTCCTTTTACATCCCTTTCACCCCTTGCTGTACATTGGAAACGTGGAACAAGCAATGCAATTAAAGAGAGAACAGAATTCATTAAAACCCACAACAAAGCTCGGGATTTTGGGATCCACTCAAATGAGCATCTTGAACCAGGACCAGGGAGCAATCCCGTGTTTCAGCCCAGCCAACAACATCCTTTGGAAATGTTCTTGGACAGCACCACACCGAGCAGTGCTGATGAAAAGCTTTAATGGGACAAATTTGCTGCTGGCTAAATACAGAATTAGGAGGGGAGCTTCCTAAAAGCTGGCAAATCTCAGCCTAGAAAACGAGGGGATATTTGGATTTAGTGGCACAAGAAACAAAGCTGGAAAAAAAAAATCCTTCCTGGGCTGCTCAGGGAGGTGTTGGATGAGGAGCAGCAGTGGGATTATTAACATGGAATTTCGCCCATCCAAGGGCAATCTTTGGCCACTTTTTTTTGGGGGGTGCCGTGGGAATGGGGTGGGAAGGAGCCAGGACTGTCCCTGCTGAGGATAATTGGTGTTACAATCAAGTTTGTCTTGCATCTTTGTGGGAAAACTGCATGGCCAAGGAGAATTTTTGGGACAAAAGTGTGGCCACAGGGCTCTCCTTGGTGTTTTAGCAGGTCACATTCCTGGTTTTTCACATCCCTTCTTCTCCCAAACCACCTGCATTTTAACAATTCTTGGGTTTTTTAATCATTTATCACTCATTCTTCCAATTTTCTGTCAACATTCCTTTATTTGATGCGTTCAGGCTCTGTTTCCCCAGGTCCCATCCCTGTCTCTAGGTTGGATGTTGATGTGGGATTTGAAAATCTACCCCAGGAGCAGGAATTTCCATGGCTTGAACGTTATCCCAACTTTTTTATCCTGGCAGCTTCCACGCCAAGCGTGGGTTTTGCGCATCAGGAGACAATAATTCCATTTTCAAACGCAGAATTTACAAACATCCTGTGAATTCACCGCTCCCAAAATAATCCTGAAAGGGACACAATCAAAGAGTGTGTCAAAATATCCCCCCAAAATAAACCTGCAAACAAAGCCCTGGCTAGGATGTTGGAATTAATCATATTTTGTGTTGCTTCCTTGGGAAAGGATCTGTGAACTTCAAGGTTTGTTGTCTGTTTATAAAGCATTTTCTCTTCTCTCAGTGGTTTCAGCAGAGTGGATTTTAATTTGATTTATGAGTTGTGAGTTAAGCTAGGCTGGCTTTTCCTTCAGCTCTACATCTATGTATAGGCAGTGGTGAAAAATTAATTAAATTATGCTGCTCATAATGATCACACTATTCCCTGGAATGGGACACCAACTCCAAGTGCTTTAATTAGAAATTATATATAAATTATAAATATAAATTACATCCATAACGCATCATGTTCTACACAGGAAAATGAGATTTTTTTTCCTCCCCTATTTGTTGAGGTTTAGGAATATGTCAGATATCCTGTTCTGTTCACATTGCTCTGTAGCTTCCTTCAATTTTCCTTCACTTCCAAGGATTTTTTTAATCGCAGCCACTCCATTTTTTCCCGGGAAACCTCTGTGCAAAGTGATCTCAATGCTCCACGTCCTTGGTTTGGTCTTTCTCTGACCTGATTGAGCTCTTTAATCCTGCACAACGAGGCCAACCAGCAATAAAACTCCAAATTTTCCCCTGCCACATCCAGTGGTGCCACCCAGACCCAAATATTCAATTTTTAAACCCCAAAATAATGCTTTGNGGGGAAAAAACCTCTCTCCTTCCCTCTCCCAGTTTCCCACAAAGCAGAAACGTCAGGATTTGCATCCCCTGGTTTTCCCCCTGGGATTGCTGCAGTTGTTCAAGACCAAAAAATATAGGAAGGTTCCCAAAAAAAGTGGTGGAAATATTGAGGGAAAGCTTTTGATTCCCTTTGCTCTGGCTCCACCATTTGGTGTTGGATTTAAAATTCCAAATCTGGCATCTTTTTTTTAGGCAGAACACCTGGAATTGGAAACAGGCAAGCGTGAAAGNCAAAAAAGGCACTGGGATCGGCACAAACTGGATTTTATTTATACCAGAGGTACAAAATAGAGGGTTTTGCTCAGAGATTGGGCTTTGCAGAGATTTAAGCTTGGAAATGGGAATACTTTGATTATTTTTTTTTTCCCTTGGCTAAAGGATTTTTGAGTTTCTTTGTTGGTTTTTTGCAAAGGAATAATTGGTGCCAAAAATTCCCACTGGAGTGAATTATTCTGGGTATTGATGCAGATTCCAGCTGTCAGCATATCTGGTAGATTTATATTACTTTNTGTGGGATTTATCCCCCATTCCCTGTGGGATTTATCTCAAATTCCCTGTGGGATTTTTCCTAAATTTCCTGTGGGATTTATCCTGAATTTCCTGGGGGATTTCTCCCAAATGTCCTGGGGGATTTTTCCAAAATTCCCTGGGGGATTTATCCAGAATTCCCTGTGGGATTTCTCCCAAATTTCCTGTGGGATTTATCCCGAATTTCCTGTGGGATTTCTCCAGAATTCCCCGTTGGATTTATCCCAAATTCCCTGTGGGATTTATTCAAAATTCCCTGTGGGATTTATCCCAAATTTCCTGTGGGATTTCTCTGGAATTCCCTGTGGGATTTCTCCCAAATTCCCTGTGGGATTTCCATCTCGTGGCATTTTCTCCATGAATGCTCCCCCAAATTGCATGGAAATTATTTTATTAGATGCCTTTCAAGGCTAAATATGTGTGAGCCCTTCCAAAAGGAACAAGCTGCAGGTTATCTTGGCAATATTTGGTAAGAGAAAAACAGATTTTTCTCGTCATTGATTTCACTTTTAAAAAGCACGATGCTAAATCACTGGGAGATTTTGTTTGAGTGGGTTCCTAGCTCGGTTTCTAAGAGAAAATCAAATTATTTCTTGGCCACCTACCTCTGAAAACATTTTAACAGCCTTTTTTTGCTTGACCCTGTAGTTATATATTTTATTTTACATAATTCCTGTGAGCACTGAGAAAGGCCAAAGGGAAAACCACAGGAATCAGCAGGAAAAATAATTTTCTCTCAAGCACATCTTCCTGATGCACATAAAGTATAATTTTAAAAGATTTTAAGGAGTTTTATTCCACCTCAGTCAAATTCCCTAAATGTGGAGTGCTCAGAGTTTGGTTTTCAGGCCCAGCTGAGCTTCACTGATTTCTTTATTCTTTGTTTATTAATATATGTGTTCTTTAATATATTAAATATATTATTTATATTAAATAACAGAATCATTTAGATCATCAAGCCAAACAATATTCAGCAGATCGTAAAGCCCCAAAAATCTACAAAATACACTTTAATATTCAAAATGCATTATGCAAAAACAGCACAGCGAGAACAAGATGTTGGGTAACAGTGCCCTGCTGGAAAGTTGAGGCCTTAAATTCAAAGTTTTTTAAGGAGAATAAAATGAGATTCTGTCGGAAAGGATGCAAATAACTGGGATTGGGGGAGGAATGGGAGTGGGAAAGCTGTGCAGGGAGGCCAAGGGCAAAAGCACAGCAATGAGAAGTAAAAATAGCAGGATAAAGATCATTCTGGTACCAAAAAAATAGCCTGTAGCTCCTCGTGTGCGTGTGAAACTGGAATAGTGACCAAAATAACCTCCATGGAAAAGAAATCCAGGATGTTTCCCCAGCAGCTCTCCAGAAAAATCTGTGTACGGATGGGAGCGAGGAAACATCTCCTTGAGAAAGAGCTTTTTAATCCATAAAACCCAGAGAAACTCCATTTTATTTCTCAATTTGACTGCTGGGGTTAAAGATTTCACTTTTCAGGTAGTTCAATCTGCAGGTCTTTAAAAACATAATATCCCCTAATTGTATCCAGTGAAAACATTCATTGCATAATTTTGTGTTTGGATTCATTCGCCCTCTGATTTCCACCTGATTTTCAGGCAGCAGAGTTTATTGCAAAGCTTTAGAAAACCAGATTAGAATGTTATTTTAAGTGTCAGGAAACATCAAGCATTTTATCATGATTTCCTGCAGTCGTTGCTCTTGCAAATTTGATTCCCCACTTCACTAAAATCCACTTTATGAAAATACTGCAGCCACATGTAGGGGAAAGGGAGTTTATGGGCTCCAAAATTGAGATAAGGAGGTCAGAAATGGCCCTGATTGAATTTTCCTGGGCTTTTTGCTCATGTGTTTTTGTTCTGGTGGAGCCTCTTAGGTGGGAAATTAAATGAAATGTTTCCTTTAAAGCAGCATTTTCACCTCCCAGAGCAACACATCAATTTGCTCCCAGATTTTCCTCCTTGGGATATTTTTGGGTTGGCACAGGAGCATCAGCAGCTCCTTAAGGTGAGGCTCACTCTCAGTGTTTATTTTGCAGGGGATTTTCTCCTCCCTGCAACAGGATGGAATAAAAATAGCCAAGATTTCAATCCCAAGGCCAAGCAAGGCAAATTAATCTGGTTTTGAGCTGGCACAAATTCCTGGGCAAGGATCAGCTCCGGGGCTTTGCAGCTGGAAAAGCCACCTGGAACTCCCAGTTCCTTCCTGAGTCCAGCTTAGTGCTCTTATCAGCTCTCATCCCAAGCCAAGAGGCTTTTCCCCAAAAACAGGGAGTGAAGGGTTTTGTGCAGGGTTTTCATTCCCAACCCCTGGGATTTGCCAGGAACCTCCCAGCAGCTGCTGCTGGTGCTGGAGCAGCAGCAGGAATTTCTCAGCCGAGAAGAAGACACACTTTTGGAGTGTCCAAATCCATGCCCCCGGCCTCCAGCTCCATAAAACCCACTCCTGTTTTCCCAAGGAAAAGGAAAATCTCACGAGGAAAACCCAGGAGAGGGGCCTGGATTTGGACATTCCAAAAGGCACGGCCGTGGATGAGACTTTGGAGGTTTTCGTGTGGAGCACCTCTCCTTTCTTTGCGCCTCGTAGCAAAACTTATCCTTAAAAGCATCTCCCAAAATTCCTCTCCCAAGTTCCGTGGTGCTCAGCCTTCCCTCTCGTCCCTTTTCCTTCTTCCACAGACTTTTTCCCTCAGAAATGCCATTATTTGGCTGTGTTGGCTCCAAAATAAGTTTCTCACTCTTCTACACACCAGGTTTTTTTTCCCCCTCAACACTTCCTGCTGGTATTTTATTTGTCTCAATTTAGATGAGTTTCTATCACGCCCACAAGATTCCCAAATCCTGTTTTTACCCTTCTTTTTTGGTTTTTTTTTTGCTCAGTGCTGGCAACATTTCTTTGAACCCTATGATTCTTTCAGATGTTGTTTTCTCATTTCCTGTTTGTGTCCCGCCGTCAGTCGTCAGGAAACAAACCCACTTTTTTTGGGGTGGAAAGCTGCAATTCCACGGTTTCCTGCCCGAAATTATTCTCTCACATTTTTTTGTCCCAATCTGTCGAGACACTTCAAGCTGTTGAGATTTTTTCCGTTCTGCTCTTCTCCTTTGGTTTCACCACAGTTCATCCCTTTATGTGTTTACCACTCCAAGTGTTAAAGCTGGGAATAAATCTGGATTTATTATTTAAATTTATTTATTCCAGCAGCTGGGATCAGGCAGTGCCTGGAGGGAATGGGTTGTGTAGGTGGATTAAAAAGCAGCTGCACCTGGGGATGATGTGCTGGAAGGTTTAGACATGGTTTAGTGATCAGGTGTAGTAAACAGAGCTCAGGCAGAGATAACACCTCTGGGATACATCGTTCTGAGAATAATCCTGGAGTTCTGTGGGATAAGAGGATGAGAGGAGGGCTTGGAGAGGAGATGAAGAGGATGCTCCCTCTGCTTCCTCTGGGAATATTCCCAGAGCTGCCTGGCTGGGATTGGAGTCCAGGAGTTTCAAGATTGGGAAGTTATTGAAGTTCTCCCACTCCCACAAATCTCTCCCCTGACAGGGGAGGCTTCTCCCAAATCCTTGTTTATTTAAAATCCAAACTGCACTCTTGGTTGTTCTCACTCTCCAGGTTGTTTATTATTTTCTGAGCAGCAATTTCTGCACCCCAGGCTTTGCACCAGCTTGGCCTGAGGGACAAAAGGCACCAAAAAGCCCCAAACACACAGAATCAAGGTTCTCTGAAAGACAATTCACCCAATTCTCACCAAGAACAGACATTATTTCTACTTTTCTACCAAGAACCAACTCAATCTCTGTGCACGGGACACTGTGGCAAATTGTTCCCAATGTTCCTGTGTCCCCAACACTGCAGAATGTGCAGGAGATGGAGAAGGAGGAAGAAGCCTGAAACCCACAAGGATCCTCCAGCTTGTCTCCATCTCCTTCCCATGCTAACAAACCCAGAAATCTCAATTTCTCCCCCTGTGATCAATTCCATATTCTGCTGGTATCTAATTGACATTCTGGAAAGTTCTGTTTCATCCCAGATCCTGGGAAGCCCTTTCCATGGATGAAGGTTAAAAGGAGAATTTGTCAGAGGGTTTGGATCCTTCAAAACACGCAGAGGAATATTCTCTGCACTCTGGGTTCCAACAGGAAGTCAATCCCAATCCCAGAAGATTCCTGGGAGTGGGACTCAGCCATGATCTTTGCCTTGGACAATTGTTAGGAAACTCTCTGGAAAATAATATGGGAAAACTCTCTGGGAATTAATGAAAAGTCTGGTGGGGTGGGAATAGTTCAGTGGAAAGGATCCAGGTGGAATAATGAGCCGCAGGGGGAAAAATCCCCACAGAGTTCCCCCATCCTGAGGGTGAAGTGAGGGGACAGAGCATGGCACCAAAGAGCCCAGAGGCTCTGGGGGGAAAATATTCCTGATTTGGGGAAATAAATGAGTGAAGTAAAACATTGATTTGCTCACAGCCCTGTTTTGCTGAGAATTAAACTTAATCTCCCCAGCTTCCCCCTCAGAGTTTGTCAGAGAACTGGCTCAGGACTTGTTCACCACCACGGGGTGAGAGCTCAGCCAGCCCCTGGGATATCTTGGATTTCTCTGAATTTCAAATCTTTTTTTCGTCCAAAACATTGGCTCAGGTTTGCTTAAATTTGTGTTTAAACTCCTGGAAGGGAAAGGTTGAATATTTTTGGGCACGTTGCCAAAATATTAAGCTGTGCTGCGTGAGTTGCTTCGCTCTGCGCTCCCGATAAAAGGTGTTTGCTTTTTGTTGTTCTCAAGGCTTGCCATGAAATCTGAAAACTCCAGGCTGTGTCACTTTAATATACAAACACTCCAAGCAATACAAAAGCCTTAAAATCAAAGCTGTGCTGTTATCTCTTCAGAGCAGGAGCTTTTTCGAGGAGCTTCTAATGCAGCAGCAGAATCACTTCCAGTTGCTGCTTTGAAGTTTTTATAGCGTGCTATCATGGACCTTTAATCCGTGCTGAGGCTGCTCTTAAAAACAGGAGGAAATTGCAAAGTGAAGTAGGAAAGGGGAAAGAAAAATTGGACAAATTTAATCAGCCTCACTTGGGAGAGGGACTGGTGCTGTCCCAGTGAGAGGAAACCTGGTCAGGGCTGTCACTTGGTGCTGCTGGAATGGCCCTGTTTGGGGGCAGGAATAAAGGTGTAAAATCTGCTCAAATAATGGCTACAACACTCTAAATGTCACCCAGAGTGTCTGTGCTCGAGGGCTCAGCTCGTGGCAGGCTCTGGTTATTCCCCTCTGTAAATCAGCCTGCCCTGAAGTTACTTTCCCCCCACAGCTGGATAATTCCCTGCTCAGCCCCTCCATTCTCCATCCATTCAGAGATGAAAATAGCTGGAAACCTCCTTGACCTTCTGCCTTGATAATAAGTGCAATTAACGAACTGTGTCCTAATGAGCTAGAGAAACAAAATGACAATGGGCCATCTTATTTAATTAAGCTGTGTTGCAGGAAAATTTCCTTGAAATGGCCACTTATATTCCCCTGGCATTGAATCCCTGAGGTTGGAAAAGATTTCCAAGACCATCAAGTCCAAGCTGTGACCGATCCCCAGAGCCCTGAGTGCCACCTCCAGGTGCTCTTTGACCACAATTGGTTTCATTTTTCTATTTTCTGATTATTCCACTTCACTCACTGTTCTCCCTTTCATGAGTATCCATCTCCCTTCTTTCTCCCTACATCTGCCTCCTTCCTCCTCCTTTTCCCATCTTTTGGAATGAACTGCTCATGAACTTGAGGAACATGAAGAAAAGCACCTCCAAACCATTCCCTGCTCCCCACATGCCTTTTGGGCTCAAAAACCAGAGATGTTCTGATCCCACAGGCAGAAAAATTCCTTTTTTTATTATTCTTTCACATGTACATTTTTCAAGGGAAGAAGGAATAACATCCAGGCATTGGTGTTTGTCTTAACTGGGGCCTGATTTATGCCTCTGCTGCTCTCAAGGGTACAGCTCTCAGTGTTTGTGTAGAAATGCCTCTAGAAAATGAACCAACTTTGGAAACTATTTATGGATTCGAATTGGCTGCTTTTCTATTTAATGAAGTCCCTGTCTTTGAGCCTCTGCCATTTAATTAAGTGGTTTATATAATTACTCTCTGACATCAATTCTGTCCACTCTGAAAGGTTTGTCTTTTCTTCCTGGAGGAGGTGTTTTATTTCAGGGGAGTTTCTGGGGGTCCTTCAGCTTGGGAGAAGAAATGCAGATGAATTCCCAGGGCAGCCACTCTGCAGCAGGGTGGGCTGAGATCCTGATCATGGGGGGTTTTTTTCCCCTCGATCACTGATGTCCCTAAAATTTCTCTGATTCCTTCTGGTTTTAAGAAAAGGAGTTGTGTCACCACAAGCAAAGCATCTCTTCCCTCAGAGCCTTCACCTCCTCACCTCTGTGGGGTTTCCTCACCTCAGAGGGAAGGTTTCCTTCTCTGGGAAAAAAAACCCTTTTAAAAGTCATTTACCCCTTTTTGTTATGGTTTTCTTAAACCCTCAGCTATTCTCTCGATTCTCAGATTCCAGCTGTAACAAGCAGATGGGGTTTGCCATGAACAATTCCCTGTTATCTTACCCCAATCAATCATTATTATCCCGCTATTTCTGCATCTCAGGATTCCAGGAGCCTTCCTAAACACCAAGTTGTGCCACAATCTCATGTTTCAGCTGCTTAGCACCCACATGATCACAAAAATCCCTTTTTCCTGGCAGTCCTGGTGTTCCAGGAGCACACGGAGAGGACACAAAAGTTTGCTTTATTCTGGATTAGTTTTACAGGGAGCGGGAATGTGGCGCTTTCCTGGCTTCCCCCAGCTCATTATTTGGGACAACCCAGTGGATTTTTCGAACCCAAAGGGCAGGACAGGACCTCAGAAAATAACCATAATTACCTTTAGCCAGAGCTCATTGAATCTGCAAGGTGTTCCCCTCAGAAATTTCAATTTCTGAAGGAATATTTTTAATAAACCTGCAGTGAAACAAGGGATTCCACCTTTTCCCTGTTAACTCTTGGTGTTCAGGGTTTGTCCCAGCTCTGGAAAATCCAGCTGGGCCAAGTCTCAGTCCTGTCTCCATTCCTGGATCTCTCTGGAAGAGCTGCTGGGATGGACACCAAAGCTCCCCAGCTCCTCTTTCTCACCCTGAAAAAGGTTTTGTCTCCATCTCCTCTTCTCCTCACAGCTTTGAATGCAACACAAGACTAATTATTATCAGGATTTCTTAATATACTGAGAATTTTTGAAGGTCAAACTCAAACAGAAGCTTAAGGATTGTTTCCAGCATTAGATTGATCTCATTTAGGAAAAGCCTTATCAGGACAGGACTTGGCTCCAAGGGACAACAAAATTTCCTGCTCCAGGAGCTTCCCTCAGGGGATTTGTGGCTGAGGAAGGCAAAACGATGATATTTTATACATCAACACTCTGCTGTGAGTTGAGAATTCCTGTCTGTTTGCTGCTTGCTGAGCTTTGGAGTTGGAGTGGCTGGAATTACAGAAATATTCCATTTACAAGCGCCAGGAAGAGTGGGAGACAGCTTTGTGACCAGCTGGTTGAACATTGGTGAAATTCTAAGCAGGTGAAAATTGAGATTTGTACTTTTCTTTTGTGTGTGTGTGTGTGTCTCCTGTGTAACTCACCCAGACTGAATCTTTCCAGTTCTTCATTTCTGCTTGGCACAAAGTGAAGTCTCTAAATCAGGAGAGACCATTTAGCCTAAAATATTCCACTCCTCTCCCTCAGTGCTTGGAGGGAGAGAACAATGGCAAAGAAAGATGAATGCTTCTTGCTCTTTAATTGAGTCTAATAGGCTATAAATACTTTTTTTTTTTTCCCCTTAACTACAGGAGCAGAATGAAAGGCTTCTGGTAAAACTGGTTTTTCACATAAAAAAAAAAAAACCTGCTCTTTGGAAAAGCTTCTGCACAGAGACACCTGTGGAAATCCCCTGGAGTAGTTTTAAGGCATTTTAATTCCTAATAAAAGCTTTCAATTCAGTTGATGCAGGGTTACAGGCACAGAGTTGGAAATGTCATTTAAAGTTGAGTCATTTTGTAAATCTCTTTTTTTTTCTGGTTTGGTTTTTTTTTTTCCCTTCAATGTTGAACTTGATGAGCTCAGTAAAATTCAAAATGCAGCATTTTGCTGTATCAAAAAAGGCTTGGAAAATGAGCAGTTCAACACCTGTGTAAATTCAGAGGGTTTATGACACTCTGATCATTATTTTTAGGGTTATTGCTCTTTCTCTCACTTCTACCTGTTTATGCCAATATAAAAAATGATCCCTTTTGCTTAGATTTGATTACAGGAGATAAGAAAATGTTTCAGTTAATCCTGCTTGGGTGAAATGGTCCTGGCAATCACATTTAGGAAATAAATTGTAATTTGGGACCTGGATTTTTCTGCATTGTTACCTGGCAATAGCCAAATCTTTTCAGGCATTTCAAAGCTTTTTTTTTTTTAAACAAACCTTCATTTCATATTCAGCTCATCTCTGTTAATCGTTCCACCCAATTAGCATCAAAATCAGGTGAAATCTTGACATCCCTCTTTTTTCTTTTCTTTTTTTTTTTTTTTAGCACTTCAATCACACCTATTTTGCTTTGTGCCTTAACTAAATCATGCCCTTTAGTAAATTCAAATATTAGTCAAACATTAAGGTCCTTTCCTCACGGTTTGTCAGAATTATTGCTGCTCTTGTGTGTCTGTGCTCTGCATCTCCCAGGATTTGTGGAATCCATCACCTTTAAACCAGCTCCAGCTCCGTTTGTCAGAACTGACAGCAATTTTATCAAACAACTGCTTTGGGCCTCATTTTCACTTTAATTTCCCCACTAATCTTATTTTTTCCTCCTAAAAGAGGCATGGATAATGGTTGACTTTCTAATTAAGATTCAGAGTTTGTGTATGTGCAATTTAAGTGCTGATGCTTTGCTTTTTTGCTGCAGGAAAAAAAAACTTTACTCTCATTATTCCTAATATTCTTAATTTTGGGGGTGTATGTGTGCTTGAAAGAACAAAGATTCAGGATGGAATAACCCAGCCTGGTTGGGATTTGAGATTTCTATGGGTGGTGATTCCTCCTTGGTTTTTTGACCAGGAAAAATACCCCAGCTTTTAATTAAGTTTCAGCGGAATTTCCTGCATTTTACTCTGTGCCCATTCAGGATAACGAAAACCAGAAATTATTGACTTGGTGTGTTCACTTGGAAAATTTTCCTCCTCCAATCTTTGATGGAATTATCGATAAATAATCCATAAATCCAGAAGAATTGCACTCATTTGCTAGGGGAGCAAATAATTAACTTAATTAAGTTAATTAAATTAAATTAAATAATCGATTAATTAATTGCAAATTGGTTGCAGTTAATAAATCCAAGCACAGCTCGGGATATCTGATATTGCACAGTGTGGTCCTAAAGGAAAATTTAGATCTGTCCATGAGCTCCCAGGGCAGTGATGAGCCCATAATGGACATAATTAATAAAAGTAATAAATATTAAATATTAATAAAGTATTAATTAAAAATACTAAAGTATTAAAATATTAAATCGCGATGACGTAATACATAAAAAGTAATGAGTAAAATGTAATAAGTATTCTTTATTGATAAGATAAATAAAAGTAAGGAGGTGGTTTGGGTGTTAATCACTCATTTGGGTGTTAATAAATAGTTCTGGTGTTAATCAATCTTCCTGCACCTCCTCGCTGTGATGGTTCCCCCTGAAGATGAAGGCTGGAAAGCAGGAGGGGCTGGCAGGATTCCAGAGGGAAATGTGTCAGGTGCTGATTCCAGGAATTCCAGCGGATAATTGGCTGCATTTGCATGGATTGAGGAAGGGGATGGGAGGGCAGAGAGATCCCCCTGGAAATCCCAAACAACAGAGGGTTTGTCCTTGTTATCTATGAACAGAAACACACAAATAAAGTTCATCAGAAGGATGAAAAGAGGAATCTTTATTAACAAAATGGAATCCCTCATATAAAGTACTTTGTTAATAAAAAGTGATTGGTGAATAAGAACACTGCTTTATTGCTATTGGTTAAGTTAGAAAAACAATGTATTCTGTGTTATGAAAACAGGGATGAAAAACCCCACCTGTTGTTTTGAGAAAGAATATTGTTTGGAGAGTTTGTTTCCAGAATTTCTCTTGGGAAAGTGAGAAGCTTTCCCTTGGGAAGGAAAGATCCTGACAGGCCTTCAGCTCTGGAGTTTCAGAGACACAGAAATTGTCAGCCCCACAAGGATTCCTGTCACTGTTGGGATGGTCATGACACAATAATGGCCAAAAAGGCACAAAAAAAGTTTTTATTTCAGCCACATTTTCCCTTTTATCCATTCCTTTCACCAAAAGCCTTCACTTCACTCACTGGTCAGTAAAAGATGTTTTCCTTGTCCATCAAATCTCTCTATTCTTGGTCAGTTTACAGATTTTGTTCCCTGATTCCCATGGACAGATTCCTGGTGCAGTTGTTTTTCACCCAGCAATAATTTGTTGTGTTGACAAATTCTCATCCCCAAGACTTTTTCCACCTGAGAACTTGCAAGCTGCACACAGAAATGACAAAGCAGTTATTAATTTAGCAGAGCCAGGCCTGATTTGATGAGCCGTTTCAAGGGCTGAACTAAAATGGGTCATTTGGAGCCCTCAAGCCTGGCATTTTGAATAAAAATTGGGAATAACAATTGAGAATAAAAATTGAGAATAACAATTGAGAATAAAAATTGGGAATAACAATTGAGAATAAAAATTGAGAATAAACAGATGAAATCTGATTTTTGTGCTTTAGAATTGCCAATAAAACTGGAGGATAAAGACCTGAACTGGCTCGCTGGATCCCAGCACACCTCACTGTGCTCTGGGTGGGCTGGAACAGTTCCCTGCTGGAATGGGGGGTCCTGCCTCAGCTGGGGGGGCTTGTCCCACCCCAATTAACCCCACCGTGTTAATTAACGTGAAATAAAGTGAATGAAAGTGAATGAAAGTGAATTAAAGCAAATTAAAGTGAATGGAAATGAATGCAATGGAATGAAAGTGAAAGAAAGTGAATGAAAGTGAAAGTGAATGAAAGTGAAAGAAAGTGAAAGTGAAAAAAGTGAATGAAAGTGAAAGAAAGTGAATGAAAGTGAACAAAAGTAAATTAAAGTGGATTAAAGGGAATGAAAGTGAATGAAAGTGAATTAAAGTGAATTAAAGTGAGCGAAAATGAATTAAAGAGAAAGAAAGTGAATTAAAGAGAATTAAAGCGAATTAAAGTGAACAAAAGTGAATTAAAGTGAATGAAAGTAAATGAAAGTGAATGAGAGTGAAAGAAAGTGAATGAAAGAGAGAGAAAGCGAATTAAATTGAACGAAAGTGAATTAAAATGAGTGAAAGTGACTTAAAGCGATTTAAAGTGAAAGAAAGTGAATGAAAGTGAAAGAAAGTGAATTAAAGTGAATTAAAGTGAATGGAAGTGAATGAAAGCGAATTAAAGCAAAAGAAAGTGAATTAAAGAGAATTAAAGCGAATTAAAGTGAACAAAAGTGAATGAAGGCGAATGAAAGCGAATTAAAGTGGAAGAAAATGAATTAAAGTGGAAAAAAGCGAATTAAAGCGAATTAAAGTGAACAAAAGTGAATTAAGGTGAATAAAAGTGCCTGAGAGTGCCGCTGTGTGCCCGCAGTCAGCAGCAGAGTACGTGAAGTCGCGGCTGCCCGAGGTGCTGAAGCAGCACCTGCAGGACTACGAGAAGGACAAGGAGAACAGCGTGCTGTCCTACCAGAGCATCCTGGAGCAGCAGATCCTCTCCATCGACAGGGAGATGCTGGAGAAGCTCACCGTGTCCTATGACGAAGCAGGTATGGCTGGCCTTCCTTGGAATTCCCATTTTACAGCCCCCCCCCAAAAAAATGCTCATGTTGGGGTCTTGTCCCCAAACGCCTTGGGCAGGTTGAAAGTCTGGCCTCGTTTTTGGGAAGTCATTGTTCTTCCTGAAGTGGTTCCTTATAATTCACATTTTACTGCCTAAAAACTTGCTTATTTTTAGTTTTTTCCCCAAACGCCCTGTGCAGGTTGAGCTTTTATCCTGCTTTTTGGGAAATATTTGTTCCTCCTGAAACAAATCTCTCCAATGGGAGATGGGAAATTCCTTATAATTCCCATTTTACAGACCAAAAAATGCTCATGTTGGGGTCTTGTCCCCAAACGTCTTGGGCAGGTTGAAAGTCTGGCCTCGTTTTTGGGAAATATTTGTTTCTCCTGAAGTGGTTCCTTATAATTCACATTTTACTAACCAAAAATGGCTCATTTTCAGTCTTTTTGCCAAATGCCTTGTGCAGTTTGAAATTCTGTCCTCATTTTTGGGAAATCATTGTTCCTCCTGAAGTGGTTCCTTATAATTCCCATTTTACTGCCCAAAAAAACCCTCTCATTTTGGGTCTTTTCCCCAAATGCCTTGTGCAGGTTGAACTTTTGTTCTCATTTTTTGAGGAAATATTTGTTTCTCCTGAAGTCAGGAACTTCAGTATTCCTGAATTGGTGTAGGACAAAAAACCTCTCATATTCAGTCTTTCCCCAAACACCCTATTCAGGTTGAGCTTTTATCCTGCTTTTTGGGAAATATTTGTTCCTCCTGAAACAAATCTCTCCAATGGGAGATGGGAAATTCCTTATAATTCCTGTTTCTCCACACAAAAATTGTTCCTTTTCAGTCTTTCCCCAAACAGCTTGTGCAGGTTGAGCTTTTGTCCTCATTTTTGTGAAATCATTATTCCTCCTGAAGTGGTTCCTTATAATTCACATTTTACTAACCAAAAAAACGGCTCATTTCCATTATTTCCTCAAAAACCTTGTGCAAGTTGAACTTCTGTCCTCGTTTTTGGGAAATCATTGTTCCTCCTGGAGTGGTTCCTTATAATTCCCATTTTACTGCCCAAAAAACTCTCATTTTCAGTCTTTTTGCCAAACACCACGTGCAGGTCGAATTTCTGCCCTCATTTTTGTGAAATCGTTGTTCCTCCTGAAGTGTTTCCTTATAATTCCCATTTTACCACCCCAGGAATGGCTCACGTGCTCTGATGTTTGATTTTCTCCCTGTGTCTCTGTGCTGGCCCAGGTACCACCTGTTTTTTTTCTCTTTTCTCCTTCCCAAATCACTGATTTTTAGCCTTTCCCAGCTGAGAGTGGACAGGGCAGGCACAAAACCTGATTTCAAACGTGACACGAGGCCAGGGGCAGCCAAACCCAGACCATTTTGGAGGCTTTTCCCCACAGTTTTCAGAATTGATACTTAACTTTTTTTTTTGGCATTTTATTTTCAAGCAGTTAGAAAAAAGCCTTCCAGCTTTTGGGATCCTTTTGCAAAAAAAACACCACCCACAAGGACTGTGGGTTCTCCAAGGCCAGCAGAGGTAAAATAAGGGTGCAGGATATTTATTTCATCACATATGGCCTGCTTTTAATGATGCATAAAAAATAAGCTTCAAAAGTTGTTGCTTCCTGTCACCTCTGCTTTTATTTTCTCACACAGAATTTCCCACTCTGACAAATCCTGTAATTTATTTTTTTCCCCCCTTAGTTTGGTCACTCCAGCTCCTCTCCACATATTTTGATTTATAGGAATTTGTTAGGGAGGAGAAAATCACTGATTCCTGTCAGAAGGAAAAGCTTTATGGGAATCCCCATGTTTGTACGGCGAAAATAAAGATTAAAAAAACTGCTTGAAACGCGTATTTGGGGATTTATCTCACCCAGCAAAAATCATGTGGGAAGGAGAAGCTCCGTAATAACTGGTTTAGCAAATTCCCAGCAGCACAGCCGTAAAGCAAAGCCCAAAATTCCAGCTTCAAGCAGGTGGAGGCACCTCCAGAGATGAAAACACAGCACTGGAGCCCCCTCATCCTCTGAATTGTGTCCCTTATTTATGAGAAATGGCTCTACCTGCCCTTGAAGTGAGAGCTGATGATGAGCAAAGCACAGAAAATGGGCAGTTAAATATAATTACAGCAGCTGCTGGTGGCTGCTCCAGCCCTTGGTGGTGCCATTTTCCCTTTTTTTTTTGCCTTTTTTTTTTTGGCTTTTATTTTTTTTCCCCACACAGCAAAATCACCTCAATGAGGACCTCGAGCTGCTGGTGGGGCATAAAAAAATGAAGGGAAGATGAAGGAAACAATCCAAATGAAGGAAACAATCCTTCAAAATTGGCAAAATAAACGTGATGGTGGTGAAAGGGGGAGAAAATCCAATTTTGTCTGGCAGGGGATGATGTGAGGGAGCAGCCAGACCCATCCTGGAGCATTGGCAGGGGGTTGATCTCAGGAACGATGATGAGCAGGTGGAATTCCAGCAGCTTTCAGCCAGGGAAGCTGGAAATGGAGGTGTCTGAGGGGCTCAGGCACTCCACATCCCAGTTTGAATCTTTCCCTTTAGGAAATCAATCCATCAGAGCTACAAATAAAAGGAGTTTGTCTGGAAATAGTCAAATGCTGGCAAGATTTTTGGTGAGGTTTGAGTAAGGAAGCTTTAAAAAATGAAAGGAGGCCAAAAGTGACAGCTGGGGACAAATCCTCTCCTAATCTCTAAATCCTTTAGTTTAAAAAGTGGCATTCTTGACTAGCTAAGGCTGGGGTAATTTTGTACAAGAATATTTTCTCCCAACAAAGCTTTGCTGGCTCTTAATCCCATTCCTTTGATTTACAGCTGAGGTGGTCAGTGCCTGATCTGTGGCAAATTTTGGTTATTTAAAGGAATTTTTGGCATTTAATTCCGGTCTTCTAGGGAATTCCAGCCTGCTGGGAGCTTCTGGAGGTGGTTTTGTCCTGTGGGAAATGTTTTCTTTATCCTTAATGGATGGCCCTTCTTCCCCAGGAGTCCTGGAGAAATCGAGTTTCATAATTGCACAACAAAAAAAAAAGAGATGGAATTCATTTTTCCCTGCTGTCAAGGAGTCCTGGGAGATATTGATATTTAGGGATTGCATCCAGAGCCATGGGTCAGAAGTCCCAGAATGGGTTTTTTTAGCTGATATTTGCTGGGGTCATGCTGGCTTTGGGTTAGGGGGGCAGGAATGGGAAGTGGAAAGGAGATGGGAAATGGGAGATGGGAAATGGAAGATGGGAGATGGGAGATGGGAGATGCAGGATGGGAAATGGGAGATGGGAACTGGGAGATGGGAAATGGGAGATGGGAGATGGGAAACGGGAGATGGGAGATGGAAATGGGAAATTTGGAAATGGAAAATGGGAGATGGAAATGGGAAATTTGGAAATGGAAAATGAGAGATGGAAATGAGAAATGGGAAATGGGAGATGGGAATTTGGAAATGGGAGATGATGGGAAATGGGAGATAGGAAATACTCCTCCCTTTCAGCCTCTGTCCCTGCTAAGGTGGGTCACAGCTTGGACTCCCTGATCTCCAAAGTCCTTCCCCAACTCAACAATCCTGGGATTCCATGACAGGAGGAACATTTTCCTGCTGCTCATGAGTAGCTGTTTTCACTCCCTGTGTTTTTTTTGCCTCCCACCCCTGCTGTCCCTGCAGGCACCACGTGTCTGATCGCCCTCCTGTCCGACAAGGAGCTGACCGTGGCCAACGTGGGCGACTCCCGGGGCGTGCTCTGTGACAAGGATGGCAATGCCATCCCCCTGTCCCACGACCACAAGCCCTACCAGCTGAAGGAGAGGAAGAGGATTAAGAGAGCTGGTGAGTTGTTGGGAGGTTCATCTTTAATTTGTCACTGAAATTGTTGTTTCATCCCGGGAGAGGGTGGGAAGTGCCCGACTGAGGTGGGATGGCAGAGCCATTCCTGGGGGGAAGGCAGAGCCATTCCTGTGGGGAAGGCAGAACCATTCCTGATTCAGCTGTTGCAGTCCAGCTCTTCCCGCAGCACTCCAAGATCTGCCAAAGGCACCTCCCGCATTCTGGGCTCTGTAACCCCTCAGGCTGAACCTTTGGGGGGTCTGTCAGGAAGCAGAGAGCAGCCTGGCTGTTCCAAAGAGCTGCTGTAAGCTTTGCTGTTTGTCCCCAGGTGGGTTCATCAGCTTCAACGGCTCGTGGCGCGTGCAGGGCATCCTGGCCATGTCCCGCTCTCTTGGTGATTACCCCCTGAAGAACCTGAACGTGGTGATCCCTGACCCCGACATCCTGAGCTTTGACCTGGACAAACTGCAGCCAGAGTTCATGATCCTGGCCTCGGACGGGCTGTGGGATGCCTTCAGCAATGAGGAGGCCGTGAGGTTCATCAAGGAGCGCCTGGACGAGCCCCACTTCGGGGCCAAGAGCATCGTGCTGCAGTCCTTCTACAGAGGCTGCCCCGACAACATCACAGTGATGGTGGTGAAGTTCAGGAATAGCAGCAGAGCAGAGGAGCAGCAGTGAGGGAGCCCCCGGGCCCCCTCAGGACTCAGTTTATCCACAGTAGGGAGCTCTAGAAACGCTGCACAGGCTCTGACGGAGGAACCGATCTCCCTGGGCTCTGTTCTTGGCTTGACAAAAGGAGCAATACAACAAATCCATGCTGAGCAACCACCAGAATCCAATTTGTCCCCGTGTCCCTGCCTCTGTGCCCTCGCTGCTCCTTAGGAACCGACTGGAACCTGCCATTTCTCACTTTTCTTTACCGGCCCTGTGTAGATTTTTGGTTTGATTCCTCCCCTCTCATGTGCCAGCCCAAGGCTGGCTCAGGGGCACGGCGGGGTCAGGGCAGTGCTGCTGCTTTTCCCTCGTGGGTGTCACTGCTCAGAAGCTGCTCCCACATTCCCCATCCCTGTAACCTGCAGTGAGAAGGGTTTGTGATGTGAAGGAGGAAGAGGAGCCGACTCTCAGCCTGCTGCCACTGCTGGCTCTCGCTTTGTTTAACCCCTCCCCAAAATAAACCCCTGCCAAGCATGTGAGTAGGTAGAGCTCCTGAATTACCACGTTTATTCAGGCTGTGCATTACTCTAGAACAGTTCTTCTAGGCCATATTGTATCCAAACCAACTAAGGGTGAACTTCAGCAAAATCCTGGGAGTTCTGAACCTCCTGGATGGGAACAGAGCTCAGCTGTGATGGCAGAATGTCTGTCCTTCACCCAGAATCACCCTGACCTTATTTCTGTGGCACGGACTCGGAAGGTGATGTGAGAGAAAATGAATTTAACTGGTGACTGTTGGGAACCTCATCCAAGCAGGGCGTTCCTCAGAGCTTCCGAGCTGGAAGTTAAGCCTGTGAAAGACTTCCTTGTATCACTGCAGATGGATTTGTGGTGTTAATCCCAGGGCAGACCCCTCTGGACCCGGCTTTTGGGATGACATGCAAATGCCAGGCAGCATCAATGCACTGTAGAGATGAAAGGTTGTGTTAAATCTAGATTTTAAAAGTATGTTTAGATCTAACTTTCAGTATTTAATTGTATTTTGGGATCTGTGACTGCTGTAAATTGGAATGAGGACAGTTTGAGTTTGCTGCACCTCTGGTACCAGCTGTGTCGTGGCAGAGGCACAAGGCAGGCAGGATTTTGGGTGGCTCATTCATCCTCATCCTGCCTTACAAAAATCCTTGGGATCTCCCCCAGAACGTGGTCCTGGACAATCTGTTCAAGTCTTCAGGGTGATGGAGGCTGCCTGTGTTTGGGTCTGGAGGTGGATCAGGGGTGTGATGGATGACCTGGCATTGCCTGTTCCTTGGGAAATACAATATTCCTCATTTCCCAGGTGCCTGCTCTCAGCACCCTCTGCTCACCTGCAGGGTTTGGGGTGAGGCTGAGCTGTGCTGGGGAGGTGCTGAGGGGGTCGGGGTCTCTCAAGGCAAAAATCAAAGAGCACAAATACCTGCTCAAGAAGGAATCCCCATCTTTGTGTTTCCAGTTTTGTCCCTAGGTCACCTCTCCCCCAACAAACTTCCCTCCTTTAATTTGTCTGGGGATAATCTCAGCCCTGAATTGGCTCTGTCGGTATTTCCAGTGCTGTGCAAAATGTCTCTGGACCCCTCTGCTGATCCTGAATTGCAGGGAGAGCCCCTGAGAAGTGTCCAGCAGCCTCTGGAGCAGCAGGCAGGCAGCCTGCACTGCTCCTTTCCCAGAGGATGGGAAGTTCCTGGTATTTTTAATCCCCTGCCCAGTGCACTCAGTGGATCTGCAGCCTGGCTGTTCAGTTGGGCAGCTAACAGGAAATATTAATAATTGCAGAGAGCTTCAGCTGTTCCAGTGTGGAAAGGGATGCACACTTGGGAAATGCAGCCCTTGGGTGATGATTCCATGGGAATGCTGGATCCTGGGCTGGGAATGGTGCAGCAGCAGTGGTGCAGGCAGAGCTCAGCGTGTGGAGTTTGCCCTCCCTTTCTGCTTCACTGGAAACGTTCCCGTTGTGCCTTTCCTTTGGAGGGCACAGCTGCCCTGGGAAAAGGGCAATTCCAGCCAGCAGCTCGAAAGGAGAGGGATATTTGTGTCCAGAGGCATCCCTGCTAAGCCATCACAGGCACTGGAGAAGCTGGAATGATGCTCATCCCCGGAAAAATGGGATAGACCGACAGCACTGGGATGGGAGCTCCTGGTTGCACGGAGCATCCCAAGGTCAGGGAGCATTCCTGAGGGATCCATGACCTCTGGAGCACAGCTGGCTGCCTGCCCCTCCAGCACTGGGACAGAGATGTAAAGGAGCTGGCAGGAATTCCCAGCCAGGAGGGAGCACTGGAAGAGCAGCTCACGCTGGAAGTGAGCCACGCTCACCGGATTTAGCCAAACACAGCAGGGCAGGATTGGTTTGCAGGTTTGCCTGGATCATTCCAGGACCATTCCCTGTCACTCCAGCCCCTCCAGGCAGCTCCCAGTCAGCCCAGTGTCAACCTCCAAGTGGCTGCAGCTGCAGCAAGAACTGGTTCAGCACCTTCAGCTTCCTCTCCCCCCTCCCTGGCAGCGCTGTCCTGGCCAAAGCCATCCATGCCAATGATCTCTGCTTAGCCTGGGGATTTTTGCTTTGAGTACTTCAAAAAAAAAAAGGAGCTTCAGCTGCTTCAGCTTTAAAGAGGAAGGACTGATAGAGGTGAGAGGGTTTGTGTGGTCCCCCACACCCACGTGCAGTGCCTACCTGTGCTCCCAGCTGGAAGGTTTGGAAGCTTTTCCTCCAAATCGAGGCGTTTCTAACTTTTCCAGTCGTGCTGATTTGTGCCAAACTCTGTCGTGACCCAGCTGGAGGCTGACAAGATGAATTCCTTGTACATATTGCTTATGCAACCTGACCAGTCCAGGGTTCTCCCACTGCCTTAACACTCCATCCTCCATCTGGGAAGGGTTGCCAGGTGCTGTAGCCAGGAATGTCCCGCTGGCTGTGGCAGATGGGCTCGGGCACTGCAGCCTTCCCTCTGCTCTCCTCTCCAAAACCAGGGAGCTGCCTTGGGCACAGCTGGCAGCTCCTCCTGCCTGCTCAGCCAGGCAACTGCGGGGGCTTGGTGCCCTTGGGGACATCTGGAGCCTCAGGGCACAGCTGAGTGTGGAATCGCCACCAAAGAGCGCCCTGCTGATGGCCCAAGGTGACAAAATGTACCTTGAGCCATCCAGCTGAGCCAGTGCTGGGGAATTCGGGCTGTTCCTGGGGAATTCGGGCTGTTCCTGGGGAATTTGGGCTGTTCCAGGGGAATTCGGGCTGTTCCTGGGGAATTCGGGCTGTTCCTGGGGAATTCGGGCTGTTCCAGGGGAATTCGGGCTGTTCCAGGGATAGATATCCCAGTGCTAGGGAATTCAGGTTGTTCCTGGGGAATTTGGGCTGTTACAGGGGAATTCGGGCTGTTCCTGGGGAATTCGGGCTGTTCCAGGGGAATTCGGGCTGTTCCTGGGGAATTTGGGCTGTTCCAGGGATAGATATCCCAGTGCTGGGGAATTCAGGTTGTTCCTGGGGAATTTGGGCTGTTCCTGGGGAATTCGGGCTGTTCCTGGGGAATTCGGGCTGTTCCTGGGGAATTTGGGCTGTTCCTGGGGAATTCAGGCTGTTCCAAGGAAATTCGGGCTGTTCCTGGGCTATCCCAGCTCCCAGGTCACCCAGAGATTGTTCAGAAGGTTCTCTCAGCCTGGAGCAGGGATTGCCATGGAATTCATCCATCCCTCTGACCGAATTCCTGGCAGGGCTGGGACTGTCCCCGCCTGTCCCTCGGAGCTGGGGACAGTCCGGTTGGTGGCACCCTGGCTCCTTCTACTGGCCTGAGCCTGCCCTGACATTCCCACAAATCCCAACCCTCGGGATAAAGGATTGAAACTCCCACTGCTGCTGTTGTTTCCAGAGGTGAAATTCAAAATCCCGTGAAGGTTTTTTAGAATCCAGAAGTCAGAATTAAAGCGCTGTGTCAGCTTGAGAAGTGTTGGCTGCAGAAACACCAATGCCACAGCCTAAAAAAAAAAAAAAAAATTAAAAATGGGAATTTTGTGTCTCAGGACAGCTCTGCTTTAAATAATGTGGATTTATTGCTGATGTTGCTGATACCTGTTTTACACAGAGGAGCATTTAGTCAGTAATTATACAACAGGAAAAAACACCTCACCAGCCTTTCATCTCCCTAAAGTAGGATTTTAGGCCTCTGTACAAAATTCCAAGTGGGAATGTTCTGCTGGAATTTGGCCACTGCAGAGCCTGGAGCTGCTGCCCCTTGTGCCCAATATATTCATGAATGGCCTTTTTAAAAGGAGCTAAAAAAGCTAAAAAAATGCACTTAATAACGAGCTGAAGTTTCGTTATTTTTATTTTTACAGCGCTGACTGGACAAGGCTTAGGGGAGCAGGTGGATAAATATGGATTTTCCTGAGGTAAATTAAAATTCCAGGGATCAGCTGAGTCCAACTCTGGAGGATAATCTGCAAAAGCAAAACCTGAAGCCTTTCCAAAATCACAAACAGAGGTTTGAGGGCAATTCTTGAAGGAAAAATTGATGGATTTCATGGATTTGGGAAGCTCCTGTGTCTGCTCTGCTCAGTCCTGAGGAAGTTGGAACAAGTTGGGTTTTAAGATCCCTTCCAACCCAAACCAGTCTGGGATTCTGGGAATTATCTGAGCAATTGGGAACTAAAGCACTTTTCCCTCAAAAATATTTAATGGCAAATCCTGGATTTTTTGAAGCCTGTGGAGTTGCATCCATTTCCCAGCCTGTTCATCCATAAATGTGAGGCAAAATTTAGGGAAATATCCCAAACACCCCATTTCAGTGACCACAGGGAATGCTGCCCCTACATCTCCTGGATGATTTATTGAGAATTCGTTTGTTCCAGGATGCACACAAAGCATTGCAGCATTTTAATTCCTCTGAAATAACATCCAGACTGGGAATTTCACTTTGGAACCCACTTTTGCTGCTCACACAGCAGAAACTTCCAAACATCTTTGCCCAATTTAATATTATTATTATTATTATTATTATTATTATTATTATTATTATTATTATTATGCTTTTCAGGTCAGGAAGCCCCACAATTTTCCTATCAAAATTAACAAATATTTGGAATTCTGATTTAATAGAGCTGCATGAGAAAAAAAAACCCTTAGGATTTGGAATAGCCTGTGTCTCACACTTTGTTTTTAGTACAATATTCTAGGCAGATGCAATAAAATTTGGGCTCCCCCCCTCCACTTCAATGCCCAGATTATTTCATATTTTTAAGGTTTTTCACCTTTTGCCAGGCTGCTCACACTAAAAACTTCCCTAAGAATGGCTTTGAGCAGAAACAGGAGCTCATTTAGGAATTTTACAGCCTTTTAAGCAATAATAGAGTCAGAATCAAATACAAGCCAGATTTGGAAATAGGGTTTTCTTAGGAAAACCAGGAGCAGGATGGATGTTTTTCCAATGCTGCTGGCACTGTAAATGACAATTAATTTCAGGTGGCACAAAAAGATCACTGTGTATAAACCTAAGCCTTGGAACCTGTGAGCAGTGTCAGCATTTGGGGGCACAAAAACCCCAAATTTCTGCAGGTGACAGGAGAATTTCTGGCCATCCTCACCTCCCCAGGACTCTCATTCCTCCCCTACCATGAGCACTCTCTGCTTTATCCTTTTTTTTCTGAAGGCAGCAGAGTCATAACCACATTTTTTTTTTTTTTTTTTGGAGAAAGCAATACAAGCCGTGCTGTAGTATCAATGTTCTTGTGGTAAATAATTTATTTCTGAGCAATTCACATGGCAGGCTTCGAGAAAAACGGAGGTGTTTGGGGTTTAAGGTGTGTAAACAATCACAGAACAAGGCAGTTCTCCCAGGATCAATCAAATCCCAGCTCCTGAACCCACAGCACAGCTGGAATTTCACCTGGATCTAGGAATACAAAAGCATCACTCCCTCAGTTATGCAATACTGTATTTCCTCAAGGACAAAAGAAAAAAAAAAAAAATAGCCTTTATTTTTTAAAAGCTTTGACCTTCTCTCACCATCAGAACACTGACATCTGAAATCCTTGCCTGGAGAGTGTTGTCCCCAAGAGCTTTTTGTCCCTTTAAAAAAAAAAAAAAAAACAAACCCCACAAGCCCATCCTGAAATTCCAGCCCCAGAAGAGCAGAAGGCAGCGCTGCCCACAAAGCCCAGGAGGCTTTGGGAACCCCTCAGCCCTGCTCCTGGAGCTTTGGGCAGCCCTGAGCTGCTCAGAGTTTTGTCTCTGAGAGACAAAGGGGCTGTGGGGTTGTGCCAGCCCAGCAGGAATCCCTGGGAGCGTGGCCAGGACATCTCCGTAGTCTCTCCCCCGTGTAGTGGATGTGTCCAGGTTAATTATGTTCATGCAACTGCAAATTCTGTCTTGTTGTCCATTAGAAGTGTAAACTGCTGAGAACTGGGCCTTGCTGATATGAATAAAGTGATTAAAAACCGGTCTTTACATACAGGGCAGAGTTGGTCTTCTTTAAATATTAATTCCTTCCTTTTTTCGCGTTTTAAAATTGGAACCAAAAAAAAAAAAATCTCATTTAGAAACAGGCATAAATCACAACAGAAATTATTTTTCATCTTCCCCGCAGGGTTCCTAAACTCCTGGGATGCATCACACACACACAGGGGAGGGGGGATTGATGATCCCAATGGTTTTGGGATGTCCAAATTGCTCGTGAGCTGCACTTCATCTCCCTGGTGTGGGAACACCAGCAGAGACACCAAAGCCATTCCATTTGATATGGACACACAAAGTGCACCCCATTTGCAGCATTTTTCATCAGCTCCTGCAGATCCCACAGAATCCCCAAGCTGGGAACGCCCCTGGAAGCGTTGGGGAGGTGACAGCATTTAATACCAAGGTGTGACACTCTTAGGTGGGTTACACAGAAAAAAAGGGTTGGGTTGGGTTAAATTTTGTGCTGGGCAGAGAACAAAAAATGGGAGAGGGGCAATAAAACAATAAAAACTTCTTCCTTTGGTGGCATTTTGTACATTCCAGAAGATCCAGGGGGAAATCCCAGGGTTGCTCCGAGAACATGGAAAGGCAGCAGAGGCAGACAGGACAGGGTATTCCAAGGTACCCTCTGGGTGTGGGATACACACATGGAAAAGTGCTTTGTGAATCCCTGTTTTTTTATTGGAGAGCATTGCAATGCCCTGGAGAGACACTGCCCCAGCAGAGTCATCTCTAGAGGCCACTCTTACTCCAAGCTGAAGCTTCTAAATAAATCCACAATCAAAGACAAGTTTCTGAAGCGTGGGATGACAAATCCTGCCACAACTGGACCAGTTCACTTGATGTAAAGCCATGAACTGCAATCAAATGTCTGTACTTACAGACGTCAAAGTTGATTTTATAGAGAAAGAATTGTTCTGCATCTTCTGGAGTAGTGATGTTGACTTTGAGTAAGTTTAAGCAAATTCCCACATAAACATCCTCAAATTTCAGAGGTTTGACGTGGCCCATCAGCTCGTAAGTCCTCAGAGCCAGTTTTCCATCCAGTATGTATCCCAGCCCGCTGCAGTAGGGAGGATAGAGCCTGAAGGGATATTCCTCATGGGAGATGTATCTCTTTCTGTCAAAGCCTCTGTAGGCGAAGTTGTCGATGAGGGGATACCCGGTGAAAACGTTCTCCGAGGAATTCAGCTGCAGCAGGAGCTTCACCAGGTTGGGAGTGTTGATGAAGACATCGGCGTCGGTCTTCATGAGGAACCTGGCGTTGGGACAGAACTCAGAGAGCCACTGGAATGCCATGATGGTCTTCAGGGTGAGGTTGTCATACGTGTCCATGAAATCCTGGCGGATGATGTCCCCGTAGAGGATGCTCTCGTCCTCCACCGACAGCACGGCCGCCCTGTCCTCCCTCTGCGTGTCCTGCCCCAGCAGGAACAGGGTCACGATGCGCTGGCCCCACCAGGAATCCCGGGAGCCCCAGGTGATCCTGATGGCCTGCCTGGCTTTCACATCCCTGGGGCTGGAAGCCACCAGGATGACCAGGAAGGGGTGGATGTCGGCGCATTTGGGGCGCTCGCGCAGCGTGAACGGGCGCTGCTGCCGGTACACGGGCTCGTACTCGTAGAAGTACAGCAGGTTCACGTTCTCCAGGCCAGCGTTGGAGGAGAAGGTGATGTACCACATGGTAACCAGGGAAAACACCAGCAGCAACAGGAAAATCCATTTCAGGGGTCTCATGTACAAGGCGCTGGCTGGAGCCGGTGTCATGGTCGGGATCTGCTGGTGTCCCTCAGAATCTGTTCCACGAGTCCTGGGGCATTTTCCTTGCTGGAAAAGAAAGGGGAAAATGGCATTCAGAGTGCTGTCAGTCAAATATTACCTTTTCCTTGTGCTGGCTGAAGTGCCAGCTGGAATTGTGCTCTAACATTAATGCCTTAAATTTTAGCTTTCCCATTCCCAGACCCTGCCCTGCACTGGGCTGTGACTCTGAACCCCACCCAAAGTGTCAGCCAGCTCTCCTCACAGCTCAGGCACACACAACAATCCTTCCCCAGCCCCACAACCAAGGACACCGCTGCAGCCTCAGCCCCAAAAGTGCAAACAGCAGAGAACTGAGGAGAGAACCTGGGAGGGTGGGACTGCAGAACCTGGGGCTGCAATGGGACAATGAACCCCAACATGGGAATGGAGCAGAACTGATCCAAGGGGGAAAACTCCTGACTCGGGGTCCATCTTGGGCCCATCTTGGATGTAGCTACAACCAGGCTCTTCTAGTGCCCAAGGTGGATCCTTTGAAGGCTTTTTAATAAATCCCTTTTAATAAATTCCTTTAACTCTGGCCATTCTCTGTTCCAGTGATCTCCAAACATCACTACCAGCCAATCCAAGCATTCCTGGTCCCTCATCCCATGGAGCCCCTGCCCAGCAGGGTCTGCAGGGCTTGCACTGAAAACTCGTGGCTTTTACCCTGCACAGACTTGATCCCAGCCAGGATCCCACTCCAGGTGATCCCAGGGATCTCAGCACCACGGCTCTGACTTGACTCCACCTCAAGGACAGAACACCAAGCACAAAATCCAACAAATGCTCAGGAAATGGATGCTCAGAGGCCTCAGGATTTTGTTGTTTCTGGTAAAGACAAGAAGTCTGACTGATCTCCATGAGCTGCAGCACATGGAACAAGAAAGCAGAAGTACGAGCAAATATTTCATCTCCATGCTGCCTGAGCAGCTGCTTGTTCTCACGGGGAGGGGGGAAGGCAAAAATCATCTTCCTTAAATCAAACAACGTACTAAAGCCATTTTTGACCAAAATCATGACCGTTTCTACCATCAGCCAGGTAAATTTTTGGATTTGAGGCCCACAAATCCACAGCAGCTCCTTCCAAACCCCTATGGAATCCGTGCTGAAGCAGCTGCTCCAATGTCAGCTTTAGAGATTCCAAGGGATAAATCTTCACAAAACTCAGTTTAAAACCAGACCCCCAGGCCTGTCCCCTCCAAAGTTTGCTTTCACTCTATTTCCTTAAACCTACACATGTATTTCAGACGTCTTTAAGCTGAAATAATTCCACTGCCTAACTGTGGGAATTCCAAATGGTTTCTGATGTTTGCAGTAATAATATTTATCCTGCACGAGCACACACAAAGACACAGTCAGGATGATGGAAGGTTTGATTTCACAGCACAATTAATTACTCTTTATCTTCAAAAATATCACCACAGGGCTCATGAATGTTTTACATTTGACAAATAAATCCAACCCCCAGAACAGCACTATGTAATCCAGGGGAATTTGATTTTCCAGAGCCCACCTGCCTCACGTTTCTTTGTAGGATCTGATTTTAAATTAATCATCCTTGAAAGGAAGCATTTGGAGAACATTTCACCAACAGTGGCCTTAAAATGGATTAAAGCAATTTTATATAACACATTTAAATGGAAGAATTTTTGACTGATTCCTCCCAAAATTAACTAATAGGAACCTTCTCTTTTTAGGCATCAACCTAACTTTCAGTGGACAGTAGGAAAATACATATTAGAAGAAAATAACCTAAATTATGTATCAATACTTATTATTTGATTTTAGATCAACAATGTTTATTTTGATGATCAACTTTAAAGCACATCAGCAAAAAACTGATCAGTTTGATCAGTTCTTGGCTGCCTAATGAAAAAAAAAATATTATAAATGTTTTGATTCTTTATAGGAAGAAAAGCACTTCTGCTCAGCCTTGCTGCAGGTGCAGCACTTCCAGCTCCTCCTCCACTTTCAGACTTTTTGCTGGCAGATTTTTCCCTTCCAGTTGTGAACAGCAGCTCCTTCCAGGGCTTAATTTTCACTTTCCTCTAAGCTGAGGTTGTGCCAGCAGATAAAACTGGTGAACTTTGAAATAAATGTGAGGCAACACAAGGCTCAGAATCCTCCACAGGGATTCAGATTCATCTCCTACACAGGCAGGGATGTGCTTGGCAGGAAAAAGGTGGAAAATTCTCATATTCGTTAAAGATAACTAACTATAATAACCAACAGTCCGGTATAATGATTTTTAGATACCATAATAATAGGTGTATAGGAAAATAAACCCTTTTTAAAGCTACCAGCAGAAATAATTTGGGAATCTATTATTTAAAGCTTGTTGGCTGCCTAATGAGACGGTTTAACCCCGTTTAGACGGGGTCTGGAGCAGCCTGGTCGATGGGAGCTGTCTGATCGGGGTAATATTTAAGGTCCTTCCAGCCCAAACCAGCCATTGGCTCTACCCTTTTTAAACTTAAAACCAATCGAAACTAGAGGCGAGATCCCGGGCTGCGGTGCTTTAATACACCAAAAACCTGAAGCTTTTTGATATAAAGGACCTTGAGCAGCGCTTTGCTCTCACCTGCCCCAGCCCAAACCTCCCTCTCTCTCTCCCTGCCAGGCCCCTTTTTCCCAGCGGGGGGATGGACGGGGAGGTCCCAGCCGAGCAGGAAGGGATGGCTGCGAGGAGATGTGAATCTCTCAACCCAACCCCGGTACCCTCCGAGGGTTCATTCCTCGGTTCTCTCTTCCCACCCGAGCGGCCGCTGGCACCGCTCCGTTCCCCGTGCCCGGGGGCTGCGTCCGCGCTCTCCATCCCCA
>VXBV01003101.1:182355-196782 GCA_013400355.1 Certhia brachydactyla | reverse complement strand
TTCCCGTTCCCGTTCCCGTTCCCATCCCATTCCCATCCCATCCCCATCCCCGTTCCCGTTCCCGTTCCCGTTCCCCATTACCGTGTCCGGGCTGATCTGGCCGCAGTGGGAAGGAGCCGCCTCCCCTTCCGCCTCGCCGAGCGCCCGCAGCCGGCGGCCCCGCTCCTCCGCCCTTGCTCGGTTTCCCCGCAGCTCCGCCGGTCCCTCCGGCCCCCAGCGACACCAAAGGCCGGGCAGAGACAGCGGAACTTCCTCCCCTTCCTGCCTTCCTGGCAGTGCCCCCAGTGAGGGCTCGTTACCTTACACCCATCACAGCTCGTAAGCTAAGCGTCCTGCCTGGACGGCTTGGGAATGTGCGGGGTTTACATGAAGCTGGTCAGTTTACTGTGCGGATTTGGAGCTGAGATTAGTCGGTGCTAAATCAGCCGTGCCGGGTTTATGGCTCTGGTTCTGCGGGTGAACTGAAAGGCAAGCTGAAACAGACCCCACAGCCACAGCCTGGCAGAGCAAACACACCTTTGGACAAAGCAAAGGTGCGGGATCCGCCCGCTCCGGCTTGGGGTGCAGCGGGGGGGCAGGAACAGGCAGCAGGGTCAGAGGCAGACAGTGGGGTCAGAGGCAGACAGTGGGGTCAGAAGCAGACAGTGGGGTCAGAAGCAGACAATGGGGTCAGAGGCAGACAGCAGGAGGCTGCAGCGTGCCCTGTCTGTGTTTTGATCTCCGGAGTAACGCCTGGAGAGGCTCCCTGGAACAGAGGCTGGGCAGAGGTAAAGGAATAAAGCAGGGATTTATTAAAAGGCTTCAAAGACACCATGGGCAGTACAAGAGCCTGGCCATGGCTCTGGACCCCCAGTCAGGAGTTTTCCCCCTTGGATCAGTTCTGCTCCATTCCCATGTTGGGGTTCATTGTCCCATTGCAGCCCCAGGTTCTGCAGTCCCACCCTCCCAGGTTCTCTCCTCAGTTCTCTGCTGTTTGCACTTTTGGGGCTGAGGCTGCAGCGGTGTCCTTGGTTGTGGGGCTGGGGAAGGATTGTTGTGTGTGCCTGAGCTGTGAGGAGAGCTGGCTGACACTTTGGGTGGGGTTCAGAGTCACAGCCCAGTGCAGGGCAGGGTCTGGGAATGGGAAAACTGGAACTGAAGGCATCAGGAACAGAACGGTGAATCCTTACTGGGAGCGGCTCTGGATCCCAAGATCTGGCTCTGGACTCTGGTACCTGCAGAGGCCCACATGAGTTGCCTCATCCAAAGTCAGGCTCTGCTCGAACCCTGAAGTGACAGCTGATGGAGGAAACGACAGTTGTGACCACAAACACCCAGTACAGGTGGAGCACACACAGAGCAGAGAACTGTGAGTGATCTTCCATTCACACCTGGGGACAGACCATCCATCCCTGCCTTGCTCAAGATACCCATATTTTATTGGAATTGCATCAGGGAATTCTGATCCATTTGACGTGTTAACCCCGTGTTTTGCAGTTTGCTGCCTCCCCATCTTTCAATTCATTCGTGACCATTTATTTATAAAGAAAAGCAAACACTTTCTTCTCTGGTTTAATACATCCTGGGAAAAACCCTACACATAATCCATCCTTGTTATTAACTATGAAAACCATGCAGCAGTGAGTGTGTCACTGTCATCTCTTGTTGCCCCCAATTAATCCCAGTCTAACCCTTTTAGCCTCAAGAGAAACCAGATTATAACTTGTCTGTCAGGGCTGAGGTGGATTTTACGCAAGCAACATCGTAATTATCGAAATGATTGCTCTATCAGTCAGCAGCTTGTTTGACCACAAGACCTTTACATCTTTTTGCTGATTCTGGACTTTCTGAAGCAAAGAGAAATGGTTTCCTGGGTGTAAGGGCAACTCCTGCACTACTCAGGATGTGTCAGAGCAGCCCAATGTGCATCCACTATCAGCAAAATGAACAGTCAATAGAAATGCATTAATAGCTGACTAGATTTTTTATTTGCTCTTGTTTTATTCTCCTACTTGGGATGATGGCCAATAAAAATTATCAAGACTCGGTTATATCCTCACTTCTTGGCCCTTTCCTGAAGCAAATCACTGGGCAACCATGGAGTAGGGTGAAATGAAGGTAACAGGAAATTTTAATTTGAGCCAGCGGGATCTCAGTGATGACTGGACCATAAGGTCTGTATTTAGTCTCCACCTTGTGGGGTGCAGGTAAACTCACTCACAAACAGTATAAACAAACTCCCTGAGTTTCCAGCCCTGGCAGGAGGAGTCACTGAGGCAGCTGCTTAGAGCAGAGCCCGGTTTTAGTGGAGTTCAATTAGTATTTGATTGAGTCCATGGTCTGGAACTCACCTTAGAGACCACCTCAGATCAGTTTTTGGGAGATGAGATGCACCGATAAATCAGCTACCTGGTCATTTTGTGGCTCGCTAAATACAGACAAACCTTAAATCCTAAACCTCCCCTCCTCACTGCTTGTGTTCATATCTCTATTTTGTTTTTTCCCAGGTGGCTGTGGATGCTCAGGGGGATTCTCTCGGAGACCACGATCAGGGAATGCATGGATCAGGCTGCAGGCGATGGGAATGTGGCTGTTCAAACGTGCTGCTTGCAGCCTGTAACCTTTGTGCCTGTGCCACTGGGGCCATTGTTACTCATCCCAGTCCCACCCACAGGCTTGGCACGGAGCTCTGCACCTTCCGAAGCCTCCCGGTTCCTTATCACATCGATAAAAGCAGCGCGTGTTTGTACAGAGGTTTGACTGCTCCAGAGCTCACAGCTGCCTCTTCTCCCTCACTGCTTGTCCCTCACCTCAGCAGGGGGAAAGGCAGAGACCCAAACTGGCCCCAGGGAAGAGGGGGAATATCCCTGGAGGAGAGAACTCCCCAGGATAAATGGGCCTCCAGAACGCCAAACTCTCCCGTGTGAAGCGGGCCAACATCCTGATGCTCGGGCTGGACTCTGCGGGGAAATCCACGCTGCTCTACAAGCTCAGGTACAAAGATGCTTTTCTAACAATGCCAACGATTGGCTTCAATGTGGACATGATTGAAACAGGGAAAGATTTTACACTGACATTTTGGGACGTTGGAGGACAGAAGAAAATGAGAGAGTTCTGGAGCAATTTCCTGGAAGGCACCGACGGGCTGCTGTACGTGGTGGACAGCTCTGACAAGCACAGGCTGGAGGAATCCAGGAGGGAATTTGAGTTGATTTTAAAGAATGAATCCATGAAAAACGTCCCAGTGGTCGTGCTGGCGAACAAGCAGGATTTGCCTGGAGCTCTGAACGCCGAGGACATCACCAGGAGGCTCAGGATGAAGAAGTACTGCAGTGACAGGAACTGGTACGTGCAGCCCTGCTGTGCCATCACAGGAGAAGGGCTGGCAGAAGCTCTCCAGAGAGTGGCCACGTTTGCCAGGCAGTACAGCAAGTCAAAGGAGACTTTCACCACCCTGAAGGAGCTCAGTGCCTTTTAAGGATTTCTATCGTCCACTTCTGGTGACTCTTAACATGTTTTGTTGGACAGATTAAATCTGGAAGGACCGGATTCTGAAGAACTTTTATACATAAATATTTATAAAGGACTTTGACAATATTAAGTTCTACTGTTATATCTGCAGATACTTGATATGCCTGATGGGATATCTCATACCTGAGATAGGACTCTGTAGCATTTTCTTCTTATTTTTTTATTTATTTGGGGTTATTCAAGTTGAATGATGAGAAAGGGGCAGTCGAGCACATGGAAATAAAATAGGTGAGCAGTGTTTAAGTGGCTTAAATGAAATGAAGATCCAAATCAATTTTTTTTCAAGATGTAAACCAGACAAGTCATTTGGTCAGCAATGGCCAAACACTGTTTGGTAATAAATGCTCCATGGATGTGTTTCTCATTTGAAAATAGAGTGGGGTGAGAGATTCAACTCTTTGTTACGTACAAGAAAATTTGGCCGTTCCTGCATTCCAGAAACAATTCCTGCAGAGAGCTTGTGAGGAGCAGGATGAGCTCCTCACCCAGCCTGGCTCCAGTGCTGTCTCCAAGGTGCAGCTGGGACATTGTCCCAAATATCCACGTGCTTCTTCCCTGTTCCTGCACTGCTGGTCTCCCTCCTTACAGGAGGTGCAGATCAGGGGAGAGCTGAATCCCGCTGGTTTTTTGGTGACTACCCAGTCCTGAGCTCTGGAAAAGTTGTGGCAGGGGTCCTCTTGTGCTCCTGGATTTTTGTTTCAGGATTACACCAAGGAAGTAGGTGGGAAGTAGGAAGTTTACATTTCATTCTTACTAGTAAACAGACAGGAATGTCAAGTTATAAAAGGGTGAAGCAGCAATAAAATCACCCAGACATACCCTGTCGTCTCATGCATGGGTTATTCAAAGACAAAAAAAAATTCATCAGGATTTGTTGAAATAGTAAACAAAAGGAAGTTTCTCAATAGAAGCTGTTATTAATACTGAGACTAATTAATTACCAGGGGCTACATCCTGAGTCATGCTGAGACTCTTGCTAAAAGCAGAGCAAGTGTCTGGATTTCTCATTGCCTGCTCTGATGATTTGGGCTCAATAGAAAATATTATCTTCTGTCCCTAAAAAGATCTTTAAAAGTCATGAATGTTGGTTTTCCAAGCCAGACAATTCAACGTTTAAAAATGTGATATTTCACATCAGTACATTTATAAAGGTTTGCATGTTTCTGGTTTGGGTGAGTTCTCTTCATCTAATCACGTGTCTGTTAGAAAGCAGAATTTAGTTCTGTGGCCTCAGGACTTCCTCAGGGAGAAACACACTCCTGAGAGATTTAATGAGGGTGCACCAGGGTCTCTAATTAACCAAGAAGCAAGTTCTAAAGGGAGAAATAAAGTGGTAAAATAGACCAACTCATACAGCTGAAAATGAGAATAAGCTCTCAGGCACACAGGCCCTTCTGCAGGTTATCAAATTACACTAAATGACACTCACATCAACCTGAAAATGTTTTACATTTATGCTTCAAAGGAAAGGAATAAACTCAATTCCATTCACTTTAGAGAATATCAAGTATTTAAAAATTGCATTTTCTAAGAGCTTGCTTTCCCAGAGAAGTGAAGGCAGGGCTGTTAGATCTGCCCAAGGAGACCCCAACCTTTTGGAATCATTTTAAATAAATAGCAGTCAAGCTGGCTTGGAGGCACAGGTTCTCAGAGGAATTAAGATGCCTGAAAGTTTAATTAAAAAACTCAGTGAGACAGAGAAAAGTGACCACCCCTTAAAGGCAAGGCTAGTAAGGTACAAAAGACTGATTCCCAGGGAGATAAATGTTCCAAGGGACATCAATCCAGAGCCAAGGCTTAATGAGTTCCTCTGCTCTGGGACCTGCCGGGGCTTTTCCATCCTGCTTGGATCAGCAGAGCACTCGAGGGCTTCCTCAGGATGAGACAGAGATGGAATGCACTGCTCCAAACCACCTGGAGCAAAGAACCTCCCTGGCACTCAGCAAATTTTGGGAAGCTGTTTTGGGAAGTTGTCTGGGCAGGAAGGTGCAGAGGAAGGGAAGGGTGGCTCAGCTCTGAGCACGGGCTTACCCCAGGGTGCTGGGTGCTCCCAGGGGAAGCCTGGGAATTGTTGGATATCTGATCCCATCACGTGTTCCATGGGGAAATCAATACCTAGGGAATTCCCAAAGTGTTTTCCAGCTCCATCCTACCTGGAGAGTTGGAACTGCTGGGCTGAACACCATGAGCAGAGTTGTCTTGGTATTTCAGGAATCCTACCAGTGCTAAAATCCAACCCGTAGCACCAGGATAATTTATTCCTGGAAAAGTTTGGCTTATTTTGTTATTTAGAATTTTTACAGATTACTCACTAAAAAACTTTTTAGGATTTTTGAAGGGTTTAGGATGCTTTGAGATGGTGGGAAATCAGAATCTGAAGAGCCCTGAGGTAGTGGAGCTGAAGTCAGGGAGCTGAAAGCTTTTCATGGGATGAAAGGCCTTGAAGAGTTGGGGTCAGGTGTTTGTTGGGGTCAGCTGTTTGTTTTGCTTCAAATTTGGGAATTTTTTTCATCAGCTCACCCTGCTGTTTTGCATTTTTTTAATTGCTGCTTTCGTCTCGTGCAGAAGCACTGCAGGTGTTTTGTAGCTGAAGGGCTCAAATCCTTCAGTGTCTGCTCATATTCCCTAAAGAGTTTGCTGTCCCTGTTCCTTTGTCGACACGACAAAAGGAGTGGAACACAAAAAGAAAAGGATCTGAGCCCCAAGGCCGGCAGGACCCTGTGCCCTCTCAAGGAGATGTGTTTGGATGGGATCATTTAAAAACTGACAGACCCAGAGGATGGGGACCTATCCTGTTGGCCATTCCTTGATGACATCCCTGGGGTTTAAAGTCACTTTGAGGTTTCTGAGTTTAGGAAGAACTCGTGGAGCTCACTGAACATGGAGCCAGTGGGGTGAAATGGAGATGAAATGCAATTTTAAGGGAAGGTGTGGAACAGCAGAAGAAAGCATTGAAAATTTGGCCAGCAGCACTCCCTCCCTCTTTACCTGGGAGACAACTGTGCAAAAATTTAGAATCCAGGAGCAGTGTAGTGTCTAAGGAACACAGGCTTTTCCAATATCAGATAACTGGTGTTACTCAAAATGTCTCTGTGCCTCTCATTTCTGACAAGTAACCAAACCAAAGGAAAGACTTCCTGTGTCAAACAAGTTCTGAGTGCTGCAGAGGAGATAGCACCACTTTGAAGTGCTGTGTGCACATTAAACAGGTTTTTTCTGCCCAAGTAAATGGGCCATGCTGAGTTCTGTGCTGCTACAATCAGGCTTCCTCCACTTTAATTAGCTCAAGCATCCTGTTTGGATTCTGGACATCCATCTCCTCGGATCCCACAGCCTGGATTAGCCAACTGGCTGTAATTTGGCATGTAAATTCCAGAGGGTGGAGGCCCTCAGCACACACCACACTGCAGGGACCATTTGCAAATGGAAATTCACGGACAGTAACGAGTCCAGACACATTCTGAAAGCGAGGGATTTTAGCAAAGTGAGCATTCCTTGTGCTTCAGCTTCTCCAATATTCTGTTCCACAGCTGTGCTGGGTGTTCCTGTGCCGCTCCTGCTCATCCCTGATGTGTTTGTGGCACTTGGACAGAGACACCTCAGCCCTGTCACCTCTGTGTCCCCTCCCAGCAGAGCCTTCTCACTGTTCTTGTCCTTCGTCAGAGTCCCAATGGCAGTGCCAGCTCCCCTTGATTCCTTCTCCAGGCTGAGCTGGAGCAGATCCCAGCCAGAGCAGAAGGATAAATTGGGGATTTATTCCAAGGCCTCCCTGGGCACACCTGGGCAGTGCCAGAGCCCGGCTGGGACACCCCCAGGGGGAACCCAAAATGGGCACAGAATGGACTCCAAGTCACCAGGGCTCACACTTGGACAAGTTCTGCTCCAGCAGCACATTGCAGTTCATTGCCCAATTCCAGCTCCACCTTAGGAAGCTCCATCCTCCTTGCTTTTCCTTCTCCCTTCACCCTTGGCTTTGTTCTTGGGCATGGAAGTTGTCCTGGTTCCCAAGCTGGAGAAGGAATTGTTTTGTGTCCCTGCTGTGTGAAGAGAGCTCAGTAACACTGAATATGAAACCTAAAACTGCCCACCAAAACAGCACAAATGTAAAAAATATCAAAACTAAAACTTAAGGCATCACCCTGGGCTCATTATCAGATTTCTCCTGGGTTTTGGGTTTGCTCTCAGCCACTCCTCATGCTTGGATTGACCTAAAGTCATTTACAGCCCCATTTCATTATTTTCTGTCAGGTCCTTCCTCCAAGCTCTCCTTTCCCACGATGTATGAAACCTTCTGACAATGCTTTATGAGCCATGGCTTTTGATGAATATTTTTTATTATTTCCTTGTTCTCCCCATATTTATTCATCTACTCCCTTTTAGTCTTACAAGGTGCCTTCACTGGTGCAAAAATCATCTTTTTCTTCTGGGTTTTTACTTTTTTTTTAACCTTTTGCTGACTTGTTTTTACTTCATTTTAACCCCTTTTATTTGCCTGACCAATGAGAAGTTTCTAGGCTTTGTATTACCCTGATTCTGGCAAAATATCTGCAAAAATAAGTAATTTTGGGGAGCTTAATAAACCACCTGGCTCTGAAACCTGAGCCACACATATTGTTTGGTTTCAGCAATTATAGTTGGGAACAGCAGCAATGATTTCATCGATCCAGACAAAGGCCAATCTCCTCTGAAATTCTGCTGGGCTGTTAAAGGGTAACTGTGCCTTAATCAATAGTTTTCAGTTACTTTATCTAAAGCACACATGTTTATCACTGCAGAAAGAATGTGAGGCTCTCAAGCTGCCCTTAAGAAGTCAGAGAAGTTTTATTTCTTCGAGGGCAATTTGCTGTGGAAATCCCTCGAATCATTTGGATGGAACACAAAACATAAAGGCAAACAGCTTAATTAATAGATGATAAATGAATGTCTGGCTCCTCATGGGGTGGCTCAGGCCTGGATGCCTTTCCCAAGGCAATAATTTTGGATTGAATTCATATGGTTTTTTCCTTTGCCGAGGATTAACAATAAAGGTTTAATTTACCTAAAATGTCTATAGGTGGTCACGCAATTCTTATGTGCCCATCAGTATTTACACAGCTTGAGTTGTCTTGAAAGGTGAAAGAAAAATAAAAAAGAATTACAAAAGAAGAATTTAAGGAGTTAATCTGGAGGGGCAGTGGGGGAAGATAAACCACAGCAATACCATGAAAAAGGGAAGCAAAAAGAAAAATAAGTGAGAAAGTTCTCAGGCTAAAGCAGTGAGTGCTGTAAATACACAAAGCAATAGCAAGCAAAAAAAAAAAAAATCTAAAAAATCCCTTCCCAGATATTAACTTTGCACTGTGGTGCAAAAGCTGAGGCTGCTCTTCTTTTAAAATCAACATTTCAGGTGTGCAAACCCTTCCCTGTGCTCCCCCTGAACGTTCAATGCTGGAGGCAGTGGTTTCATAAATAAAATAATATCAGGCCCCAAAGATGATGTAAATTTGGAGAAAATATTCTGCAAAGAGCTGTCTCCTTATAGTCACTCCAAACAGTATTAATCCTGAGTGTGAACAGTTAAAAATATTTAACATATTAAAGTCAAACACTGTGGAAATTAATTATAGTTTCAAATAACTCTTCCATTTAACCTACACGGGAAAATTTAAGATTTCTTAGCTGTCACCTACATTGAGCTTTTCCTTTTTGAAGCTTAAGGTTTTCCACTGAGTCATTTGGATCATTGATTATTTCAAATACCCATTTATTGCCCACGCTAACGGGTAAATTTGTACAGGCTTTGCTTCCTCGTGTGCTGCTGAAAAGCCCCTGTCAAGCACTAAGGAAAACCCGAGGCAAACACCAGAAAACTGAGTAATATTTTTAAAAAGTACTTGTATAAAACGCGTTTCGTCCCTGAGACATCTTGTGGTGTGTGAGGCTTCCTGCAGGTCGTCAAAACGAAATTATCGGGTTGCAAATTCAAAGGGAGACCAGAGGAGCCCGAGAACTTTGAGAGCCTTAAAACACACAGCTAAAAATCGCTTTTTTTTTAAACAAAAACTGCCTCATTACAGCACTGATGGGCTTATTTTCAGAGATTATTTTCAGTTTGTTAAATATAAATATAAATATAAATTGCTGCTTTCTGTTTTCATCACGCATTAAGATAAAGTTTCACTTTGTGGCACTGAAAATTGCTGACAATGAGGGATGTGTCCAAACTGCCCAAACAAGCAGATTCCTAATCTGGAGTTCCCATTTTTAAGTTGGTTGTGATTTCGAAGAGCCCTGGTTACCAGCTCATAACTAAAGTGAGATTTGAAAATAAAGAGGAATAATGAGCATTCAAAAGAGGGTTGATCTCGGTGATCTGACAGAGATTGACAGATTCCTGAAGCTGCTGAAAATGCTGCGTAATTCAGGAAAATTATGAGCCCATTATTCCCCCCTCAAAAGAAAAGCTGAACAGAAATATTACCATTTATCAGACATCAGAAAATCAAGGAAATCTCAGTCCTGAGCCTTGGGAGAATGGGCCTCGTTAGTGCTGCTGCTCAGAGCACTCATTTTCTCCATTACATGGAACAAAGAGAGATGCAAACTTGGAGTATTTTCATTTCTCTGCTCAATACCGAGCCCTGAGCCTTTCAAAATTCCTTATTCAGTCACACATATTCGAGTTTCCTTTCAAAACGAGCCTGAGACACAGCACTGACAATAGCAATCTGCATCTGGACATTTACATTTTTGTTGCATCTTGGGTTTGATGCTGCTTTATGAGCTAAACTCTGCTCTCTGTAAGTGTTAGCAGCCAGAAATAAGAGTTTAAATCTGGGATGCTCCCAAAAATGTCTCTGTTTTCACGATCCTATCAGCATTTCTGTGCACAACACGAAGCACATCACCTAACACCTCACACCATTTAATAATCTGAGCAATTTGTGAGGATTAATTTTTCAAATACAGCTCCAATGATCAGCCTTCCCATTTGGAAACCTGAGGAATTAAGGATGGAAAAGCAACTTCCCTTCCTGCAGTCAAGCGGGACAGGATCAGAATGCTGGAGTGGCCAGACCTGCCAGCAGATAAGAAGTTTCCCTTTCCTTTTAGAAATATTATTGAGCTCATCCCAAACCAGAAGAGGCAGAAGAATTTTTTGTCCCTGTCCCACCATCAGCAGTGCTACAAGGATTTGTTTTAACGTGGAAAAACCATATCCTTGGATCTTCCAGGGCACACTGATGTGCCTCATCTCAGTAACCGTTTCTCCACTTTTTATCTCACAGTTTTTTTTTTCCTTTTACTTTAATAGGAAATAGTGTTGGAAAGGCAAAGCAGCTGGGACACCAGCAGGGAAGTGCAGCTCCACAATCTGCTGATTGAGGATTGATTCCTCTTCTTCTTGGGCTATTTGCAGCTGATGGATTTGTGGGATCTACTCCAGCTCTGGTACCAAGGAACATTTTTGCCAATGGTCACGTCATGACCTATAAATTTGGCTGCAGAAGCTCAGATTTAGAGCATTAAAAACTGAACATTTACGGGCTGAACTGTGGCAAACGTACCAATGTAAATTAAAGGTGTTCCCCCAGCTGAATGCTGCACAAAACAAAAAGTGATTTAAAGCAGAGCGGCTGAGATCAGAACAGGCTGAGCTCTTGCAGAGGCAGCTCTGGAGCTCTGCTCATACACTTGAAGCTGCCTGGCTCCTGCTCGGGGTCCTGTGGTCCTGAGCTGATTTCCTGATCATGGGAGCAGATGTTGGGCTGATGTGAATCAGCAAAGGGCCACTGGGGCCAGAGGAGCTCCCTCCAGTCTGCACCCTCTGGGAGCTGTGCTTCAGCCTCTCCTGTGGAAAACATCAAATATTGGGAGTTATGACAGAGCTAATCCCACTGTGATGCCTTCTCCAGGCTGAGCTGGAGCAGATCCCAGACAGAGCAGAAGGATAAATTGGGGACTTATTCCAAGGCCTCCCTGGGCACACCTGGGCAGTGCCAGAGCCCGGCTGGGACACCCCCAGGGGGAACCCAAAATGGGCACAGAATGGACTCCAAGTCACCAGGGCTCACACTTGGACAAGTTCTGCTCCAGCAGCACATTGCAGTTCATTGCCCAATTCCAGCTCCACCTTAGGAAGCTCCATCCTCCTTGCTTTTCCTTCTCCCTTCACCCTTGGCTTTGTTCTTGGGCATGGAAGTTGTCCTGGTTCCCAAGGTGGAGAAGGAATTGTTTTGTGTCCCTGCTGTGTGAAGAGAGCTCAGGAGCACTGAATATGAAACCTAAAACTGCCCACCAAAACAGCCCAGAGTCTAAAAAATATCAAAGCTAAAACTTAAGGCATTAACAGTAGCTCCTAAAAAATGAGACTGAAAATCTCTAGGGGCTTTTAACTGGGAAAAATTGCTCATTAGGGGATCTGAGCCATTCAGAGAGGCCTCATGGAGGCAGCTGGAATGTTCAGGCTGTGAGGGGCACAGCAGAGCCCAGGGACAGTGGGAATGAGGGAGAGATCCCAAACTAACTCAGTGCCAGCAGCAGGCCCTTGGCTGCCTGAACATCTGAGAGGGGCCCGAGCAGCCCCAGGAGTTTCAGTGTCCCACACAATGAGATTCAAGGGTTAGAAGTGGAAAAGCATTGAATCCTGTCATGTTGAAGCTGATTTTCCTTTTCAAGCCTGTGCAGTCCATCACTGCATTTAAGAAACTGATTTTAAAAAGTGAGTTTTTAAGTTTCACCACAATTGAAGAGTATTTTTCGCGAAGTGTTAATACTTCTTTTTCTAAATAGATAAAAAAGCAAAATACAGTGTAACCAGTGGTTCTAAATGAACAAACTCAGGAGGAAGCTTGCACAGGCACTCTCCAGCTTTGGAATAAAAATGTTCCCTTCACAAGGGAGCAACCCCTGCGTGAGTGTGAGCACAGCCTGGAGACAGCAGAGCTGTTCCAAGTGTCCGTGGGCCAAATTTGGATTCCTTCTCTCATCCAAAGCACATCAGCCAACTCCCATCAAAAACCCCCTTCAAACCTGCCTCTTGCAAAAGTCTGGGTTTGCACACCAGCTGAAAGATTATTTTAAAATATCCTCCCAGCAGTTGGCTGCTTCTTTGTTAATACCAGCTATTCCATTTGTATAAACCCCAGGATTAATGGGTGTTTTTCTGTGTGCAACACAAATCTTTGTGGCTTTACATAACGTTTTGTTTCTTATAGGAGGGGGATAGGGCTATGAAAAGCAGGAGCTTCTTTCACCTAAGTGTACATTTAGTAAATATATTTTATATTTTTTTCTACTAATATATTGGAAAAAGCATTCAGATCAATTCACATTATTACTCAAAAGATGTGTTTAAGCTAAGTTGAGAATTAAACATTTTCTAATTGCATAATGAGGCGCAAAATTCACAAGTTGTGAGTTGTAAACAAAATGTAAACTCTTTGTAAAACAAATCTATCTGTTGCTTGAAGGATAGGAAGGGGAGCAGAGCCTAATTCCCATCCTTATATTTGCATTTTTATTATTTTCCAAGCTAAAAAATATGCAAAAAATATCAAAGAAGCAGAGCTTTGTTCTGTAGCATCACATGAAGCCTGAACAGCATCATACCACTAGAATTTGTGTTTTATGCATAATTTATTCTGTTGTAGACACCTACATTTAGTTTAAAAACTCATTCAGAATCAAAATATCCAGTTGTTTTGGGTTTTTTTTTAAAAAGACAGCCCAATGACAGTGGATCAAGGATTCAGAGGATCTATCCTTCAAAATTGGTCTTCTGAGTGTTTTTGCACTATGGACCTGAGGTAAAATCAAACAAAAATAGCGTGCTAATTGTTCCTCTGAGAGCCAAGCAGCTTAATTAGATTACAGTTACACAAAATGCTTCATCTCTGATTATGTCTAAAATGAAATCACAATATAAATTATTCTTTGGATGATACCAGATCAAAAGACCACCGAAGGATTGTCTTCCTTCATAATTAAGCAAGAGCAAAGCATGTTTTGGATATTAATATATGGAGTTACACGGAAAGGAAGCGAGGTGTTAGACATGGTGGTGCAGGAATGTGATCTTCAGACCGGGCTGGATTTGGAGGAAGATTCCCCAGAGTGATTCTCAGTTATTTTCAAGTGGTTACTCAGAAAGGAACAGGGTTGTTGCTCAGGCCCGTGACTGGGTCAGGTTTTTTGCAAGAGCTCGGAGGGAAGGGCAGCAGAGGGGTGATTTCCCTGCGAGGTCACTGGTGCTGTTTTGGGCACTCAGGCCAGGATGTGCTGCCTTTCCAATCCCATCTTTCCCAGCCCTCAAGTGCTCAGTGCTGAGGGAGGTGGCAGTGTGAGGTGGGATGAGCATGTCAGGGCTAACAAAGATTGGGGGAAAGGGCAGTGATGGAATTAAAGGGTTTTCTTTCCTTTCATAAAATTCCAGGTTGGGTCTTACACACCGGGTATTTTTTACCATCATATTCTGGGTAGGAATGGAACACGTAGTACCAGAGTCCAGTTTCATTATTCATCACAGAATTTTGCCTAATATCTAATCTAAACCTACATCCTTGCAGCTTGAAGCCATTCCTTGTGTCCTGTCCCTCCATCCCTTGTCCAAAGTCCCTCCCCAGCTCTCCTGGAGCCCCTTTAGGCACTGGAAAGGGATCTGAGCTCTCCCCAGAGCCTTCTCTTCTCTAGGCTGAACAATCCTAACTCTCTCAGCCTGTAACTGAATTTCATTTACATTTTCAATTACATTTTTGTAAATGAAACAGAGCACTAACTAAAGATACTATTTTTTTAAAAATTGTATCTCTCTGTAGTCTTCCACAACATTACTACGTGGAAAATCTGCATTACATTTTAGAAAGTAAATAGCTGTATCAAGAAAATGTTATTTTTGTCCATCCGGACTGGGATGAGAAAGGGCTGCTGTCCCTACAC
>VXBV01003101.1:156307-178891 GCA_013400355.1 Certhia brachydactyla | reverse complement strand
TCTGTTTTCTGCTCAGATAGTTGAGGAGCTGTTCTGAGCCCCTGAACTTTTTGGTGGTTCAGTTATTTGAGTTGTGAAGGTGCTGCCTAAACACAGCAGGATACGTCATTAACGTGGGGTTTCCTTAGGAAATAGTCAAATTTTAAAACTAGGTCTCAATTCTCACCTTTAACACTGGGTCAGGAGTTCTGGTTGAAGCTTAAAATTGTCTGTACAGGGTTCTGGATAAGAATTTTGGCATTCTCATGGCTGTTTTTTACTAGCCTCGAAGTGTCCCTTGTGTTTTCCATAATATTCCAGTCTTTTATACGAAGACATTACAATGTTGCAAAAGTAAAAACTCCTTTTTCTCCCTGTGTTAATTAAAACATCAGCCAAGTTTCCCAGAAATCTGTAACACCTAGATTTTTAACCTGTCCAATGAGGTTGATTAAACAGTTTATTACTCAGTTATATCCAGACTTTTGGCAAAAATATTGGGAATAATTAGTTGCTGTGTTTGCTAGCAGGATTGTGAGGTTGGTTGGTAACCCCTTGCCATAGATATTAATTTGTTTTGATAGAAATTTTGTTACACTGACTAGACAATTATGAGAAGGCATCTTCAGGAATGCACCCAGAATTCCAGTGAAAAATGGGATTCCTGAGAAGACCCAGGTTGGAATTCAGGTGCTTTGGTGCAGAATTTTAAGGGAAAAGAGCTGAAGTAGGGAAAGTTCAAAGTGGACACCACGTGAGAGTGTGTCAAGAGGCAGGGAAACTCTTCAATTTATTTTTTTTATTTTCATTTCCTGCAGCACTTAAAACACCTTTTTCCCCACTCCAAAGCCACTGCTGGGCCGTGGTAGATTTTTAGAGAGTGACATTTATGCAGCAAATCCTGGAGCACACGCCTGCTCCCTAAAATAACCACGGAGCAGGGCTATTTTTCATACAATAGCTCAGGCTTCTGGCTGTCCTTGCTGCTCATTAACTGCTTACACATCACACTGGGCCAGCAGCCTGAGGGAATTGAGCTCCTGGGGCAGGACACCTCCAAAATCCAACTTGCAGGGCTGTTTGGGCAGAAATTTGGGGATTTATTTCACAGAGGAAGCCAATATTTGATCTTTATCTCCTTCACTCCTCCCCCTGGTTTGGTTTGGGTTTTTTTTTTCTGGTTGGCCCTGGATTGTTTGTACAAAACCATCATTTTTTTTAAAAACAATTTTCCATGACAGTTCACCCTTAGAGAAATAAGAAATCAGCCTGATTTTGGTGAAGGCCAATTGAAGAGATTTCTGGAGGTTAGGAAATGTTGCCATGTTGTGAAGTGCAAACTTCCTAAAAAAATGTTCTCTCTTAATTCCATGTGCCCATTGACAGTTACAATGCCAGCAATTCCTGTCACATTGTCCTTGCCTTCCAGGTTTTACATATTCCCAGGAAGTTCTGGGGTTTCTGACCAAAATTAGGGAATTTCTTACATTTTATCCCTTAAAGTACCAAACATTTATTCACCTTTTCGGATACTTGAGTTAAAGTTGGACTTGGTTGATTTTTTAATTTTTTTTTTTTTTTCCCTATATGCTTCTAAAAATACAAATTCTGGCCTGGGAAAAAAAAAATTAAAAAGGAAAACAAACCCCACCATAAGCACCTGTTTTACATGAGATGTTTAATAAAATTCTTTCATATGCTGAAGTCTTGGGTAAACATTTGTTGTAAATAATTGCTGCCATGTGTTTGGAGATGACAGATTGATGGTGACACTGGGAATTGAGGGATTCACTGGGACCAGAAATCTCCAATATTTCCTTGTCCTTTCCCTGATTTCTGCTCCTGCTCAGAGGAATTCACAGTGTAATAAAGTTTTTAATAGTGAGAGAGTTGGTGCTGGCAGAGCAGTAATTTGGAGCTGAGGCAGCATCTCTGGGGGCAGTTGAAGATTTCTGGTCAGTGCTTGCAACATTTATTTTTTAGGGTCTTCAAGATTTTAGAGCTGTGGGGGAAAAACCAGAGTTGGTTCAGCACAAAGAGGAGCCTTAAAAACTGCAGGAGTAGTTTTTCTCTTTAACCTCCAACCCCCAAATGTGACTAGAAGAAGGGCTCACCTGGACTCTGATATTAAATTATGCAAATACTTATCCATTAGGGAGCAGGGTAAGGTGACTTTTTTCATCTTGTGTCTTCAGTGAGCAGCAGGTTTTACTTGGGCTTTTTTTTAATTTATTTTTTCTTTCCCCTTGGATGAGAAAGGTTGAGGGGTTTGGGGTTTTTTTTGCTGTTTCTTGTTTCTGTGCTGACACCCATCCAACCTTTATTTTTAATGGTAACACCACAGATCTTGGAATTAAATACCAAATCTTTACTAAGCAAAGGCCAGGTAAGTGCAGCTTGTTGGTTGTGTCTGTGCTGGAGTTTTAGGAACAATTGGAGTTGAAATAATGTCCTTTTAGTCCTGCATTTAAGGGTCTTGATTTGGGAAGGTTTGCAGAGTTCTGGGGTGGTTTATTTGCTTCATTTTCTTTCTCCTGGTGATTCAACATTTCATTTTCTCTTGGTGATTGTTGCCTGCTGCAGCATTGCAATCTCACTGACATTTAGGGGTTTTTTTTTGTTTTTTTTTTTGAGATGAAATAAAAATTCCCTGCGTTTTATTTTTCTGGAAATCCTGGAAGAATCTGCTGAGTCTTTTCTCACCTGTGTTGCTGGGCAGGAGATTAAGGATTGCTTGAACAGTTCCAGCACAGGAGAAGTGTTAAATAGAGATTTCTGCTCTGCAATTGAGAGCTGCATGAAGGGAAATGATGATAATTCCACGATGCAGAGCTCTTCAAAACTAATTTTGGAGCAGCCATTGCATCAAGATGCTTGAAGATCACTAATGTCAGGATTTTAGGAGTCACCAGCATCATTCACTGGACTTCAAAAAATACCAATAAATTTGAGAGCAAGGAGTAAGGAAGCTCCTGGGCAGTGAAGCAGAGGTGGTGATGTGAGATATATTGAATATTGCAGGTATTTTGGAGTATTTCAACCTCTTCTGTATCCCACACAAAATAGTCTGCTTGGGATTAAATATGGAAGAATTGAAGGAGAGCAGGAATTTCGCTCAGTGAGATAAAAATAGGTTTCTTTAAGCTGACTTGGAGTTGTGTGGTGAAGCTCATCCATCTTGTCATTTTCCAATGATCCTGAGATATTTGTTTAAGGCATTTTCTCTGCTTCTCCAGGAGAAACGGGGCTGGTAGCACATGGAATGTCATATTGATTTTGATTTTTTTTATCTGCATCTCAGACTCCCATTTTCATTCTGAAGGGGGAAGAGCTGCTGGGGTGGGATTTCTGGGGGTACCTTGGGTCAGCTTTATGATCCCAAAGCATTTTTATCAGTGATCTTGAGAGCAGCTTTCATTGCTCCACTTTGGAATTGAGCTAGGATTTGTATGGGAGGGGAGGAATGGATGGAGAAGGGCTTGATTCACTGGATATAACTGAGAAAAAATAATCTGGTTTCACATATCTATTCCCTGTGGGGTGTTTTGTGTTTTTGTTTGGAATCTCAGACCACGCTGGAGCTGGTAGCAACTTCCTGGGAAGAAAGGAAGGAAGGAAGGATGGCACAACCAACTCATTTTTTATTTACAGTAACTGTTGGCCTTGCAGTTCCCCAACAGAAACAATGTGCCTTTGGAAACCATTCCCTGGGATGAGAACAGCAGCCAGAGTTCTACAGTTACCCCTGTGCTGTCAGGAGGTGTATGAATGGAGTGAAAGATTTCATAACAGCAAAAAAAAACCCTTCAACCCACCCAGGAGTGCCCACAGGCTGAGTTCTGATCCCTTCAGGGAAGGAACAAGGGGCAGGATCCCATTCCAGGTGTGTTTAGGAAGGGCTGGTGGATTCCTGCTGCTTGGAATGTTCCTGGTGGTGTGGTGAAAACCCCCAGAAATGTCTCAGGATCCTGCAGGCATCGCTAACAGGAGATTTTAATGAGAAGCTGAAGGGCTCAGTCATGACTAATGGTCAGAAATAGCCCTTATGATAAATCTGAAGCTAAATATAATTGAAAAAAAGGAGGATGGAGGGGTGGCCATCACAGGCCGACAGAAATAGATCGGATCATTTGATTTTTGATGTAGCAAATGACAAACAGGATCCAGTGACTGAAAGAGCCACGTGAATTCCTGACAGAGTGGTGCATGGTTTTCAACTGGAGCCCTTCCCAGGGCCATCCTGAACTCTCCAGGAAGGGGAGAGTCCTTGCCTGCTCCCAGCTGTGTTGGGGTGAGCTGGGAACTCATTCACATAGCTCAGATCTCCCCCAGAACAGAAGGAATAATTCCCCACGTGCCAAGACACCTCCATCCCTCATCTCTGCCCTTTGAGCTGTTCTCCAAAAGGCAGCAAAGTTGATCTTGACTCTGCTTGGCATTTTACTTTCTCAGAACTCTTCCATCTCTCAGCTGAGCTGGTGATATTGGGAAATCCCATGGCAGAGCTGACTGCAGTTCTCATTTGTTGTGCTTTTCCTCTTCCTCAGAGGATGAGCAGTGCCAGGTTGACCTGTAACTATTCTGTCAACAGCCTCTGTTTACACAGAGAGTGATTTTAGTGAGGCCAGGTTTTGGTAAATTTGTGCCTAGGAGTGACTTCACTGGTGCCTTTCATGTGAAGGCTTTTGTGATTCCAAGGTGTGCAGGCGGGAATTCTCCCTGTGGCAGGAGGGAGAACCTTCCTCTTGTCCCAGCAGAGGATCTTTTAAAGCGTGATCACCTGCAGATAGGATTTTTCAAGTAAAGAATTTTCTAAATGACGGATCTGAGGCTTTTTTTCGGTTGTTGTTGTAATATTTGTTTTGGTCCCACTCTGTTCTCCCTTTGTCAGCACCAGCTTTGCTGTGACCAGCAGTGTCATCCCTGGGGTGTGGGAAGAGCCAGCCATCCCTGTCCCAGGGCAGCTTTTGGGTGGGAATGCTGATTTTATTGGCTTGTGCTTTTGGGAAGGTGTTAAAAATCCTGTGAGCTCATCGGGGGTGTGGTGCCGTTCTGCAATCTGATTATCAGAGGCTTTCCTCACATTATTTTCATCTTGGAGATGCCAAAATCAGTAGAGTTTGGAGAAACTCCCCATAGCATTTGTGAGAGCAGGAGTGCCTGGAGTACAGAAGTCAGGTTTAAGGTTGCAGCATCTTCCCAAAACCTGGAAGTGCTGGGTGGGATCCAGCAATGGATCAGCTTCTGGAGAAATATCCCTGGAGTGATTCCTGCCTTGCCTCTGCTCCTCAGAGCTGCAGCCATTATCCTGAGGGATTTGGGAATTCCAGGCTGTGGCTGCTGCCCAGTGAACTCCTCTCTTCTGGCTCTTCCCTCTTCAGCAGCAGCAGCTCTGGGCACTCTGCCTTTTCCAGAGCAGGAAGCTGTCATGGGATTTTCCCCTCAGCCCATGCAAAATTCTGTCTCCAAAGCAGCAGGGAACCATCCCTCCTTTTCCATTTTTTTCCCATCTTTAACATTTTTCTTGTAGCTCCTTCCTTTGAGGAGCTGCAGTGTCGTGCTCAGCTGAAATTTGATCTGATGAACTGCAGGTTCGTTTGGATAAAAATAATGATGTTTTGAAAGTGAAGTTTTAATGTTTCTCTTCAGATCTCTGTGCTGCTCAGGAGATTCCTTTTCCATCTGTCCTGTGCTCGGGGACTTCCAGCTTTCCCTGGGCTTGGCACAATAAAAATGGAATTGTTTGGAATTTTGTTGTTGTCACTCACTGTAGAGTTCAAGGTGTAGAATAAAATCACTCCAGATGATTTATTTCTTTTCTCTGCAGTAGCACAAGCAGCAATAAACCAATTTATGTATATTTACAATTGATTTTTTTCCTGAATACTCAGTGGCAGCTGTGGAGAAAATGACCAAAAAAAAAAATTGCTCTTAGAATGTCCAAGGTTTTCATTTATAAATAATAGTTCTGGAATTCAGCTTTGCTTGCAGGGTCTCTTTAATTTGAGCTTTGTTTATGAAGTTTTATAGAAACTCAAATTTAGAAATTTGAATTTTGTTTATAAAGTTATTTTACTGTTAGATTGCCGTGGTCTTTTTCATGCTCTTGGTGCTGTTTTATGCACAGCTCCTTTCCATTTTGCCCTTTAAAAGACATGATTTTATTCCTAATTCCTTTTTTCTTCAAAATGAAGACTTAGGAGAGTGCTTTCCTATGAAATAACAGAAATATTATAGTTATTTCCATTTCCTGTAAATTTCTGCTTTTATGATGAAGATTAAACCCTGTGTATAAAAGTTTTGTGTAAAGTGCATGAACTGAAATAGTTGTGCAAGAACTTTTTTAATTGATCTAAATTCAGATTATGATGTTTTTTGATCTTGATTCTTTCCAGACTATGAGAAGACAAAGAAATGAAGTTGTTGTGGAGTTGAGAAAGGTGAGATGACCCAGCATTATTATTCTTCTATTTTATATTATTATTATTCTTTTATTTTATGTTATGATTCTTAGCAAGTGGGATTTGACTTCGTTGTTACTCCAGTAAAATATGAGTTTTTGTTAAAGACTGAAAAGCTCTGAAATTATGAGTATTCCACAACTTTCGTTCTAAAAACCAGGAATTTATTTGTAATTCAGGGACTCATTCTTGCACTTCCAGTTAGGATTTTAAAGCTTTATAAAAAGCTTGTTTCTATCTTTGAAAATCCCCTGCAGGCAGAAAGTTATTTCCTTACAAGTAAGTGTGGAAGAGTGTGAAGGTAATTCTGGAATTGTTGGAAAAAAGGAATCACAACTGGAATTATTTTTCTTCTGAGCTGAACAGAAAACCTCTGGGAATTGCTGGGTCCTGTTAGAAATGCTGATAAATAAATTGGAATGTTGATGGATGTGTGCACATCAAACTTCCAGCACGAGTTGGATGCAGGATTTTTTTAAGGAAGAATTCCCAAAAATGGGCTTCTCTGTGCAGTCCTTTCCAACTTTTTTTTGGGGAAAACTTAATGTCAGTGAGGGTGTGTTTATGATTGATAAACCCTCCTAAATCCAAGTTTTAAAGGTGTCCCATCATTTTTCTCTTTAAGAACAAAAGAGATGAGCATCTCCTAAAGAGAAGGAATGTTCCCCATGAAGATATCTGTGAAGATTCTGATATAGATGGGGACTTTAGAGTGGTAAGAATTAACTCACAATAATTTCTACTTTTTACAAACTTTTAAAAGACATTTGGATAGTTTCTAACTGCTTCTGGTCTCTGTTTTCTAGCAAAACACTTCTTTGGAGGCAATAGTACAGGTAAAAACAATTAAATTATTTGAATATTCTTCATGCTGTGATGACAGATGTGTGAAAAATGTAATTTCTCTTATTTTAGAATGCTTCAAGTGACAACCAGGGTATTCAGTTAAGTGCTGTGCAGGCAGCAAGGTAAGAACACACTTTGCTCAAATATCCTGATTTTATTCTTATTTTATCATGCTCTTAAGGTCAGAAAATGGTGTGTAGCTTGACTGAAATTGTAGTAATTGATTTTTAAAAGGAAAATAGAACTTCAAAGAAATCAGAATACCCAGACTTTTTAAGTAGTGTGGCTTTTCTTCAGATGTAAATACCTGGATTTATCAAGCAAACTTCTTGCTTCTCACGGAGTAAAATACACACTTTAAAGGATAAAATCCTTGGCTTTAAATGCAGAAAGAGCTGAGTGTCTCCTTTGCTGGGTGAAGAAGGAAGAATCTGTAGGATTTGGAACTGAATAATTCTGATCTTTTATTTTCCTGACTGGTGATAAATTTCCAAAGGGGAGAAAACATGGAATGAAATGGCTTTGCTTTTCCAGTGGCTCAGTAATTTCACTTTGGGGGATTCTTTTCCCTTAAATCCTGGGGGTCTTTGGGAGGAGGAGAGAAACACTTGGGAAGGAATTCCCAGCCCAAACTCAACCCCAGGAAGCCTTTCCTGACCTGCTCCAGTGGCAGCACTGCTCCTTTTTTTGAGGGGAAATTTGGATTAAACAACTCCCTGCTCCTTTCCAGGCAGGATTTGTCTGTAATTTGGTTTTTTTTCCCCATTTCCCTGCACAGGAAGCTGCTGTCCAGTGACCGTAACCCACCCATTGATGACCTAATAAAATCAGGAATATTACCTATCCTAGTGCACTGTCTTGAAAGAGATGACAAGTGAGTATTGCCAAAACTCAAATTACTGCACCAAAAAGCTATTTTAACTGACGTGCCACTGATCTGAATAAAAATGACTGTGGTTTTTCTTCCTCTGCAGTCCTTCCTTACAGTTTGAAGCTGCGTGGGCTTTGACAAACATTGCCTCTGGAACCTCGGAACAAACCCAGGCTGTAGTTCAATCCAGTGAGTCCTGCAGGGTGGATTTGCTGGAATTTGGGTGGGATCAGCTTGTCAGTCAAGACCCTGAAATAAAAGCTGCTGCCAGATCTTTACCTCACACACCTGGCTTTGGCTTCATTTTCTCTTCATTTAAACCCATTTGGGTTTCCAGTTGGAAACTCAGTATATCTTAACAGAGCTGATATTTGCTGGTTTCCAGTTATTCAAACTTTAAAAAAAAACCCCACTAAAATCATCATAAAACTTGAAATGAAACCAAACAACCCCTGTGAAAAGCTTGTTGTGAAGAGGGAAGAATATTCATGGAGCAGAGGGTGCCTGACACTGACTTCTTCCAAAATCAAGTTGAATTAAAAAATCTGTCCTTCTTATTTTGAGGCACCTGAAATGTGGGAAGGAATTGGTGTTGGAAGCTGAGGTGGCAGGGAAAGCAAACTTTGTTCTGGACTCCAGGCATGTCCTGAAGCAGAGCTGCTGTTGCTAAATCAAAATTAAGTGGGCAGAGTTTTTAACTGAGTGAACAAACCAGAGCCTCTTGAAGAATCAGAGGTACCATGAAATGAGTTTTGCCTAAAATTTAAAGGAAAAAAAAAAATTAAAAAACCCCACAAAATTTATGCTGGCTGCAAGGTCAGTTACTTCTGCTTTTGCAAAGTAAGTGTTAAGAGCATGTGAAGTTTGATGGAATTTGGTTTTCACCCTTATGGGATGTTCCTTTGGTAATACTTTTACCTTTTTCTCCATCTTCCTTTCTCTTTCCCTAAATTTTCTTTGGGAAATCTAATTAATAGACAATCTATCCCACCCCTGATTTGGAACACTTCAATTTATCAATGAATTGAGCACTTTTTCAAGGATTTCTGTAAAGTCTGTATTGCACTCTTAGTCGATTTAATAGCTGTGACATATGAAATTATGATTTATTTCAATTAAAAACATGGCCTGTTGTATTTTTTGTCATAAGAATTTATTAACCTGCTTGCTGGAGATGTTTTTTATTCTTGCATGCAAACACTGTAAATACCTATATTTAGCAGGAAATAAAAATCCTGCTGATTTGTTGTTTCTTCAGCAAACACACGGTTTTACATTAAGAAAACTAACAAAAAATTTCAAATTTCTCTTGAAATACAAGAAATAAATGGGTTCCTTACAGACTGAACTATTATGTAAGCAAGCACCTCAGTGCTGGGGGAAAATAAAACAGGATCAATTATGTAAATGTGGATTCCAACTCCTTAATTCTCACTTATTCTCAAGTTGCTTCATTTTGAGTTTGGTCTTTGTTGTTACTTTGCACTTGTATCTGGTGCATAACTTAGCAGAGAATTTCTGAATTCAATAAATGGAACTAAATTTGGATCCTGCCAAGCTTCAGTAAACTTGAGACTTGCAAACAAATGAAATGTCAGGGGTTTAATATTCTCAAGTGCAGGCTCTGTAAGAATATGCAGCAGAGAAAGAATTATTGCAGTTTTATTTTAGTATCACCTGGGAAATTAGTGAAGCTTTGACCAGTTCTTAACAGGAGAAAACTGTCTCATGTGAGAGTTAATTCTGTGAATTATTTGCTCTTTTGAGATGTATTTTTTTTAATATATTTAATTTTTTTTTTTTTTGTCCCTTTCAGATGCTGTGCCGCTTTTCCTGAGACTGCTGCATTCACCTCATCAAAATGTTTGTGAGCAAGCAGTGTGGGCTTTAGGAAATATCATAGGTGGGTGTTCCTTCCACCCCAAATTCTGGGGATGTTTTTTTTTATTATTGTTCCTCCTTCCCCTCCTCAACCTCTGGGGGTGTTTTATTATTGTTTGGAACTTTTATCAAGGAATCTTCAGGAATATGTTGGGCTCTCACTGTTCTTGGTGGGCTGGTGGTGTCTGTCCCTCCTTTCCCTTAGCCAGCACCATAAATCTGTAAATAATGGGGTGTTTTTTATCAAAATCTAGAAATGAGGGGCTGGATTCTGTCAGAAAATCTAGAAATGAGGGGATGGATTTTGTCAAGAAATCTAGAAATGTTGGGCTGGATTCTGTCAGAAAATATAGAAATGAGGGGATGGATTCTGTCAGAAAATCTACAAATGTGGGGCTGGCTTCTGTCAAAAAATTTCGTAATGAGGGGCTGGGTTCTGTCAAAAAATCTCGAAATGAGGGGCTGGGTTCTGTCAAAAAATCTCGAAATGAGGGGCTGGGTTCTGTCAAAAAATCTAGAAATGAGGGGCTGGATTGTCAAAAAATCTAGAAAGAGGGGCTGGGTTTTGTCAAAAAATCTCGAAATGAGGGGCTGGGTTCTGTCAAATCTAGAAATGAGGGGCTGGATTGACAAAAAATCTAGAAAGAGGGGCTGGATTTTGTCAAAAAATCTACAAATTTTGGGCTGGATTTTGTCAAAAAATCTACAAATTTTGGGCTGGATTTTGTCAAAAAATCTACAAATTTTGGGCTGGATTCTGTAAAAAAATCTACAAATGAGTGTCTGGATTCTGTGCAAATCTGCACTGCAGGGGCTGTTTGCTGTTAAAGCCCCCCGTTCTGTTTGTCCCCCCCAGGTGATGGACCCCAATGTAGAGATTATGTCATTAGCCTTGGAGTAGTGAAGCCACTGCTGTCCTTCATCAGCCCCTCCATCCCCATCACCTTCCTCAGGAACGTCACCTGGGTCATGGTCAACCTGTGCCGTCACAAAGACCCCCCTCCTCCGATGGAAACCATCCAGGAGGTGATGGAATTGCTCTGCAGGGGGGGTTTGGAATTCCAGCTGGGCTTTTTCCTGCTCTCAAAATAACCCTCAGGTGTTTTTTTTTTCCTCCCCCCTCAGATCCTGCCAGCTCTCTGTGTTTTAATTCACCACACGGATGTAAATGTGAGTGACCTCCCCCCCCTTAAAGCCCCTTGCAGCTTCTGGAGCTGAAATATAAAATAAACTTAAAACCTGTGATGTTGCCTAAACTTATTTTGACATCTATTCACTGCTTATTTGAAAATATTATATTTAAAATAGTGTTTTTAAATAGTGATGTGTTTCTCCCTGGTATTTCTGTCGTTGCAAGTGTTGATTTGCATGTAATTTCCCTGCACTTCTAACTGAAACTGCATTTTATTTTTATATCTATATTTATATATATTTATATTCACGTATATATTTATATATGTGAATGTGAGCCTTCATTCACAGAGAAATACAGGGATTTTTTTTACCTTTTTTTTACTTAATTTGTAATGAAAATCATTGTGAATGAAAGAAAAATCAGTGTCTGCTGCACATGTCAAATGTCAGGATTAGGTGTAATTTCTGAGGTGTGTTAATTATGAACATTGTTATTTAAAAGTGAACAAAACTTTCTTGAAATTATGGAATAAGTCAGCTTTTTGTCTGCACAGAATTTAAGATCAATTCTTTGCTTCCTAGAGAAGTTGTAGCTGAGTTAATGACAACAGTGCCCTGCAGAAAAAAAGAATCTATATTAACTTTCTTATTCCTATAGTAATTATGTGATCTAATTTCTTGTCTCTAAGGAGGTGAAATTAAGTTTATTTACATTTTTGAAATGTCTGTATTGGCGAGCCAGTCAAGAGCTGTCAGCTGAACCAACACTCACTCAATATTTTTGCAAGCTGTCAGTTGAAATTCTCCCATTTCCTGCTGTTTAAATTGCTTTTTCTGCCTTTTGTGAATGCACCCCCAGGTTAATTCCAATTAATTGTAAGCATCCCCATAAATGCTGATTATTCTGCAGCTATTTCTGTGCTCCTGTCAGAGCTGTTGTTTTCCTCCTGGCAGATATTGGTAGATACAGTCTGGGCACTCTCCTATCTCACGGATGCTGGCAATGAGCAGATCCAGATGGTGATAGACTCTGGAATTGTCCCTCACTTGGTTCCTCTCCTCAGCCACCAGGAAGTCAAAGTCCAGGTGAGTTAGGATCAAAATGTGCTACCACAAAAAATGCTTCCTTTTTATAGCTCACACTGCCGCGTAAAAAAAAAAAATAAATATTTTTCCTGTGTGCTGCAACATTTGCATCAAACTTTTTATGTGCTCAGCTGTGCTGAAAAAAGAAAAACTGTTGTTTAGAAAGTAAAAAAAACAAAACAATGTTTTGTTTTCAGACGGCTGCACTGAGAGCTGTGGGGAACATTGTCACTGGCACTGATGAGCAGACACAGGTAGTTCTCAACTGTGAAGCTCTCTCACATTTCCCAGCACTTCTGACACATCCCAAAGAAAAAATTAATAAGGTGAGCAACACCAGGGATTTTACCTGATTGGTGACTTGGATATTTTGGGTTCCACGTTGTGTATTTTCATAAAGATGTGAATAATTGACTCCTTCCAACAAATTTCAGCAAATACTGGTTTGGGTTTTTTTTTTTTCTGGAAATTAATATCTACAGGAAAGTCTTTTAGGAGCTGCAGACTCGTGCTTGACAGGAATGTCAAAGTTTGTAGGAAATCAAAGTTTTCTCTTAGAAATTTGCCTGTTGACTTAAAAGCTGGAGTTCTCACCAGGTGAGATGTCACCTTAATTAAACTGACTCTCGTGGAAGTGATGACATGGAGATAATTGGGTGTGTGTGGCTGGGGTGTGAGTGAGCAAGGGCTGGGGGTTGTGTGTGTGTGTGTGGTGTGAGGGGGGCTCTCCTGGGGGCACTGATGGCAGTGCTGAGCCAGGAGTGCATCTGAGGCGTGTTGGGCATCTCTGGGGGCCTCTCTGCAACACTGCCAGTGATTAAAGCCCCAAAAAAAAGCCCACCAGGAGAGCCCCAGGCAACCCAAATCTCTCCCAGGGTCACCTGTGATCCTGTGCTCTGATCTCAGAGAGTCAGGGAGTGAGGGGTGTGAACATTGGAGGGGAATTCTCAGCTAAAAAAGTTCTCATTCAGGGAGGGTGAGAAGGGAAATGAATGGGGGAGAATTTCTAGGAAGGGAGAAATCTATCAGCTGGAGGATTTTAAAAGATTGGTGCTGTGAATGTGCTTAACACTAGATTTCAAACTGTTACTTCTTGGTAAAAGTTTAGATTCTCACTGTAAAAGGGAGGTGAGGGCTCTGAATTTAATTCAGGGAGGAGCTGCTGGGGAAGAGATCTGTTCTTGCTTTCCCAGACAAAGGATGGCCTGGCAGAGGAGAGTCCTGGGCTTGTGGACAGGGTGAGCATAAAGAGTCATAAACTTCAGAAGATTGTTAGAAATGAAGTGTTTAATTAACAGTGCTGCATCTTCCTGAAGTTAAGAAGAGACTTTAGGAAGGAGGTCAAGAGCTGTCTGCTGCACTGTCATGTCTGGAGTAGAAGATCTGTCAGGCATTTTGGCCATCAGCTGAAACCTGAATATTGGCAGTGCTGGAAGCAATCAGAAGTGCTCAGTTGGCATTTTCTGCCTCCAAATAATTTTTCCTTTTAATTTGAAGTATTTAGTTGAAGCTGGTAACAGTGAAAGACTGAATAGCTTTGTGGAGTCTCCTAAGGTGAGATTGTGCCTTTGGTTTGTCCCAGCAGGAATTCAGCTCTGCACAATCAAGCTGATTGAATGCTTGGCTGTGTTTTAAGTTGCAGATGTAAAAATAAGAGTGGACATAAATGATGTAGAGTCCTGTGAAGTAATTCCTGATGTTTTCTTTTGCAGGAAGCAGTGTGGTTCCTATCTAACATCACTGCAGGAAACCAGCAGCAAGTTCAGGCAGTAATAGATGCAAACCTTGTTCCAATGATAATCCACCTTCTAGATAAGGTCAGATCCCAAGGATTGCTGTTGGGGCTTCAAATCCTGCATTCCTTTCCAGCTGTTGAGTGGGAAAAAAAGGTGTTGGTGTCTTTTAAAAAAGTGATTTCCCAAACCACTCTGTGCTGCCAAGGATCTGCTGTGGCACAGAGGAGGAACAGCTAAAAGCAGCTGGGAATTATTGAAAGGAAAAAAACAAATAACAGAGCTGGTCACAAATAGCTCTGTTAATTGGCAATTTATTGATCTGGGAGAAAAGATTGGAGACTTTTGCATGTAATAGCAGCCCTGAGGTGTTTTATCTCAGCTCTCCCTGGAGGATGTGCCAGCTGCTGATAAGGACTGGCAGGGTGCAGTGCTGCAGCTCCTGTGTGCTTTGATGTAAACAAAGTTCCCTTGGCCTGGAAAGATCAATTTCAAACCCTGGTTGGAAGGAAAGGATGAACCCAGAGAGACTCAAACAGGACAGGATTTCTTTGTTACTCTCACAGCAAACTGCTACAATGACACCCTGCAGAGGGGGATTGTAACAAATGCAGTTTTTGTGGGAATGCTGCCTGACACAAACCCTGGACTGACTCTTTTGTCTCTGGTTGTGCTTCCAGGGGGACTTTGGGACTCAGAAAGAAGCTGCTTGGGCAATAAGCAACTTAACAATCAGTGGGAGAAAAGACCAGGTGAGTGCAGCTTTGAACAAACTGCCACTTGCTGTTTTGGGAGGTGCTGGGGTTAGGGATGGCCCTGCTCCTCACTGCTCTGTAATTTTCCCTTCTCCACGTGGGATTTAAGATTCCCTTGGTTTGGGGTCACCTGAGATCAGGAGCATCCCTGGGGCTTTGGTTGGGATGAGTGACTTCAGACAGGCTCTGGTGGGATTCTCAAAACCAATTTTCTTTCCCAAACCAGAAGGGTGTGATAAATAAAATGGACAGTCACAAATCTCTTGTAAATCCAGAGATGTGGCAGGGTTGAGGTGGTGCTGTCACCCTTCAGAGATGAGCTTGAAACTCCCTTTCTACACTGAAAAATTCACAGTATTTGCTCCTTGGGTGCTTTAAATCTCAAATCTATTTATAGTTCATCCCCAAACGTTACCTTTGAATGTTCCAGAAAAGGGATTCCTGGAGTGCTCTGAGCTGGGTGGGTGATTTGGAATCCTTGGACTTGCTGGGATGTGTTTGCTCATGCTGCTGCCACGTTCCTGCTGTAATTCTTTGGCTTTTCTCTCCTCAGGTGGCTTACTTAATTCAACAAAATGTAATTCCTCCCTTTTGCAATTTGCTGACAGTAAAAGATGCACAAGTCGTGCAAGTTGTTCTGGATGGACTAAGTAATATATTAAAAATGGCTGAAGAGGAAGCAGAAACCATAGCCAATCTTATAGAAGAGTGTGGAGGTAGGAAGAGCCAAAATGGTGATAAATTTTCCAGGGAATGCTGCTTTGGCATCCTGCTTGTGTTGGGTTTATTGTTGGCACAGAGATTTTAAGCAGAACTGTTTTAAAGCCCCCTTTTCATGCTTATCAGGTGAATATCCCCAGCTTTCCCTAAGTTTATGATCAAATAAAACATGGGGGAGCAGGATGATGGCACTAAAGTTCATTAGGTGCTAATTTTGTAATATATTAAACATATTAGACAAATTAGTCTAATTAACAGAAACTCAATTAGTCAATGTGGGAGTGATGTGCTTACCTTAATCATGCACAAGTCATGTCCAGGTGAACTTGGAAAAATAATTCTGCATACAATGGTTGTAAAAATGTCCTAACTTTAATTTCTTCATGGCTTTGAGACTTTCTCCATGTTGGTTGTGGTTTAAGTTGACTGAAACTTTTCAGGGATGAAAGAAGAGTGATATTAAATTTGGGCACAGGTAAAAAAAACTGGGGGATTTGTTAACATGGAGTAGAATAATCTTTAAAATAGCAAATCTTAAGGGAGGGCAGAAAGATTAAATGATGGTTGGGAGGAGGAAAAGTGATGTTTGTGCCAAAACTCTGCTTTGTCAAAGCTTAAAAACCATTTCTGTGTACTGAACATCTGTGTTTATATGTAAAATAAATATACATAAATATGTCAGGTGGGTTTAACAGCATTTTATTCATAACTCTGTTCCCAGAGGTATTTTTAATCTCTTGGTTGGAAGTTGTTTGGCCTGAATTTGATGTTCTGAGATCTCTTGTGTGTCGGTTGCAGGCCTGGAGAAAATTGAACAGCTACAAAACCATGAAAATGAAGACATCTACAAACTGGCTTATGAGATCATCGATCAGTTCTTCTCTTCAGATGATGTGAGTGCATCTCCCTGCAGTGTCCTCAGGGTTTTCCTTTATAAATCTGCTCCAGGGGAAAGGCAGCAGCCCCAGGGTCTCTTGTTGGGCTCAGGGAAGAGTGAGCCCTTGTTTGAACCTATTGCAGCTCCTGCCATTGCTCCTGAGGAAGCATCTAAAGAAGATCTGATGCCTAATTTAAACCTCATCTCTAGGGATTAAAATCCCAGGCTGTGAATAGTTCCCTTAACTCTCAGCTTGACATTTCCTATTTGATAAGCTCCCTGCTGACTCCAGGGCCCGGGCTGCTGCTTAAAAAACAAAGCAGTTGGAATATTTGAATCATTCCAGGGATGGGATGTTGCTCAGGAATGTTGTTTCCATTTCAAACACGGCACAGAAATCAAAGCAGGGTTGATTTTTTTTTGTGTGCACTTCCACTCACAGGAGTTGATTGCAGAGAGGGCAGCCCTGGCAGTCTGTGCCATGCAGGGAGGGCGTTCTGCTGGGTTGAAGAAGTGCAGAAATGGTCAAGTTGAGCTGCACTCATGGCCTGTTTGCACCTTGGAACCTTCTCTGGTGCTGGGGTTTCGCTTGGATGTTGAACAATAAGATCCAAATCTTATTTAGCAACTCAGCTTTGGAATTTAAAGCTGGACTTGGAATTTAATCCAGTGTCAGCTTGAGACTCACAGTTTGGGCTTTGTCCTTCCTTGGCTTAGTGGTGCTAAAAACTGAGACAGTTTCTGACACTGCCAGAAGGTTTTCCAGGAGAGAAAAATCTGTAAATAAGAGGGTTTGGGGTGCCCACAACATTTAAGTTTGAATTTCTTCATTTTAGTGCTGTCACTGCTTAGGGGAGGGATGGCAGGAGGTGAAGGAAGGCAGAGAGCTGCTTTTGGGGCTGTCCAGCTCCTGTGTAGGAGTTTTTGTTGTGTCCCTGCTCACCGTGTTCCCGTTGCATTCCAGATTGATGAAGATCCAAGCCTTGTTCCAGAAGCAATCCAAGGGGGAACATTTGGTTTCAATTCATCTGCCAATGTACCAGCAGAAGGGTTCCAGTTTTAGAGCGGTATTTTGGAAGTTTAGGGTACAATGCAGCACTGAATAATAAAACAAAAAAAAAAAAGGTTTGATCCATCAATCTTGGCTCATGGGATCCGCTGCTGCATTAAATCGGGAACGTAAATGTGAAGCTTTCATTTGGAATCACAGAAAAGCCCAAATGAAGTCGAGATGGCGAGTGGGTGCGAGTGAGAATGAGTGGCAAAATGTAACGACAAACTTCACACTGAATGCTTCTTTAGATTGTTCAAAGAATTCAAAAAAACAAACAAACAAAAAAAAAGGGCTACAGGTCACAGATCTTCAGTGCCTGAGAAGGAAACCCCTGGAGCCAACGGGGGGATGCAGTAATCTCATCATCAGCCTCGTCAGCATGGAGAGCAGGTTGCCCACAGCGCAGGGGACCGAGCCCAGGCCTTGCTCTGAAGCCCCGTGTGAATGGCCAGAGTGGAGTGAGTGTCTGCACCTGCTGCCCTGGGGTCTGTGCCAGCCCCTCCTGGGGTCTGTGCCACCCTGGGGTCTGTGCCACCCCCTCCCGGGGTCTGTGCCACCCTGGGGTCTGTGCCAGCCCCTCCCGGGTTGTGCCAGCCCCTCCCGGGTTGTGCCAGCCCCTCCCGGGTTGTGTCAGCCCCACCCCGGGGCCGGGTGTGAGTGGGTGTGATGTGTCTGTGAACTGCGTGAGAGCTTTTGAGTCGCCTCCAGGGGCTGAGAAAACCTAAAAATCATCCAATGAGTTCAGAAGTGTTGACTTACACTGGACACACCAAGACCGGTTTAGCAGCAGACTCTGGTTTACTCCTGCAGCCTGTGTTTTTTCTCTTTTTTTTTATTTTAATTTTTTTTTCTTTATTTTATTTTATTTTCCCTCCCCTCCCTCCTTTTTATTTTTTTTCTCTCAGTTCTTTTTCATTTCTTTTTCCTGTTACGGCTTCTTAGTTGTTTGTAAAGTCAGAATTTCAGGAAGGCTTCCCTGTGCATTTGCACCAGATGAATGTTTGATGTTATGAAAAGCTTTTCCATATCATCAAAACTAATTTGTAGATTTTTGCATGGAAAAAACAAAACAAACAAACAAAAAAACCTCATCCATTTCCCTTCAAACTAGACTGTGTTGCAGTACACAAGTTGCCATAATAGTAGAGAGCAGTAAAATGTGGTAATAAAAGCTCATCCTTTTCATTTTCAAAGATAACATGAAGACCTTTGCATGTGGTAATCTCCAGCATAGTTCATTTTTAGATTTCGTTGAGTCCTGTAACCAAAATGTTTCTGTTGTGGTAGGATACCGTGCTGTGTTTCAATGTTACTTGTTTTCAAACTTTGTTTTCTATGAAAATGATATGGAAACGTCTAAAAATGAAATTTGGTGCATATGTACTGCTGAATAAAGAGCGAAAAAAAAAGAGGTGTGAATAGATGTACAAATCAAGTCATGGTTTGAACACCTTTAATATGCCTAATCCAATTGTTTTAGACTCTTTTTATCTTAGATGTAGGCAGCCATGAACAATCTATTTTGAGCCACTTTAGAGAGAAAAAAAAAAAAACCAAAAAAAAAACCCTTTGTATTTTTAAAACTTGCACAAAAAAAAGGATGCAAGTGTTTTTATAATTGGAGGAATGCCTCAGTTTTGAGGTGGTGCACACTAAATTCAAGGTGACGTTACAAATTTGTACAAAGTGAACTCTTGATAAGGTGGCTCATTGTAGGAACTGCTGTGCCTTCCCCTTTTGAGCACAAGTGTTGCATGAACAACAATTTGCTATAATAAACCATCCCAGGTTTAGCCACCATTTTAGCATCTCTTATCTACCTTGTGTTTTCAAATCAGCTGGTAATTCTGAAACACTGTAGAATGGATAAAAAGATTATTTTGTGATCATAACTCTTTGTTGGACTAGAGTATTTTTGCAGCATTCCTTGTCATCAGAAACATGGTTAAAAGTTTAAAACTAGAAGCAGCAGAAAACTAGCTTGTGAATTTATCCAAGTAGAGTGCAGGCTAGGCTGTCTTGGGGAAATAAACATTAAAACTTGCAACTCTGCTGCTCTGGCTGTTTCTTTACGGAATATTCCCGGTTTTCATCCTAAAAGATTTATTTGAAGAAAGGGATTTTTAAAGGCTCTGGGTTGAGGGGTTGTTTTTTTTTTTTTTTAACCTGTTAAATGTTCGTGCATTGCAGGCTGGAAGCATCTTGGTATAAATGTTTAAAAAAAAGAATTATTTTCTTTTTTTATTGTTCAATTTTACATAATTACCTCTGTGTATTGAGTACAGAAATCAGGGCTGTTTTCAGGGATCCAGGGAATCCGTGGAGGAGGGAAAATAAAATCGTTTTTATGGATTTTAAGTTGCAATGTTCTGAGGAAAATCCAGTAAATCCCAATTTTCACCCTCAGACACCTCAGTGAGGGATGTTCCGTGGAAAAATCGCTGGGTTTTTTTACAAACCTTTCTTTACAAACAGATTTTTGTGGCAACTTGTATTTTCTAAAACCAAAATCCCACCAAAACTCGGTGTTTAATGCCAAAAAATGCCTTTTTTTGGGCGCTTCTGGGTATAATACAACTCCAGGAAATTCCCTTGAGCTGGTGCTCTTCCAGCTTTTTCCCTTTTTGAGTGGCTTTGGGTTTTTTTTTTTTTAAATTTCACCAAAATCCAGGAATCTGGAATATTCCAGCCTCCACAGGGTGGCACCACCGGAGCTCTCCCGGAGCTTTGTGCGAGAGATAGGAAGGATTTTTTTTTTTTTCCCCAAATTTGCATTTTGAGGTGATTCAGTTGGTTTCCTTGTTGAGGAAAGGGAAATTTGTTCGGGAATCTCGGGCTACAAACAAAAAATAATTCAGGAATTTTCTCTGCTCACCGAGTTTGAAAGTTGTATCCATATTTATATGTTCTATATATTAAAATAGCCTGAATTTTAGAGTAGAAAATTACCTTTTCATCTGAGTTTAGGATAGCAAATAGAAAAAGATTTAAAATACTAAAAGGATGAAAATTAATCCACAAATCAGCTGTGCCAGCTGCGAATTCTTTTTTTTTATTTTAAGGGGAAAAAAAATCAAATAGCTACCCTGGAATTTTAGGATCTGGAAGAAGAAGAGCTGAGTGGAAAGAGCTTTCTTGAGAGAAAAGCTGCTCCTTTTTCTGTTAAAAGTGGAATTTTCCCTGCCTGTGTGAAGCTTTTCAGCATTCCCTGGATCACAGAGCCCTCGACAGATCTTCATTCCCAGTAAGTTGTGAATTTCTGCTTTGGCAGAGGGGAAAAAAAATCCAAATTTCTGCCAAACTTCAGATAATGAACAAATGAAAAAGGATTTCAAGGGAAATGAAAAACTCCTGCTAGAGTCACTTGATAATTTTAGGATGTCTTCAGATTAAAACGCTTTTTTTTTTTGCCACTTTTAATTATAAATGTTTCCTCAGCTCTGCGTCTCACCAAATTGGGGCAGCACAAAAGCTGCTCCTGAGGCTGGAGGCAATTTGAGGAATTCTGCATCTGGATCAAATATTGGGGAGAGGAAACTCAGTAGCTGCAAACGTGTCAAGTTTCCAAATTCAGGGTAAGTTGTAGCTACTGCTCCCCTCGGGGGGCACAGAGAAATCCTTGGGAAAAGTTCAAATTGCTGCATTAGCCACACAAAAGTGACTGGAAACCGAATTTCCATCAAATAATTCCCATGTTTGCTTGTCAATCCATTATAAATCCTTTATTTATCCTTGCTGGTTTGGGGTGTGCCCCAAAGCTGAGGAAGGCTTTCCCTTAAATTGGCATTAAAATGTCAATACTTTCAGTTTGAAATTTCTAAAAAGCTGCTCTTGCTAGAAAAGGACCGATTTTGGAGAACTTTAAATGCTAAATATTGGTAAATGTGTCCCAGAAGTTTTGTCATTTGATGGAAAAGCGGGTGAGGGTCAGACTTCCTATCAACAATGCAGGTCATGGATTTAATCCCAGATTTAATTCCTGGAATGGCAGTTTGCACTTGAAATGCTGCTTCATCTTGAATTCTTAATTTAATGAATACATAAAATAGATGAAAACCAACTTACGTTCTTACTCCCAGTATGGTGAATTATTGTCAAAAGCTCCTTTATTTTCTGCTCTTGTAGTTTTCCCCTTAAGATTTTCCTGATGTGTTGGGTAATTTGTGATTAGAGCTTGAGGGTTTTTATTATTTGAAGCGTAATTTTGGCTGTTCCCCTGATGTTTGTATAATATTCTCTACACAGTAATTTTGAGATGTGTGTAGGTAAGTTTTGAGTGATGGTGCATTACCGATGTACAGCACAATATTCAATGAGTTTCTTTTCTCTTTCAAATTCACTTTGGAACAGCTCGGAGTGAAGTCAGTGAACTGTAATTTAATAGAGAATAATGTGGAATATGAAAAAAATCCTTCACAGGGTGTTTCTCTGGGTCTGTTCACCTTCCCAGGGTGGAATTCTGCCCCAAATCCCAGCCAGCCCTGCCTTGGGCAGTGAGAGCCATTCCCTGGGGCCGGGCACGACTCAAAAACCTCTCGGCTGTCGTGGGCACCGAGGCAGATAAATGAGCTTCAGAGAGAAGAGGAAATCATTGAAATTATTATTCCCTGCTCAGAAGGTGCGCTGCTGTGTCTCCGCAGCAGAGAGAAGGTTCCGCGTCTCCCGTTTTCCACCTTCAGGGTGAATTTTCTCGCGGATTGTGGAGAGGAATGAGGATGGGACCGCTGGAGCGGAGCGGGGATGGAGGCGGAGATGAAGAGTCCTTCCTGCGCACAGAGCACGAGATTCTCATCTCTGCTGCTCCATCCCCCGAGCCCTGAGCGATTCCTGCTGCCGGCACCGAGGGACCTGCCCGGGGAGCTCCTGGGACAGCTCCTGGGACAGCTCCTGTGTGCCCGGGGAGCTCCTCCTCCTGGTGAGCTCCTGTGTGTCCAGGGAATTCCGGCTCTCGGGGATCTCCTCCCGCGGCTCCGCAGCGCCACAAGCCCCGCTTCTGCCGGCTGAGGGAGGGAGGGACCCTGCTCCTTGGCTCCGTTCCTGCCCTGCGTCCATCCCTTCCCTCAGCTCCATCTCTGCTCCCCCTCCCTCGGCTCCGCCCGTTCCCGCCCCTCTCCCGCCGTTGGCAGTCGCGGGCCGCGGCCGTTACTGGGCGGAGCTCCCCGGGAGCGGCTCCACCGCCGAGGCGCG
>VXBV01003101.1:124989-156204 GCA_013400355.1 Certhia brachydactyla | reverse complement strand
GGCACGGAGCGGCTCCACCGCCGAGCGGAGCTCCTCGAGAGAGGCACGGAGCGGCTCCACCGCCGAGCGGAGCTCCCCCGGAGCGGCTCCACCGCCGAGCGGAGCTCCTCGAGAGGGGCACGGAGCGGCTCCACCGCCGAGCGGAGCTCCTCGAGAGAGAGGCACGGAGCGGCTCCACCGCCGAGCGGAGCTCTCCGAGAGGGGCCCGGAGCAGCTCCATGGCCGGGCGGAGCTCTCCGAGAGGGGCCCGGAGCAGCTCCATGGCCGGGCGGAGCTCTCCGAGAGGGTCCCCTCAGCCTGAGGGCTCCGGCCCGGTGAGCTCTTCCCTCCCGGGACACCGCGGGGTTCGGGGCCCTTTTCTCGCCTTTCAGCTCGTTGCTGTGGCTGTGTCTCGCAGGTTTCAGTGCGGATCCCTTTTCCCGGCCACTCGCCCGTGCAGGGACGGCGCCCATCGGTCCGCGGTGTCCGGGAGCTGCAGGGCACAGGCCAAGGTGTGCTCCCTCTCTCTGGCTGCACTGCCCGGCTCTGTGAATAGCAGGTAACTGCTCATGGCCGGCAGCTTCGGCAGAGCTACGAGGGATGGCAATGGAATCGAGAGATAGAGGGGGATATAGAATCCTAAAATACCCTGAGGGTATTGCAAGGGACCCACAAAGATCACCAGCCCTGCTTTCTACTGCTTTCTTGAAGTTTGGTTTTTAAATTACCAGCACAGGTTCCTTGTGTAAATGTATTAATTGAAGTGATGCCTGTGGCAGTCTTGAAAAATCGGAGATTGAGGCAGAGGATGAAAGCTGAGTGAAAATTGCTGTGGATTTCTCACAAGCCGAGGCTGGCACTGAATTCTTTCTGAAATTAAACAGCAGAGAACATCTCGGGCTGTGTCTGGGTTTGTGTTGAGCAGCGTTGGAGTGTTCCAGCCCTTCAGGAGAGAGCAGAGCAGCAGAGAGGCTTTGTCCTTGCAATGGGCTGTCACAGCCACGATCCAATACCAAATTCACCCTTTTAATCCCTCAGACTGCAATGGGGGTGGGATTATCTGATAAAACATTATTTATCTACCTGAGCACTGATGGCTGCTGTATTCCACAGCAGTGTGCATGCTGTGGCAGGTAAAGCCAGCATTTCCAAGCTTCCTGCTGCTTTTTCTTCCCTGTGTTATAAATTACAGGATAATCTGAATTCATTTATTAGATATAAGGCAAATACAAAGCCAGCAAACAGGCCAGGGACTCACTGCTCCACCACTGGCACACACCTTGGTGTAGCAGTTCTATTTATTGAGTTTTTAGTTTCTATTTCCTCAGATCCCCCTCTTTCATTTCTCGTGTTGGTTTCTAGGGGGTCAGCTGTCCTTTTTCAGGAGGGGGGCTCTTTTTCCTCTTCTTTTCCTGACCTCTGTTTTGCACTTTATTTAAGTTATATCCTTACACAAGCGATTTCTTGGCTATACATTTCAAAAAAGCAGCTGTGTCTTGTGCTACATCTTTCCCAAGCAGCTTATCATAGTTTTGCTTTATGTACAATTTTCACAAAAGCAATTATAATTTGCACTATGTCTTCCAAAAATTATTACAAATTACAATAATTTGTAAAAGCAAATACATAATAGCTAAAACCTACTGTTATTTAATAAATAAACACAAAGATGCAAACACATAATGGTGCTGTAAGGCCTAAAAAATGTATTTTGTGATTGGATAACTCAAACTATCCTGTTATTCTGATTCCATGCCTTGTTTGGCTTTCCTTCTTTTGTTTGTCAAAGGTTATCTTTATACTGATCCCATGCAACGGATCTGAATTGACTCGAATCACACCAATATTTCTCACACCTGGAAAACTTTGGTTCTTTTCCCTGTGGTCTCTCCTTTTTTTTTTTTTTTTTTTTTTTTTTGTGTTCCTGGTCAGTTTGCAGGAAGCAGGGCAGTGTTTGGGACAATGGCAGTGTCACTGCCCTGGGCTGTCACAGCCAGGAGACATTTGGGGAAGGTTTTCCTCAGATAAGTTGTGTTGTGTGTTCTTTAGGAAGGAAGTTTCCCTCCTGTAACACCCTCCTGGAAGCAGATCCTGAGCTTTTCCTCTCTCCTTCCTCTCCTTTAAAGCTGGAACTCCTGCTGCCAGAAATAAAACACCTCAGCTGATTGTTTGTGGCCTCATTTCACCTCAATTTCAGCCCAGGGGCTGAATCAGCAGCCCAGGCTGCCCTCCCTGACAGATCCCAGCCTGGCTAAGCCAGAGAGATAAGCCAGGCTTATTTGTATGCCAGCAGCACAGGCTGCTGTGCTCAGAGCTGATTTAACTCCCAGGGAACAGGCTCTGCCTCCTCAGCTGCAGATCTCTGCCCCTGAAGTGATGGGATTTGATCCTAAATGCTCCCACGAGTTCTTTTTGCAGTGTAGCAAAGTCCGCAGAGCTGAGTGGAACTGATGAAGGGGGAAGGAAAGGGTGGCACAAAGAGAAGGAAATTTGGGACCAATTTCCCCATTTTTTAGCAGAAGAAAAAACCAGGATTATGATTTATTATGGAAACAGGCTTTAGTGTTACTGTTACTTGGGACTTTGCAGTGTGATTTCATTCAGCTGGGAAATGGAACAAAGAAGTGTTGCAGAGAATGGAAAGTGAAAATTAATTTTTCAGTTTTGTGCTTAAAGTAACCCCGGAGTAATTCCTGGAGTGCTGCTGTCTGTGAGGGCTGCAAGTTTCTGTGCCAGAGCCTTGAGAGAGCTTCTAAATGTGACTGCTTAATTCACTTTTGACTATTTTGTGTTACAAAAGTAACATTTGAAACAAGTGAGGGAGAGGAAAAAAAAACCCTTGTACTTCAGTTCAGGTTGAAAATGTTACTCCTGGTGGGAGAAAATTTCCGTAGCTCAGAGGTTATTTAGAAATTCTAGTTGTGGCTTTTTTAGCACTCTGCTACTGTTTCCCACTGTAACCAGCCTCCAGGGGCAGATTGCTGCTTTTGCTGGATTTTTACTGGTTGGATATGGATGATATGGATATGATATGGATATGATTGATATGGATATGATATGGATATGATTGATATTGATATGATTGATATGGATATGATATGGATATGGATATGATTTGGATATGATTGATATGGATATGATATGGATATGATATGGATATGATTGATATTGATATGATAGATATGGATATGATATGGATACGATTTGGATATGATATGGATATGATATGGATATATTNGATATGGATATGATATGGATATATTGATATGATTGATATTGATATGATTGATATGGATATGATACAGATATGATATGGATATAATTGATATTGATATGGATATGATATGGATATGATTGCTATTGATATGATTGATATGGATATGATACGGATATGATATGGATATGATACGGATATGATATGGATATATGTGGTCGGGTGAGTGCTCTGAGTGCACTTTGGGATTTGCTGAGCTCCTTGAACCTTTGCTCACTTCCACTGTTTTTTTTTCCAGTGCCCCAAGTGCGGAGGCAGAGAATTCCCGGTGAGGAGATGCTGTTGTGGCTGCAGTGGCTGTGAGCAGAGCTGAATCCCTGCTGTGTGTGTGTGCCCAGCAGGCCATGGAGCAGCTGGAGGAGGAGCTGCCCTGTCCCTTGCAGGTGCCTGCAGAGCCTGCTGCAGCCCTGGCTCTGCTGCCCGGAGCCTGAGGTGTCCCAGCCGCAGGGAGGGAGGGCCCTGAATCCCCGGCACACCCCCGGCAGGCAGCCGCTGAGCATTCGCTGCCTGCAGCACTCCGCAGTGCCTCAGCGTGGCTGAGCTCCTCCAGCAAAGGCAGCGAGGGCTGGGACCGGCTGGAGGAGCTCAGGGATCGATCCCGGGCCGGGGAAGCTGCGCTGTGGTATTTTAAGGAACTTGGGGATGCCTTTGAGCATTAAAAAAGCAGCTCTGGATGAACTGGAGAGCCTCATTTTGGAGAAATACCATCCCCTCATCGAGGTGGGAAAGCTGAAGTTAGAAGAGAGTGAGTGGAATCTGTCCCTGCTGCTTTTCCTGCACAAGCTGGACGGGCTCCACACTCTCAAACAGAAGCAGCTCCTGGAGCCTGAACCTGTGGAGATTCACCCCAGGATGGAGAATGTGCTGCAGGACACGTGGTTTAAACTGAAATGGGGCAGCTGCACAAAATCCACTCTCCAAAGCTCCAGCTGGCTCCCAAAAGCCAGAGCTCTGCAAAGCAAACAGCAGCATCTTCATTCTGGGCTGCTTTTAGTGAACCAAACGTTCTCATGGTGGCCCTGATCTCACTTCTGTCATTGTGACACGAGGAAATGTTACCTGGGATGATCCCAGCTCCTCTCCAGCCTCTCTGGAGATTCCTGCTGCACTTTTACCAGGATTCCTGTGGGACAGAGTGCAGGAGAATTCTTCCTGACTACTTGCATTCAGATTGAAAACCTAGTGCAGCAACCCAGCATTATTTTCTACAGAAAAGCTGGACAGTTCAAGCTCTGCACTTGTTCTGCTTCCATATCCTTCCTTTTCTGCATTGCATGAAACTCTGAAACCAAAGTTGTGGTTCCCTGAAGGTGAGGAGAGATGAGTTTTGTCTTGATCCACAGCTGCAGATTTGGTCTTTAAGATGCTGCTGGAATTCTCTGCCAACCATCAGGTGCCTTGCTGAGCTTCTTCTGTAACTCTTGGCAGTTTGGCATTGCAGTAAATGACACTGATTACTTTAATTGGTGTCTGTGTCTTCTGATAAACCTGATGCACTCTCTCTATCTTCATCAATTGACATCTCCCTTTCCTCAATTTTTACATGCCGTTCAAAAAGTGGAATTTTTTTGAGGCTGGGTTTTATATTAACAATATAAATTTTTACAAAATTTATTCAAAATTTACAAAACAAAACAAAGTCTACAATACAAAATGAGCTCAGATAAAAAATAAACAGCAGCCATGGGCTGGAAGTTGCTTCCTCCCTATTTTTGGGCTACACTGCACGCAGGGAGGCCAAGTTCCTCCAGTCCTTTCACAGCCAGGACTTTGGGGTTGGTGGCCACACTTTTGGTGGTGTTCTGAGTTTTATAAATCCCAATTAATCTGTCTGCAATCTCAAACATGTTGTTCCTCAGGGAGATGATGATGAACTGGGCGTTTTTGGTTTGTTCCTGAAACAGAAGTGATTTTGTGTCAGTGCCCAGCATTCCCAAATTTCCCTCTGTCCTGCGGTGGCACACAAAGCCAAGTTTCAAGTTCCAAGTGTTTCCCTAATCTGAAGTAACTGCTCCTCATCTTTGCCATCTCTTTCCAAAACTAAATTAATAATAACTCAGTGTTTAATTACCTGAACTGGAGCTGTGTAAGGGGTTTGCTTTGATTAAATATGGTGAGGGCAGAAGTTTCAAAGGCATGAAAAAAAATTTATTACTAATAATTAAGATATAGATCAAAGACACCGATGGGAATGCCATGGAAGTATAAATTCAAGAAATCCCTGGATCCAAGGAGACATCAGCTAAATTTGTTTATTCTGACAGGAGCTGATGCTTTTGGGGGGAAATCTGTGTGTTCAAAAGGGAGCAGTGAAACTGCAACACCTCAGCCCTTAAATCTGCCTGGAATTAATGAACTGTGCAGCCACTTTGTCCCTTCTGGAGGAGGGCAGAGCTCAGAAATGAGGCCTGAGGAACTCACATAGATGTAAAATGCCACGATGGAGACGTTTTTGAAGTCGAGGGCAGCGTCGATCTCATCCATGAAATACAGAGGGGTGGGTTTGTAGTGGTGAAGGGCAAACACCAGGGCCAGGGAGCTCAGGGTCTTCTCTCCTCCTGACAGGTTGAAGATTTTCTTCCAGCTTTTTTTGGGAGGCCGGACACTGGAACAGAGAACAGTTGGGAATGTCAGGAATTCTGGAATTGCAGCACCTGACCCCGCCGTGCTCTGCCTTTCCCAGCTGAGCTCCCAGTTAAGGGATTGATTTATCCTGGGATAAATCTCTGACAGAACACTGCCAGCATTCCCTAGGCAGAATGAAGTCACCTGGCAATTAAGAAAGGCTGGGAAATGAGTTCAAAGCTTTCTAACTCCCTTAGTTCCTGGTTTCTCCAGGACAAAGAAATGAATCTGAGAGCTAAAAAGTTGTGGTTTCTGTCACTATTTGCTCATGTTGAGCATGTCTTGGTTCACTGATGATCAATGAACATTTACTTTAAAAACAGGTTGAAAGAAGGACTGTGATGAGTAAAAATGCATAGAACATAAAGTATTTTGAAAACCTGAACATGATTCCCTCTGAGAAGGGATCCAGACTGTCCACAAGCTCCAGCTCAGCATCCCCTCCCAGCGTGAGCATCTGGTAGTTCTCCTTCAGCTTGTTGGTGATGACATTAAATCCTGCCATGAATTCATTCAGCCTCTGTTTCCTGAGCTCTTCAAAGGCCTCTCTGAATTTGTCCCTCTCACTGGTGATGTTGTCCAGTTCTCCCACGTGCTTCAGGTACAGCTCTTCCTGCAGGGGAAAACAACCAAACCCAAGGGCCCTTTGAGCAGCTGCCTCCTCAGTTTACAGTTTAAACCACTTCTCCTACCATTTGAACATTCCTTTTCCCTGAAACAAAACCCCCAAATCATCTCTCTTATCCCATCTCTGCTGCTGGGGGAAAACAAAAAAACCAAACCTGTGTCAAAATAAAAAAAAAAAAAAAAAATATTTCATCTGTTGAATGGTTCACTATTACTGATGTGAGGAGGGAAAAAAAATCCTGCTATTATGTGTCTGTCTTGGCTGTGAAGATTTGATTCTATAAAATAAACATTCACAGGAGAATCATGGAATTATTTAGGTTGGAAAAGACTTCAAGGGAAGTCCTTGTCACCTGCTACTGATGGCGTGAGAAACAAAAGGCACACGGAATCTCCTAGAAACAACTTTCCAAAGTGGGGAACAACAGGAAGAGGCAAATTCCAATCGGGAGGAGGAGGACCAAGCCCTGTTTTGCCGGGGTTGGGCTGTCCCCCCCGGGGCTGGGCTGTCCCCACAGGGATGCCAGCAGCCCTGGAGCTGTACCTTGCTCCTGTACTCGGCGATGGCTCCCAGGTTGGGGCGGAGTTGGTGGCGCTGTGCCTCCAGCAGGGCGATTCTCTTGCTCAGCACATCGGGTTCCTGCAGCGCCTCCAGCTCCGCCTCCTTCAGCGCCCGCAGCTCCTCGGGGGCCTCGCCCTCGATGGCGTGCAGGGATAATTTGGAGATCTGCCAGGAAAAACACAGCGGGGCAAAGCTTTAACACGCGGGGGGGCTGTTTGTAAAATGAGGGGGTTTTTTTGCTGGGGGTACAAAGCTTTAACAAACAGGTGGAGCTGTTTGTAAAATGAGTTTTTTCGGGGTTAGTACAGGGAAGCTTCAAATCTCCAAACGCTCCCAAGATCCCTTTAAAGATCCCACAAGTCCCTTTAAAATAGGATGTGAAAAAGAGAATAAATATCCCTTTATCCCATTCTCCTGTTCCTGCATGAACAAACCCATTCCACATTTCCCTGATTTAAATTTTAGGAACTAAACCATTTCCTACCTCTTTTTGCCAGTATTTAATCTTTCCCTGGTGGGTGGAAATGTGGCTGTCGATTTGTTCAATTTTCAGTTTGATGCTCAGAGCTTCACTTTGAAGGGCATGTTCAGCATCCCGAATCGTTTTCATCTCCTGGGATAATTTCTTCTGCTCCTCCTGCACTGCTGGCAAAGCTTCCTGAATAAAAAAATGGCAAATGCCCCCCCAGAAAAGGACATTAATCAATCAGCTACAAAAACGTTGCCTGTTTTTAGGGTGAAAAGTCTGGTTTCACTTAATTTGCTCTTGATGGAAACAAATAAATATTCTTGGATTTATAACTGATCCCTGAATTCTGGAATGACTGAGAAAATGCTGCAGTTTGTATTTTCATTCCAGATCTGGATCAAATGGGTCCTACACTCATTTTTAGCTAATTAGAGAAAGATATCAAATCTCAGATTTATTTGAAAGCATTTCAATTATCCAGGTTTTCCCTCTCTCCCAGAAATCTAGCTGGGAAACTAAAATCCCACATACCTGGAAAAAATTAACGTTTAAGCAACTTTTAAACCCAGCAATTTCTTCGGGGAGACCTGGTGTAAGTTTTTTTCCTAAACTGGGTCAGGGTAAATTTCCAGGTGAGTATAAAGAAATAAAAATACATCATTGCCCCAGCCTGGTTGCTCTGTAGAGAGAATGGGATCTCGGGGGGATAGAGGGAGGATTTAATTCCTCTCCCAGCTTTCCCTGGAGCTCAGAGTGGTCTCAGGACTCACCTCAGCCTGTTTGCAGTCGTTCATCACCTCGGTGGCTTTGTCCTCCAGTGTTGTCAGCTCTGCTGTCAGTTTCTTCATTTCCTTCTCATTTTCTTCCATCTCCTTCTCCGTGCGCTGCAGAGCCTCCTGGGATTTCTTCAGGTTCCTGCCCAAGGACAGGGGGGGATCTTTGTGCACCTCACACGAGGTAAAAGGCACAGAAAAAAATGCACAATCCCACTGACAGCAAGGAGGGAGTGCTGGTTTAGGCACCAACTCTCCCACTCCAGAGGGATCCAAGGAAAAAAAAAGTTGTCTTCCTCAGCAGCCAGGCCTCATTAAATGACTTCATTTCTTCTTTCAGAATTTGGAATCTCTATGGATTGCTGAGCCCTCATAAAACCCAATTTTTCCTGATAAAATCAGTCCCCTTCAGATCTGAACTGCTCCAGCACATCCAATCGAGTGCTGTTTTGGACTTTATCCTGAATATTGCAGTTTAGGCAATATTAGAGAAATAATTCAGGCAAATACTAGAGAAATGCTGATTAAATGTGACTTTTAAACTTTGCCACTTCCCTTTCCCTCCCTGAGTCCCACTTAGCTCAGCTCCAGCCTGATGCTCCCTGTGCTGTACCTGTCTGCAGTCCTGGCTGCCACCTGGGCCTTGGTGATGGCTGAGGAACATTCATCCATCTCTTTGTCAATCTTATCAATTTTGTCCTGCTGAACCTTCAGTTTCTGGTTGTTGGTGTCCATGATGAGCTGGTGCAGGCGTTTCACTTCCTCCTCCATCTTCCTGGCTTTCTCAGCCACGTGCTCATAATCTGTCAGGGAAAGGGGAGTTAAGGGCACTGTGCCAGCCCTGGGGCTGCTCCTGGACAGCTGAAGGCAGAAAGGGATGGAGGGGATTTCAGATAAAAGCTCTGCTCTGTTCCTCTAGGGAGCAGTGCACAGAAAATCCACCCACTTCTTTCTGCCATTGCTCTACCAAAGCCATAAAAACATGGATTAATGCACACAGAGTATTTAAATACAGGAGGTGGTGCTTTAGAGGTTACCCAAAGCTCATTTTTTTGCGTGTAATTAATGGGAAGTTGCTCAAAAGTTCAATTTTAAGAGCTGGCCACCAGCATTTCCCATTTGGTGTAACTGTGTAGTTCCTCACTGCACAAAAGGGATGTGTTCCCACCAAGAATACAGAGATTTCTTTTATAGATTCATGGCAGAGCCTGGCAAAAAACTTCACCTGACTTTTATATATCATTACCTCCTCATTAACAATTCTTGCCCCTAATTAAACTAAGTTTCCCTGTGAATGTGTGATACAACCACAGAAATCTAATCTAATCTAAGAAACAAAATACCGAAATTCGTGTTTACTTTAGCTTGACTGAAACATGAACTCCAGCAATTACAAAGAGAAGGGGTTTTACCCTCTTATCTCTAGAAACACCTTAGAAAAACGAAGTCCCAAACCAAGACAGGGAACTGAAGCACAAACCCAAACCCACTCCTTCCTCTATTGCTAAAAGAGATCACTACAACTCATATCTCTAATCCCCTCTCCCCAAAAGGTACCTTTTTTATAACCATCAAGGACTTTTTCCAACTCCCTTTGTTTGGTTTTGTCTGGAGCAGCAGCAGCAACGTTGGCTTCGAGTTCCTTGATTTGCTTTTTGAGATCAATTTCTTGTTCAGAAAAACCCTGCAGAGAACACAAAATTGGGCTGGAATCTTGTCCTTGAAAAGTCTTTGACAGCAGGCAGGCCTGTGTGGGGCTGAGGTTCAGAATTCTCACCTGGATACTCGCTGTGTATTTCTCTGAGGTGTTCCTCATTTCCCGAATGTCCTGCTGCAGTTTCCTTATGGCTTCCTCAAGTTGGGATTTCTCCTCCTCACACTGCAAGGCTCTTTTGGAATCTGTCTGCAGCTGGGATTCCATCTTGCTGATCTACACACAATGAGAGGATTATTTACTGGTGGCACCGTGACAAAACCAAGCCAGGGCTCATCCCTGTGCTCAACAGCTCCTAAAACGCAGGAGAAAATGGAGTAAAAACTTCAGCTTGGGGGGAGAATGAGTGCTGGGAACATCAGCTCTGCCAGTGGGAAACAAGAGGAGCAGCTCCAGATTAAAACCCAAATGGAATTCAGAAGGAGAAGCAAACTGAATCCAGCTCTGCCAAAATGCTGTCCAAGCTAGCAAAGAGAACATTGTGAGACTGAATTCAGTGATGGGCTGGGCTGTGAACAAACTCAGAATCCCAGAATCCCTGAGGCTGGAAAAGCCCTCCAGGACCACAGAGTCCAGTCCGTGCCTGGTCACCACCCTGTCCCCAGCCCAGAGCACTGAGTGCCACCTCCAGCCCTTCCTTGGACATCTCCAGGGATGGGGACTCCAGACCTCCCTGCCAATGACATCCCTGATGCACTTCAGAGCATTATAACCTCAGCTAAAATTGGAATTTTGGCTCTGTAACCCTCTGTAATTATCTTCCAGCCCAGACTGCTCCTGCTCCCACTGCTTTGAAAGGCACCCGTGGGTCAGAACTGCTCAAATGAAGGAATTCTGCTGGAATTCCATTTCCATGATGTACTCACCTCTTCTTCTGAGATATCCATCACCACTGAGGAGCCCATTCTGCCCTTCATGACTTTGCCTCCCCCACCAGTCATGGTTCCTAGGGAAAAAGGGAAGAAAAGAGATCAGAGAACTCCTTGGGCTTCACCCACAGAATGCTTCCAGTTGGGGCTGCAGTACCTGACACCTCGATGATTTGTCCTTGCAGGGTTACCACCCTCCACCTCTTCTCCTTTTGGAATGCTATTCTGGTGGCTTCTTCCAGGTTTTTGGCCACCAGAGTGTCCCTGAGAGCAAAGTAAAACGCCAGGCGAACCTTTGGGTCCTCCACCTTCACCAGGTCAAAGAGTCGAGGGATGTTCTCAGGAGTTGGGATTTTCTGCATTTTTTTTTCCCACACAGCCATCTACACGCACAAAGGAAATCAAGGAATGAATCTTTGGGATAAACATTGAGGTCGTTCTGTTATTCTGTGGGATGTTAAGGCTTTAAAACCAATGTCATTAGACTGCAATTAACAGTCAAATGATTTGTTTTCCCACGGGTGGGACTCACCTTGTCCAGGGCTATAAAGGTGGCAACTCCAATCCTGCCAGCCTTCAGGAAGTTGACACAGGCCTGGGCAGTGTCAATGGTGTCCACAACAATGTGATCCAAGGCTCCACACGATGAGGAAATGGCCACGTCATATTTGTCATCGATGGCTCCCAGGTCTCCCTGAGGATTGAGGGACAAGGGACAAACACTGATTAGTTGGCACCTGAGCTGCTCTTTCAGTTCTGTCCCAGTAAATTCACAAAAGCACTTTTTAAAATATGAATAAACTGGTTTTTCTGAAGCAAAGATAATTCTCCTCGGACAAAAAACTGCAGAACACAAACCCAGCACTTTTGCACTGATGTGCAACAGGAATGAAAAACTCAGCTCCGAATTTTCAGAACTTTAAACCAACGTTGCTTGGAAAGAACTGAAAAATGTTTGATTTTACTGCAAGTCCACAGGATTTACAACTCTGCTCTCCAAATTCCTACTACCAGGGAATTGAGGGATCCCTCTCCAAATTCCTGCTGCCAGGGAATTGAGGCATCCCACACTCTGTCACAGGAACACCACTCAGCTCCTCTAAAGATCAACAGTAAAATTGTAACAGCCTTCTAAAACTTACCAGCCTTCCATAGAGCCCAGGAATATTCCCACATTTTTTCTGCTGGAGCAGAGCCTCCAGCACTTTTCCTCGGCTGTGACTTTGTGCTAAAGAACTTTTGGCTTCTTCCACTTTTCGGCGCAGGTTTCGCACGACGTCCTTGGCCTCGGATTCTTCCCTTCCCAACTTCTCCAGAGCATTTTCTTTCTGGGGGTTCAAAGACATTGGCTCAGCCTCCCTGGCTGGATTCAGGGAGCCTTCAATGCGTGGTTTTGTTCTTTGGGGAATGATTGAGGAGCAAGAAATGAAATTCAAAGAATGGGTTGGGTTGGGAGGGACATTAAAGCTTCTCCAGTGCCACCCCTGCCATGGCAGGGACACCTCCCTCTGTCCCAGGCTGCTCCAAGCCCTGTCCAGCCTGGCCTTGGACACTGCCAGGGATCCAGGAGCAGCCACAGCTGCTCTGGGACACCGTGCCAGGATCTCAGCACTCTGAGGATGGCTCAGTGTGAAATTAAATCTATTCCCTAGCAGGGATATGTAGGATTTAATTTCAGCCAACATTGGCTAAAGTTTGAAATCCAGTATTTGCTCCACCAGCAAAATGAGCATTAGAAAACATCTTTTCAATGTAATTTTAGAGGAGATGGCTCATGGTTTATTTTCACCAGCATTATTGCCAAAGAGAAGAGGGGGCCTTTGCTTTGTGTGACTCAAAATAGCAAAGTCAAATCTCACCTCCTTGAGCTGCTGCTGTGCCTGGGGTAATTTCCCAGCGATGTCTCTGATGGCAGCTTTCCTTTCCTTCAGGGTGTTGGAGGTGCTCCCCAGGGCCTCCTGAGCCTGGCTGAGCTTAGCCACAGCAGAGTTGTACCTGCTCAGGTACAGCTCCAGCTCTGACTGTGCCAGCTCCATGTTGGAGCGGCTCTCGGTCACCTCCTTGCTGAACTCCATCAGTTCCTTCTCTTTGCCCTGCAGAAACATCCAGGGACAGCTCAGTCCCTCAGCTGGCCAAAGGGGAACAGCAAATGGGATGAGCTTTTCCAGCCCTGGCAGCAGGAAACGTTTCTGTTCCCTGGGAGAAGCAGCATTTCTTTATTAATGAACATTAATGGCTGGCAATTTAAAAAAGCTTTTCCTAATTCTAAAGAACTTGAGGGAATTCTCATTTCCATCCAAACTCTGTATCATTTTCTCAAAGGTGGGAGGAGCACTACACAGAGAGCTAAATTACAGCTCAAATCCATGGAGAATCCACCTTTTCAAGGACAGAAAATAACCCTGCAAATTTACAGGATGAATTTCCAGCCTCCAGGTACTTAACAACACCACCACCAATAACCAAATGTTAAAGATGTTGTCCATTAATTCACAAACAGGGTAGAAAAGGCTGGCAACAGATCATTCCAGGATATCTTCATTTATTTAAGCAACACCATTGGTTTAAATGTTTTGGTGGCAGAAAATCAGAGTGTATTATTTATATTAAATCTATGAATGAGCCACTTGATGAAGTTTGAGCACTCCAAAAGCAGCCAAGCTGTAATTATTAATTTAATTTCCCCCCGAGGCTCCTCTGAACTCTCCCAAGGAACAGTGGAATTATCAAGAAATGGCATTTTACAAATGCCTGGTGCTGCTTTCCTTCAGAAGAGTGAAGTTAACAGCAGGTGAGCAATTCCTGCCTATCCAAACCTCTTTTTCCTTCTGAATTCCTTTGGTTTCCTCCTGCAGGCTGGCCAGGACCTGCCTGAGCTTGGCCTCCTCCTTGTCCTTGGCCTTTGCCAGCAGCTCCCTCTTGGCCGTGGCGTCCTCGATGGCTTTGGCACTCGTGGAAGGGACATTCTTCAGCTCCTCCACCTGCACAAAAAAAAGAACTTTGAGCCTCCTCTGGCACTGAGACAGGAATTCCTGAATCCCTCCTGGACCCAAAAGCCTCTCCCAGCAGCTCTCAGTGATCACAGATGCAGGAATTAACTCCATTTGTGGAGGGATCACTGCAGTGAGGGATCAGCAAACAAAACTTTGGGTTGATTTCATGACCTCAAATATCTGATTAAAACATTTCAATCCCCATTTTTCCATCTTCTTTATGTCCTTCCCATTTTCTCCCACTTTTCCAGCCAATCCATGCCCTTACCTTTTCCTTGTCCTTTTGAAGCTGCTTCTCCAGTTTTTTAGCCTTGCTCTTGGCATGTTTGAGATTCTCCCTCACTTTCACGTCCTGCAAATCCAACTGATTGAATTTTTCTTTATTTTCCTCTATGAACTTTGTCATTTTATTGAATTTCCTGAAGAAAAAAAAGGGATGAATTCATGTAGTATAAAAATAAGGCTTATTAAGCTTGGTTTAATAAGTCAACATGAAGAATTTAAATGTTACTCAGGTTTTGTGATTAACAACATCCAATATTCACTATATTCCCAGTATTCTCCCTATATTAAACATAATTTCAGAAATTTTCTTTTTTTTTTCTTGACAGGATTGGTAATTCCCATCTCTCCCCAGTAATTCCCTGAGGATGAGCAGGGCAATATTGCAGCTAGATTGGGGAACAGCACCCAGGCAAAGCAATTTTAAGAAAAACAATTTATGCATAAATAATTAATGAGGAAACCAGGGAAAAATTCCCAAATCCATGTCCTTAAGCATTAGGGTTGTAAATCTAAAAAGCATTTACTAATTCTTCTTTTGTACAGTCAATATAAAGAAATATTTCAAATCCATTAAAAAGATCTGATATTTTCTTATTGCAATTGGGAATGTTACCCAGAACCAAACCAAACCAACGTGAATTTGCTTTAATTTATTTTTGTGTGTTTAATTTATTTTTGTGCATTAATTTAAATGCTCCTTTGTGCACCAGAAGTGACTCAGATAATTTAATTTTTTGGTGGGAAACATGTAAAACATGGTACTGCACCTCCCTAAAGTACTCACTTCTCGAGTTCTTTCAAAGCTTTATTCTTGGTTTTTGTTTCTTCTGCAAGTTTACTGCTTTTCTCATTAATGCTTTTAGTTTCTTCATTAATGTTCTCCTTCTGCATTTCCAGGTCATTAATTCGTTTCTTTAGGTCATGGCTAGGAAAATAAACCAAGAAATCCTCACTTTTCTCCATCTTCACAACAAATCTCTAGTTCCAACTATCAGTGTAACCAGAGGATTATGTAAAGTATCAAAAAATAACAATCATTTAGAGTTAGAAATGGAAAATATTTCTAATTAGAGATACTGAAATAAATTTTTCCAGCAGCCCCAGCACATAAAAGGCAACCCAAAGCTTGAGAATTCCTTACATGTAATATTGGCACATTTGATTCTTTTCTTTAAATATTTGGTTTTCCAAGCGAAGGAACTCAATGGCTTTATTCTTGTCCTCTTCCAAGGCATCTTTTTCTTTCTCCACCATTTTAACTCGATTTAACTGGAAAAAAGAGAGGGGCAGAGCTGAGGCAGGGCCAGCACTACAGAGGGAAACCATGAGGAGAAAATTCCAAACCCTTTGTAGGACATGAACCCTCTGGAAAAACGGTATCAGGAATTCCCTCTGCAAGGCAATTTTATTACTTTTTGTATTATTATTTTATATTATCCTCTATTTATTTTATCTACTAATATTTATTATTTATATTATTATATTTTATTATTATTTTTACCTTATTCTAGCCAAGGTGAACATGATACACACATACAGAAGTGTGAATCAATACAGAATTAATTTTTATAACCATAGATTTTCACTCATACAGTGAAAAATCCTAAAAAGTGATTCAGAGTGCTCTCAAGTTGACATTCACACAATTCAGTTTTGCATTTCCTTTATCTTACCCTTCTGACTGGCCATTTTTAATTTAATTCCTACATCTTTAGGGTGTTTAATGTTTTGAACAACAGGTGTTCGCTAAGGAAGGCAGGAGCCTTTCTTGGAATGGAGAATGGAAACTTATTTTTAATTCTTATAATTTTGAAATTAAGGAGGTTTTAGGCAAAGAGGTGGGAAATAGGAATAATAGTTTTTTATTAAATTAAAATAAAAATGAAGTAATACAAAAACCCCCAAACTTACTGATGAAGTCAGAATACAACTTGACTCTGTGAGTAGTTAAATGGAAGTTAACAATTAAATTGTGGGTGCGGATTTTTTGGAGTGGCAGATGTGATTTTGTTCAAGTAATGATTTTGCAGGAAGGCGAAGTTTCTTTCTGAAGGTTTAGTGGTGCTGTAGATGAGCTTGGTTAAAAGAACTCTGCCCCAGGATTTACCATGGACCCAGCAAAGAAAACAAACTTTGATTTGCTTTAGAGTTTTTTTAGTCCTTTTAGCACAACAAAACGTCACCAAAGCAAGCCTGGCAGCAGCAATTCGGTGCATTTTGAATTCTCCACAAGGCTGGGGGAATTCTGAGGGGTTTTTGGGGTTGGTTTGGGATTCCCCCAGGAGTCAGAGCTCACCTTCTCACCGCGGCGTTCATTGAGCAGCTCCACTCTGCGGCACAGGGTCTGGATGGGCTCCTTGAGCCGAGCGGAGCCGATCAGATCCTCCAAATATTCCAACATCCCTTCATCGTGCTCTGTCTGCCCCTTGGGCTTCATCATGGCAATCTGCTCCACCTCCCCCTTAGGAAACAAAAGTTGGGTGGGTCTTATCTTCGTTTTTTTAAATTTTTTTTTTCCCCCCTGGGATGGGGAAAATATCGCGAAAAAAAAAAATCTATGGAATAAGGAGATGTTATAAAAAAAACCCCAAACTCAATCAAAGTGATTTCAACTGGGATATCAGAGAATTATTAAAGTTGGAAAAGATCTCCGAGATCAAGTCCAACCTTCACGTTTGTTTGGGAAAACAAAGATCAGAATGAAGAGAAATTTCCTCTCCATGGTGACGTGGAGCCACCCTTCAGGTCTGGCTGTTCCTTCATTCTCTAAAGATTCAAAATGTGTTTCACCAACCTAAAAAAAGAAGAAGAGAATGAAGCAGACCCTCGGCAAGAGAGTTTAATCAGGATTGAAGTCCCTGAAGGGTGTCTAGAAACAGAAATTCCATAAAATCCTGGCTGATGGATGAAGTGGGATTTTAATTCATTTAATTGAGGCTTCCTTGGTGGAGAAAGAAAAGGACTTTTTAGATATGAGGGTTCCTTTGTGCAATTTCCCTTTATGTACCACATTGATTTTAAGTGATTTAGGTGATATTAAAAATAATTTGAATTTTCAAAAATAAGATTTAGAAAGGGTTAAACAGAGCCAGTGACAAGGACAGTTTGTGTAACTGCTGCAGGTCTGACAAGATAAAAAACCCCAAATCCAACTCTTACTGTTATTTCTTGCAGATCCCAAAAGCCAAAGCAATCAGTTTGTGAACAAAATCCCAATTACCAATTTGCTCCCTTGCCCCAAAAGTGAGGCTTCTCAACTCAGAACTGCCTGGCAGCTCCTGGAGGGGAGGAAACTCTGCAAGCTCCTCAATGATTCAGGGATTGTCAGAAATCTTTCTCCTTAAAGCATTTCCTCTGTTTACATCCAGGAGAAAACAATCACAGGAAAGATTTAACTCAATGCTGATCAGGACTGAGAGGATTCTGCACTGGCTTTACAGCTCTCGTGTTCAGTGCTGTAAATCACAAACCCACTTTGGATTTACCAGGGAAAAATAGCAATTATGGACAAGCAAGGAACAAATGCAAGTTTTATTATTTGGCTAAAGATAATTTAACCATCTCTGAGATAGATGGTGAGGCAGTTGTGGGGTTTCTCTGTAGCTCACTAATGTGAATTCTTGAATTATTTTCTTATTGAAGGTAAAAATAAGTATATTTATAAAAGTATTATTTAATAGTTATACTATTTACTAAGTTAATATAGAAAGAAATCTGTTTACTCCAGCACAAATTTAAGAAATAAAAAGATTTCCAGTACAAAATTAAAAGAAATTTTTCCAGAAAAGAAATTTAATGCATAAAGGAGAATGAGCAAGGTTGTACCTGCTCTTCTTCACAACGATTAACAGAGCAAACAGATTTTACAACTGCTAAAACTCAACTGAACTGTTTCTTCATTAATTACCAGCACTCATTACCCGAGCCATTATTTGAATTATGAATTTAAAAGCCCCAAACCTCCTTGCTGTTTCTGAATGTTGAAATGCCCCGAGGCTGTGAAAGTGAAACCAAGGCGAGGCAGGGCAGACATTTGTTGAGTAAGGAGGGGAAGGAGCAGCTCCTCAGAGCTGGCACCCCCAGATTTGCCAGGGCTGCCACCAGAATCCCCAAAAATCCTGGAATTCCTTCCCTCAGTTGTCTTGCTGTGGCTCAGGATTCAGGGCAGGGAACAATGTGTAAAATAAAAAGGAAATGCAGGCTCTGCTCAGACAGTCAAAATGGATGTCAACACCCAGCCATGGGTGACGCCAACGGGGAACCAAATGTCCACACGAGGGAAGAAATTCCTGGAAAAAACCAGCCTTGGCTGTGTCCTGGAGAAGCTCCAGGGTGACTGAAGTGTGACCTTCCAGTGCCTGAAGGAGCTCCAGGAAAAAGGAGAGACTGTTTACAAGGGTTTGGAGGGACAGGACCTGGGGAATGGCTGCCACTGCCAGAGGGTGGAAGCTGGAAGTGGTTCCTCTGGTGAAAAGCACGAGGAATAAATTCCTGCAATTTGGAATCTGTCTTTGCACAGCTCAATAATTCACAGCTGTGATGTTTAAGATACTTCCCTATTAAAGAATTTAATTTTCTAGTGTACCTAAGTAAAGAGGAGAAGTTTAAAAGAAGTTTCAGGACTGGCAAGACCAGCACTGGTTTAAAATTCTGAATTTGCCCACAAGCACTGTTTTCCCTAAAAGCTGGAAAACAGCTGATCCTGTCAGCACAGCTCTAACCTGAGTTTATCCAATGTTTTCTGGCACATATGGATTGGAATTATAAACCAATTTATCTAACTGCCTGATAAAAGGAAGGTTTGATCTGCTCAGGAGGCTTTTCCTGCAACTGTGGTGTAGAAACAAGATCCTACAGAGGGAGCTCCCATTTGCAGTGCTGTGTTCCAGAACCTTCCTCTATTTTTTTTTTTTTTGGGACTGGGTTCTCGTTTCCCAAAGCTATGGAGAGCATGAAGGGCACAAAGTGCTGATCCCAGCAGGGACAGGGACCAGCCCCCACTGGTGGAACTGGGACTGGGGGGGCTCTGGGATTGGTGCTGAATGGGAATGAGGCAATTTTAGGGTCCAGCCATCACATTCCATCCTAAAATTCTGCTCTGGGGATGGCAAAAAAGCCTGTGGCATTGAAAGATTACTGACAGCAACCTGAGAACTCCTCAGGAAGAACAAACTGCACTTTTTGGGTTGGAAGGGACCTTAAGGGACACTTCTTATTATCCCAGGGATCCAGGGGCAGCCCCAGCTCCTCTGGGAATTCCTTCCCCATATCCCATCCAAGCCTTGGACAGTTGTTGATGTTTCTGGAGAAGCTAGAGAGATTCTTGTTTGGTTTTTAGTGATTATTGCCTTCTCTTTTCATCCCTGAATATTTGGATAAAGTTTTGGGAAGGCAGCACTTTGAACACCCCGAGTTTTGTCTAAACTGTCACTGCAGCGTTCCCAAAGCTCTTTGTCAACGGCCCACAGAATAATTATTGCACCAAAAACAATTTTCCAGGATTTTGGAGTCACAATTTCTGCTTTAAAAAGCTGAGAACCTTGGGAGAGCTTGGAATTCAGTAGCTGGGAATGCCCCCAGCTCTGGGCAGGAGCTCAGGGAAGTTTGGGGGGGTTTTAAGGGGAATTTTGTGGTGATTCAGATTTTGGTTTGGTTTTTATTTTAGGGGAGCTCTTCAGCACTTCCCAGAGCTGGAGAAATGTAACACCTGACTGAAGTGAAAAATCACAGTTGTGGCTCAGGAGAAACAGCTTGAGAGAAAATATTTCCTGGAAAATGCAACATTATGGATCAGGAAAACCTCCCCTGGCTGGGGACAGGTCAAAATAATAAAATTTGGTTTAAAATCCTATAAAACCACCAGAAAATTTAATGTATGCCAACTGTGACTGTGATACTCTTTAGTATTTTTAAGACCATTTTTTTAAAATTCAGAATAATATTTTAGTAGTTCCACTGTAGCAGCAGTAGCATGTATTTATAACAGAAAAGCTTTTAAGGCTTTTTAAACCTCCCATAAAAGGAAGTTTTCATATTGAGACCAAAATTTTGGAGTCTCAGCAAAGTTTAAAGTAATCCAAGCATAACACCTGTGCCAGCACAATTCCAATTATAATTAATTTAATATTTAATAATAATAATAATACCTCAATATTGGAACTTTCAAATTACATCTCAATTTCCATTATTTTCAGAACTTTTTCCCCATGGAATTCATGACAAAAGTGACCCAGCACAGAGCAAACTTCTCCTAATAAAAACCAGGTTAGATTTTATTATTTTACTCTATTTCCCAGAGCACAGCAATGTTTCAATTCTCTCAACCACTGAAATAAAAGGAAATAAACGGATTTTCCAAGAGTTTCTGCAGGAGCTGAAAGCTCCTCAGCATCACGAGCAGCAAAGTCAGAGTGACACAAGGCCACTGGATTTGCTGGAAGGAAAAAAAATCACATGAAAACAGCTGAAGTGTTTGTTAAAAAGCTGGGATTTTTCTAGAGATTTAAAAGAGAAAATTCCTGCTTTTCCTTTGGTTTTTTTACCCCACTCCTGCACAGGGAAAAGAAGCAGAATTGTTACAAATTCCTGCTCCTGAATTCAGATTTTGGCTCCTCCTGTTTGACACAACCTGGAGCTGCAGCAAAAGCCAAGGGGGAGGAAAATTTAGAGGAAAAGTAATGAATGTGGTGGAATTTTGTTTTCTCGCTACATTTTTATTTCCTGGCTGGTTTGTACCAGCAATTTCTTGATAACAAGGCATCAAAAATGCATTTTTCTCTTTAAAAAAACCTCAGGCAGCAAAATGAGCTAAGTGCCTGCCTTTCCCTGACTGCAGCTTCCACTGATTTTACACTCTCTCCCAGATTTCAAATTTTTAATTTTTCTTTTATATGTGCTCACTCTTGGCTTTGTTTTGGTTTTTTTTCCACTTCACCACAAAGGCAGCCTCTCATTTTTAAGCAGGAGTACAGGAAAGAATGGCAAAAAAAAAAAAAGTCCTAAATTTCTGTATCTTGAATTTATTTATTTATTTGATCAAAAAGCTTTATCCATGAATTCCAATTCTGAATCCATGGATTTTGGAATATGTACGGAGAGAGCCAATATTCCCATAATCTCATTATTCTCCTGCTGTAACACAGCTCTGGGAAGTTACAACAGAATTTTTGGGATTTTTTTTCCTGTAATTCCATGTTATTGTTGCTATTATTTCATGCTTGCAGTCCTATCTCATTTTTTACCCTTCAATTTTATCACATGGGGGGATAAAAGCACAAAAAACTTTTCTTTTCCAGGAAAATTCAGTGAGAAATAAAATTAAATAAAAAAATAAATCCATGTAGAAAAATCTACAATGTCACCATTGGCCAGAGATGAGGAAAAATCTCAGACTGAGCCTTTGTACAACATTCAGTTTGCACAAAACTACAATCCTGCATTCTGGAAATAAATTTAGAAGTTTTAAAGACATTCCTGTGTTTAATATAGCAAAATGAGTGGAAATCCGAAGTCACTTTGGAATTGAAATCAGGAATTGGCAAACCCAACCTGCAATGTTTGATTTCAGATTGGTGTGTTCTAAAGAAATGATTTCATTCTCACTCATTTTCTCCTCCCGTTTTTCCATGGTTTTCTGCAGAATTTCCTCCAGAAACAACCCTCTCTTCACCCCTAATGCTGGCAGCACAGATTTTTTTAATAATTTCATTTCTAATTCTATTTATAGCCTCAATTCCAATGTCCCAGCAGCAGCACAGACCTCAAGAATTGGGGAATTTCTGGTTTATCTCAAAGGAGAAGAAAATCTCTCGCTCATATCCTCCCTCCACTCCCCTGGAAGTGACTCCCACATTGTTTCCACACAGGAGCAGGTGAAAAACCTGACAGAATTTCCTTCCTGGCAACCTCCCCTTGGCCACAGGAGAAAACTGAGCTCCAAGCAGTTACAAAAGAAAAGAAAAGAAAAGAAAATCCCTGCACTTGTTCAAACTCAAGAGAATATTTTAATTCAATCTCTCAAATACATTCCAGTGAAATACCGCTGTAATTAGGACAAAATCGATTTAAAGCAGTTCTAATTTATTTGGAAAATCCTGAAACAAATTCAAATCCATTTAGAAATTTGCTGCCATGAATAAAGAATGAATTCTGCAATATTTATGTGCCAAGGGGCTGTCTGGGGAGGGTCACCTGGGCAGCTCCACTTGGCTTTTCCCCCTTTTTTAGTGACTCTGTTTCTCACTTTGCCCAGCCCACAGATCCCAAAAATTCCCCTCCTGCATTTCCAAACCTGCTATTCCTCCGGTGCTTCCCATTCCTTACAGGAAAGCAGGCAGCAGGAAAAGGCTGAGAGTTTTGAACCTTGCAGAGAACAGCACAAATACTTCCTCTGAGTTTTGTCAGAGCAGGGTTCCAAAGCTCTCAGGGAAAGCTGAATTATTTTATTTCTTGTTCTTTACACCTCTGGAAGGTGTGGAAGATTCAAAAAAAGCAGCAAGGTGCCAGGTTTTACCCCCCTAAACTCTCTTTTTTAAGTGACAAGATGTACTTTTTCGTGTTGCAGTTTCAGGCTGTGGCGAGCTCATTAAAAATGCACTAAATTTGTGAGAATTTGAAAATAATAATTATTATAATAATGCAAAAGAAAGGTTTATTCCTGAAGTATTAAAAGCACAGGGAAATTTATTAAAAACATGCACTGTGGAGCCCAGAAGTGACAAACTCCTCCTGTTCTGTGCTGGCAACATCCCATTGGAACCAGAAGAATTTTGAATGCAGATTTATTCCAATTTGCAAGTTCAGGCCCAGAATTTGTAATTTTTCTAGAATTATTCAATTACTCTCCCATTTTTTGTTTCTCACAGGTGTGAGGGTTTGGTTTCTTTATTTTTTGGGATGTTATTCACAGAAGTCAGCAGCAGTTTGAGTTGAGGATTTTCACTTTGACATCAGCAGAAACACCTAGATTAAACTCAGCTTTCCAATTTTCCCCTAAAAAAGAAAACCACTGCAAAATAAGGGGGTGAAAGGAAGCAAAAAAAAAAAAAAAAAAAACCTGCAGCAGTCTTCTAAAAAAACAAATGTTTTCCATTGAGTAATGGCAATTATGTGAGCCAGATAAAATCAAAGCTCTGAAGGTGTAGCAAAAAAATGTAGGACATGTTGTAGGACATGTTCTCCTACAACACTTTCTTTAGGACTGACAGCAAATGTTCTGTCACACACCCAAAGCAGCATTTGATAAACCTTAATTAATTAATTTTCCCCCCAAAATCTAGAGTATAAAGGGAATATTTTAATTACACTCTATTGATATAGTCCAAAAAATCAGAATATTTATCGTTTATTGTAAATTATAAATGCTTGGTTAAACTTAGTTTAATTAAACTCTTAGTTTTGCTGTTTAAAAAATGAGTAAAAAGCCAAATAAACTTATCCCTTCAATTTTAAATAATTTTAAAAACATTTGGGGGGGGAAAAATGCAATTCTTGTGATAACAATCCACAGCTTTAGAAGGTTGGATTTCCTTTTAACTATAAATTTTAGGATCTGGGGGGGTTTGAAGTTCTGCTGTCATTCTGTGGAAAACATTGCTGCATTTCCCAAGTGGAAATACTGAATTTTGGACAGTCAGATCAGTGGATTTCACTTTCAAAAGGCAAAAAGAAAAGTCAGGAAAACTAAAAAAAAGCAGAAAATTTCAGTGCAGTTTCTGAGACAAAGCCAGGTGGGATGAAATATAAAAATTATGATGGGAAAATTCTGGTTTATGGGTAATATTTGCTCTACTTCCCCTTATTTCCCTTTGTAGGGTGGAAAGCCTGAAGTTCCAGCTTTTAGAAAAAAAAAAAAAAAGGGATGCTCTCCTCATTGAAACAATTTATGGGAAAAGAAAATAAATCCCATTTTGGGGGGGAAAAAAATCTAAAATAAATGAAGATATCAATATTCTTTTTCAAACGTTCTCCTCCTCTGCTCCTGATTTTCTCTGACTCGGAGATTTGGGGATCTCTGCTCCAGCATTCCCACCCTGCTCCATCTTTCACTTTACAATTCTCCCTTCTGGAAATTTTGGCAAAACGAGATTTCAAGAACAACTGTACTTTAAAAAAAAAAAAAAGGAAAATAAAATGTATTTACTCCAAGTTGTTTTCTTGGAGGTGCCTCTCGCTCCCTCTTGAAGCAGAAAATACAGGAATAAAGTGTTGGAGGAAATAATGAATTGGCATGGAGACTTGCAAACAGAGATCTCCTCTTTTTGTGGGTGTAGCTGTAAAAAAAGGACTGCCCAGAAAGCCTGGAGGAAGTGAAGCAAGCACAGCCACCCAGCTACAAGGTTTTGAAATATTTTGGTTTTTTAGAGGGGAACTGGAAGCTCCTTTGACAAAAGCAGGCCTAAAATAAACTCTGTTAAAACATTTCAGACCTTGGGAAGCTCCCACTTGAGCTCTGATTTCTAGGCCAGAGTAGATTTGGGACTTATTAGCAATTACAGGTAATGACAGAGATAGGTATTTAATGGAATTAATTTTTAAATACTTCTAGCTTAATTTACATTTCAACTGGCTGGCACGTAGCAAAATTCTCATTATTTAAAAACTAGAAAAAAATTAGTGTTGTTCCCTTCAGCCTGGCTTTAAAGCAGCAAACAGATGCAAGCAAGCTCTGAGAATCTGAAGGTCAAACATGAATATAAATGACATTATATTGACAAATTGTGATTATTTTGACAGTAGGGCTGTTCACCTGTAATCGGTTATAAATGTGCTATTTCTGGAGCTGATAAACAACAATTCAGGGGATATTTCTTGCCCTTATTTTCTGCACAGTTCATTTCTCAGTAAAACCATTTCTCTCTGAGAGCTGCAGACAACAGTAGATGAAACAATTGAGCAATTCCAACTGAAATGAATATTGATGGAGTTGAGATAAAATCACCCCCAGTTGCTGAGTCTCTGTCACGCTGAAGCAGCACAACAATATTGGGGTTGAAGGGTTTTTTACACGCCAATATTTACGTGCTGCTAGGGCGGAACGAGCACAACTCCTGCAGGCAGGAACACAAATCCCTCTGGAAAAAGGGACAGCAGGATCCCAAACTCCTGCAGGCAGGAACACAAATCCCTCTGGAAAAAGGGACAGCAGGATCCCAAAATCCTGCAGGCAAGAACACAAATCCCTTGTGGAAAAAGGGACAGCAGGATCCCAAAATCCTGCAGGCAGGAACACAAATCCCTTGTGGAAAAAGGGATCTCAGATCCCAGCTTCTGCAGGCAGGAACACAAATCCCTCTGGAAAAAGGGATAGCAGGATCCCAAACTCCTGCAGGCAGGAACACAAATCCCTCTGGAAAAAGGGACAGCAGGATCCCAAAATCCTGCAGGCAAGAACACAAATCCCTTGTGGAAAAAGGGACAGCAGGATCCCAAAATCCTGCAGGCAGGAACACAAATCCCTTGTGGAAAAAGGGATCTCAGATCCCAGCTTCTGCAGGCAGGAACACAAATCCCTCTGGAAAAAGGGATAGCAGGATCCCAAACTCCTGCAGGCAGGAACACAAATCCTTCCTGGAAAAAGGGATCACAGGATCCCAAACTCCTGCAGGCAGGAACACAAATCCTTCCTGGAAAAAGGGACAACAGGATCCCAAACTCCTGCAGGCAGGAACACAAATCCCTCTGGAAAAAGGGATCTCAGGATCCCAAACTCCTGCAGGCAGGAACACAAATCCCTTGTGGAAAAAGGGATCTCAGATCCCAGCTCCTGCAGGCAGGAACACAAATCCCTCTGGAAAAAGGGACAGCAGGATCCCCAACTGCTTCTGGGCCCTCAATTGCTACAGCAGCAAATAATGATTCGCACCTTGAGCAGAGCATGCAAACCATGATGTGCTGCTACAGCACTTCAAGGCCTCCGAGGCAACATTTCAAACCTGCATTTGTTTATAGAGTTTTAACTGGAAATGCAAACTTTCCAAGGGGTTTTAGTCACACACCAACCTGTAAAATTAAGAACCTGTTATGATCCAGATCAATCCCATGGCTTCGGAGGAGCAGCCCAACATCTCGGAATGTCTTTTTTTTGCCATTGATGTAGTAGGTGGAGGAATTGTCTCTATAGGCAGTTCTAGAGACACAGAATTTGCTGTCAGGAATGACTTCGTAATCATCTCCTTCCTGCTTTGAGGAAACACAAAGCCAGAGAAACAGTTACTGTAGCTGTGGAGTTACCTCCTATTTCACAATTAAGTAGCTAAGTTTCATCATGAGATGCTTTTCTCAGGGACTCTGAGTTGTAGAAGTGGGAGCTGCCTTAAAATTGTATCTCTCAAAAAAAATTTAAAAAAAGAGAGAGAAAAACAACAACAAAAAAATCCTTTGAGAAGTGGAAAAAAACCCAAAAAACCCTGAATTGTCTTCTCCTGATGCTTTTGCCACCTGGAATAGCAGGAAAATGCTGCCTGTCCCAGCCTGGAGGGACTCTGGGAAGCCCAGCAGAGCTCTCTGCATTTCCAGCTCCTCTCAGCTCAGAGCTCCAGAGAGAAACTGCACCAGATTAAAAAAAGCCAAACATTAAAGATGGGACAAATGTGACATCAACAGCTTGAAAAAGAGAGCTTCCATTTACCTCCAGAGCAGCAGCCAAAATAAAGCTGGTGCCAGGCTTTAAGAAGTTTAAAACTCAGCCAGATTAACCCCCAAGAGCTCACAAATGGTTCTCTGGTTTTAAATCCAACTCAGCTTCTGGATGTTAACAAAGTAAAACAAAAAAAAAAAGGTTAAAAAATTAAATAGATGAAAATTTTCATCTGGTTACTATAAATAGAAAAAAGAAAAAAATTCAATCTGTTTTCAAGCAGTTGCTAAAAAATGCTGCCACTTTATTCACACCATTTTTGGAATTTCAGTGTACACTTCCCACTTTTTTGGTTGACCCTAAATTCAAAAGTTTGGATGCGTGCACAAAAAAGAAATTTAAATGAAGAAAAATAAATTCTTTGCACTGCAATGGCAATAAATCAATAAAAAAGTGCTAAAGTTTTTACCAATACACAAAGCAGCAAGCAAAAGAAATTTTTTTTTTTTTTATTTGCCAACACTTTCTATTTCATTCAAACAAAATATCAGCTTCAAAAAAATTTCGTGGTAAAATGTGGGCTCCAAACTTTTTGCTGAAAAACCTGTTATAAAATTGTAGGCATGTTTACAGTACATGAAGTGTAAATAAATTTCAAATTCATTATATATTTTTCTAAATTTAGATAACTTAAAATAATTTCTATTTGGTTTGAAAAGTTTTGCTTAAATAAGTTTTATTTCTTAGTACATATGTGTGTGTTCTACATTTAAGAATATCTAATATGCCCAAACACAGACTTATAAATTTGCATTAAATTCTTTTAATTGCAGAAATAGATTTATTTACTTGAGGTAAACCAGATTACAAATTAAAACGAGTTCTTCTTAAAATGGTGATGAAAAATTTCGAAATTGCTGTTTGAAAACAATCTCCCACATATTAGTGCTGCAGCAAATAAAAGAATCCTTACTAAGATTTTAAAAGCTGCACTACTCAACAGAGGATTTTTCCAGTTAATTAACACTGATGGTTTAGATCCCAAAGGTAAACTAATCATGCTTTGAAGTTTTCCCCAGCTCCAAGGAAAATAAGCAAATATTAAAAAGTTTTTCAGCTGCTTAAAGGAAAAAAAACAAAAAAAACCCCTGGATTCATACCTACCTTGTCAGAGATCTTTTGGAAGTGAACTTCCACAGAACAGCTCTGGATGTCTTTGTGCTCATCAGAATTATGGATCAGCACCGAGAGTTTTTTGGATCGGATTTTTTGGGCTCGGTAGCCAAAGACAAAAAGCAGGGAATCAATGATATTGGATTTGCCACTGCCATTTGGGCCGATGATACATGAAAAACGCTGCATGAAGAAAGGGAAAAAAAGTGATTTTCCAAGGGAAATAAATCCTCCTCAGTGGCCATCACCCACCTCAAACACAGGGATTTATTCCTGGTGGGTGCAAGTGTCTGAGAGCTGAGCTTTTGGTGCCAAAGGTAAAAGGGAATAATAAAAACCCCCCCAGCTCAGCTCAGCTTTCCCAGCTGCACTGCTTAACCCAAAGGCCAGGCTTCACAAGCAAAGTTTCATGCTCAGCCACGTAAGTCTCTTGTGGGCACTAAAAAATATTCTCTTTCTTCAAACACAGCCCTAAAAGTTCTCCAGCAAACGAAATCAGGAGAAAAGAGAGTTTTTCTAAGCTGCGCTGACAAATTAAAATCACACAGCATCGGAAAGTTGCACTTAACTGTTTTCTCTACTTCATTTAGAATATTACTATCAAAATATTTCTAAACCTTAAAATATTTTTTCAGTTATTTTGAGGTCAGCTTAGACGAAAATGCAGGAAGGAATAATAATACCACCCCAGTGAAGTCTTACCAAAAGTACTTAAGGAAAAAGAAAGCTACCTTGTGGAAAGGTCCCAGGGTTTGCTCCCCTGCATAGGATTTGAAGTTCTGGTTTACAATGTGAGTGATCATGAGCCGAGGAGCACCAGGTTCACTGGTCATTGCTGGAGGTGGGGGAGGAGGGATGCTACCCAAAATCTCTTCTAAACTTCGATTATCCACCACCTCATCCGAGGCTGCTAAAAGCCAGCCAAAGAAACACAAAGATAAAAGAAAAAAAAACCAACAAAAAAACAACTGTAAGCTCTTAATGAGTTGACACCTTTTAAAAACGTTGAACCGAGAAAGCAAACATCACTTCTGTCTGAACCCAACTACGTTTTGGCCTGTAATTATTAATGTGAGCCGAGTGGAATTAAAATTCTTCTCTCCACAAACAAAATGTTTTTTAAGAGCTACTTAAGATGTCCCATCGCTGGGTTTGTTCTTTCATTATGTAATTCTGATTCCAACACACTTTAACAGGCCCCCTGCAATTCCCAACAGCTCCGAGCATCACAATAAATCTGCAAATCCAAAGCAGGCAAAGCCTTTCTAATGAATTAAGTGCAAAGCCACAGTTCAGAGTCACTGGGCGAGATTTGGGGATCTGTGAAAGCTGCAATGACAGCACGGCTGCTCTGCAAAGACAGGAAGTTTGTTACGAAAACAAACTGGCCCCCTGGATATCAGCTTTTTTTTTTTTTTCCCCGGGCACCAGCAATTCCTTCTCCCCCAAAGGCAGGAGTTTTTGTCACCGATTTCAAGGTAGTCACCTATTTGTCAAATACCTGCCCCTACCAACTGCACATCTGGCTCCCTGAAAAGCTCCACAGCTGCTGCTTTGGCAGATTCTTTCTGCGAAAGCTCAACTCAAGGAACTCAAGAAAATACACTGCTTCATGAAAAAGAAAGTCAAATCATTTGAAGAGTTAAGTAAATAAACTTGACATTTATTCCATTCCAAGAAATCCCATACCATTGGCTGCCTATAAATTTGAAAAATCCTGCTGTTGTACCACAACCTTCAGTACAATGTTCCAGATCAGAGCCCCGGAATAGGCTTTATTAGGAGAAAGTCTACAAATTGCCTTTTTTTTTTTTGCACTTGTACTGGGCCAAACCCTTTAACTCTTTGCAAGCTCTTTGGACCGTTTTAAAAGCAGTTTTAAATTGCCAGGGGGTTTCGGCCCTGCTTTGTAAAAAGGAAAAGAGCAAATCCCATCTGGGAGAGTTGGGAAATTCAAGTTGCTGCTTAAGGGAGGCTCAATCAGCACCAAGCCTGCCAGCTCAGACCTACCTTGGGGAGGTTCTTTGTCAGGCTCCCTGATGCCTTCGTTTTCCAATTCCATGTCCACGGAGGATTCCTCCAAGGGTTCCCTGCCCTTCCCACGGGCTGCAGAGGAGGTTTTGGTGCTCTTGCCTGGCACGGTCCGTGTTGGCTGCTCCCCTTCCATTCCAAGCAATCAAACCACTGAAGGGTTCTATCTCCTTGGCTAACACAAACAAGAGAACCCCGTGATCTCAGCACCCAGCTACAGCCCCGCCAGGAATTCACCTACACCTCTGCCCAGACGCTTGACTCATTTAGAAACTTAAGGCTGGAGGTATTTAGAAGACAAAAAAAAAAAAAATAAAAATCCATATTTGAAACAAAATATCGAGGTTAGCTTCATAATGATATCTTTGAAGATACATCACCCCCCCAAAAAGAGGGGTTGAGCCTAAGCTGCGTTAACAGCACGGCTCTACCTGCTGCCAGCTCCTGGGGACACGTTCAGGGCTGTGACTTTGCTGCCTGAAAGCCACCGTGATGCTGGGGGCAAAAGAGTTAAAGACGCATTGAATAAACAAGTCCAGGAACCACATGTCTGCACTCTCCTGGAAGAACTCGTTATATTTCAGTTTAACTTTCAATAATCTGTGCTAAATATTTGTATGGATATGGAGAGATTGATAAACAGATAGAGAAACAAAAGCCTTGCGTGATTATAGCAAAGACTTGACTCTTAAATAATTTAAATCAACGCACTCTGCTCACAAAATACAACACAACCCCCTCCTGCTAGCATTCAGCATTTCCAAGAGAAAGCAAAACCAAAATACCTTCATCTAGCTGGGATGTTAAAGTGATCTGAGCAAGGACGAGCTTTACAAAAGCCATCAGCTGGCGCTTGAGCACAGCTCCCCAAACGGGTGAAGAGAAAGCACCCGGACGAGAGGAAAAAGACAGAGAGAGGAGCGAAACTCTTCCCCCAAAGAGTTGAAATCGCAGCAAGTGGCGAAGTGAGTTAGCAGAAAAACAGACATGAGAAAGTTTACTTCTCACAAGATAAAAAAAAACTGACGTGGTTAGAAAGTCATCTTACAATTGGTGCCAATCATTTGACGTTTTCAGACCTACCCCCAACCCACACTCTCCTGAGAGTCCTGCATTTGGGACAACGGGGGAGGGGGAAATGAGAGACACAACTCATTTGCAGGGAATTTGAGTCTATGCCCCCGTTCAGAACTGTTCCGCAATGGCTGTCGCGGACAATTACAGCCTCTCAAAGCACATTTATTTATTTATTTCCCCCCCCCCC